>CM034150.1:659463053-659848524 GCA_019776745.2 Taxus chinensis | reverse complement strand
CATAAGACCACAGAGGTCACTATGTATCTGTTCCAATACACATTTCATTTGTGAAGCATTGTCTTTTTCAACAAATCTATTCTTTTGCGAAACTGACGTTGGGCTTTAATAGTCTACGACGAGGGCAATAATATGGGAAGTCTCTGTGTAGAGAAGTAAACTAATAATAGATTCACATAAGTCTATAACAACAATGATCAAAACATTATAAGAAATTAACAACAATGCATTGCAATAACACCTTAGATGATACCCTTTCAAAATCATAATTAACTTAAGTAAACGTGTTCAAAAGCATAATCTACTCAGTTCACCTGGTGCTCAACTCTATACTAATTACACCCAAAGTACTCCCTATGTGTCCTACACTATCCCCAACATCCCTTCTCACACAAAAAAATGGACATATTTTGGTATGTATCTTGCAGAGTGGGATAACATTGTTGTTGTTGTTGTGTGTTCACCACTGTGAGTGTCATCTTCTATGTTGAGTTGAGGACCTTGCTAAGATGGGTCAAGTTGAGGTTATGCTTTATGTGGATTCTTTCCCTATACTGACGCGCCTTTAAATTCTTGTTGTTTTCCCAACCCTTGCTTGTTTGTGGTCATGCTAACCTGAAGTAATAAGATTCAAGCCCCCTCCTTAAAACCCTTTAGATGTGGCATTTGTGTAATATCAATTATATGTGGCATAATAAATTGTAATTTAGCTGCAGGGTGATTTTTTAACTTCTACAATTCCAGTTCAAAATTCATAACCATTATATGACAAAAGTAAAAAAACCACTGATTTCTTTGACTTCCATATTTCAATGCGCAAATCATTTGCTAATTTCTCATAAGCCTTATGTGATTTAGTATCTTGTTTCAACAACCCAGTTTGTCTAGCAATAGTGGTTTCTTCTACTTGCTTTACTTGCAACAACTCTGTAACTTGTTACTTTTGTATTTCCAATTCGAACTAACTGTATGTTTGCTTCTTTTCGCTATTTTTCTGTTTCTTCATGTACCAATTTCTCCTATACCAAATTTAAGAATTCATGGATTTGTTTCACTGTTGCATACAAAGTATGCAGTTTATGAAATGTTGTCAATGTGCAAATCATCTGCCAATTTCTCATAAGCCTTATGTGATTTAGCATCTTGTTTCAACAACCTAGTTTGTCTAGCAATAATGGTTTCTTCTACTTACTTTCCTTGCAATAACCTTGTAACTTGTTACTTTTGTATTTCCAATTCAAACTAACTGTATGTTTTCTTCTTTTCATTGTTTTTCTATTTCTTCATGACACGATTTCCTTTACACTCAACCACTGGAATGCCTAGAACTTTTCTCAACAGGTATACAGGTAAATCTAAAAATTTGTGTGACAAATCTTGAAGTCTCTATTAGATCCCTGTGTAAGTCATTCCACAGATGACACAATTTCCTTTACACCCCCCCTCTTTCCATATTTTCTAGACACAATTGCTATCTTCAATCTTATAACACAATTTACAATTTCATCCACTATGTGATGTTATGGCTCTTTTTCAATTATATGATGGATGGTGATATCGGTTCCATAATGACATCTCACAATTCCTTTCAGTTTCAAATAATTGAGCCAATGCAAGTTCTATCAACTTCTTGAACATTGGATGACTCATATATCAAACATGAAACATGTATCATTCTAGTTGTTTCACCCGCTAATGTATACCTGTCAAATTCTGATGCACTTCAGATGGCAAGAGTTGCCGATGTTGATGGTAAATTCCTTTTTGAGGATGTTTTGATAGTCAATTCAGAATTTGATTTTCTGTGGATGTTGTAGGTGTTTTGGCTTTGTTCTTTTCGTGATCTTGAACATTGGATGGCTCATATATCAAACATGAAACATGTATCATTCTAGCTGTTTCGCCCGCCAATGTATACCTGTCAAATTTTGATGCACTTCAGATGGCAAGAGTTGCCGATGTTGATGGTAAATTCCTTTTTGAGGATGTTTTGATAGTCAATTCAGAATTTGATTTTCTGTGGATGTTGTAGGTGTTTTGGCTTTGTTCTTTTCACGATGCGCACTTAAATTTCACAAGAGATCAAACATTATGGCATTCAATTCACAAAACAAAGACATTTGATCGAGTTGTATTTCTATTCCGACTATGGTTGTGTCAGTGAAAATGAATTTCTAGAATGTACTTATCATTGCCTAATTCCCATTCCTGTACCAATGCCAACAATTCTTCCTACCCTCTTCGCAATTAAATTTATCAACACCAACTTAACCCTAACTAACAAATTAATTTAGAATAGAAAAGTGTAGGAGAAAGGAAAGCCTAACAAGGGTAAGAAACAACTACTAGTAAGAAGAATTAATGCAAGAAATAAAGAGGAGATAATCCAACAATACACACGTTGGAGGACACTTGATCAAGGGCTAAGTCTGTGTAGGGTAGTTGAGAAAATATCATCTTGTAATTTTAACCATTTACAAGAAAAACAAAACTTAACCCTAGCTAACAAATTAATTTAGAATAGAAAAGTGTAGGAGAAAGGAAAGCCTAATAGGGATAAGAAACAACTACTGGTAAGAAGAATTAATGCAATAAATAAAGAGGAGGCAATCCAATAGTACACACGTTGGAGGACACTTGATCAAGGGCTAAGTCTGTGTAGGGTAGTTGAGAATATATCATCTTGTAGCTTTAACCATTTACAAGAAAAAACAAGGCTTCGTTATAATTTCCATGACACTTGAATGGTGTAATATAGAAAATGAATTAAAAAGTTGTAGAAGAAAAAAGGTCATTCAAGGTCCATCTTCAAATCTTACAGCTTAAGGTATTCGTGTTTGAAGCGTGAGGAGATATAGTAAAAATGGCTCAAAAGCTAAACATTCACAACACAAAACAGAACCTCATTGACCGAGAACCAAAGCTATAGAATTGGTCATAAGAGGAGGCTAAGAAATATAGTTCTATTGCTACATATAAGTATAAACAAAATTTAAATACATACCTGCATAATTCAATTTAACACAGGGGATTGACTGGAACTTGGAGAGCCTGAAGAATGAAATTATAGTGTTAGTGACCAGTATTTAAAGGTTAATGCATGCAAAAGGCTATATAATAAAATTTTAAAATAGTAAAACCAAAGCAACATGTAAAATCAGAAAAACAAAATTGTTAAAAATAACAAAACTGCCATTTAAGCCGTCAAATTTGACACAGTCATGTGAATGTCCGCAAAGCCTTTTTCCCATAGGGGTTATGCCAAAGTTCTTTTCGCGATGCGCACTTAAATTTCACAAGAGATCAAACATTATGGCATTCAATTCACAAAACAAAGACATTTGATTGAGTTGTATTTCTATTCCGACTATGGTCGTGTCAGTGAAAATGAATTTCTAGAATGTACTTATCATTGCCTAATTCCCATTCCTATACCAATGCCAACAATTCTTCCTACCCTCTTCGCAATTAAATTTATCAACACCAACTTAACCCTAACTAACAAATTAATTTAGAATAGAAAAGTGTAGGAGAAAGGAAAGCCTAACAAGGGTAAGAAACAATTACTAGTAAGAAGAATTAACGCAAGAAATAAAGAGGAGACAATCCAAGAATACACACGTTGGAGGACACTTGATCAAGGGCTAAGTCTGTGTAGGGTAGTTGAGAAAATATCATCTTGTAATTTTAACTATTTACAAGAAAAACAAAACTTAACCCTAGCTAACAATTTAATTTAGAATAGAAAAGTGTAGGAGAAAGGAAAGCCTAATAGGGGTAAGAAACAACTACTGGTAAGAAGAATTAATGCAATAAATAAAGAGGAGGCAATCCAATAATACACACGTTGGAGGACACTTGATCAAGGGCTAAGTCTGTGTAGGGTAGTTGAGAAAATATCATCTTGTAGCTTTAACCATTTACAAGAAAAAACAGGGCCTCGTTACAATTTCCATGACACTTGAATGGTGTAATATAGAAAATGAATTAAAAAGTTACAGAAGAAAAAAGGTCATTCAAGGTCCATCTTCAAATCTTACAGCTTAAGGTATTCATGTTTGAAGCGTGAGGACATATGGCAAAAACGGCTCAAAAGCTAAACATTCACACACACAAACAGAATCTCATTGATCGAGACCAAGTTACAGAACTAGTCATAAGAGGAGGCTAAAGAAATATAGTTCTACTACTACATATAAGTATAAGACAAAATTTAAAATACATACCTGCAAAATTAATTTAACGCAGGGGATTACTGGAACTTGGAGAGCCTGAAGATGAAAATTATAGTGTTAGTGAACAGTATTTAAAGGTTAATGCATGCAAAAGGCTATATTAATTAAATTTTAAAATAGCTAAAACCAAAGCAACATGTAAAATTCAGAAAACAAAAATTGTTTAAAATAACAAAACTTGCCATTTAAAGCCGTCAAATTTGACACCGCATGTTGAATGTCCGCCAAAGCCTTTTTCCCATAGGGTTATGCCAAATTTCTTTTCGCGAATGCGCAACTTAAATTTCACAAGAGATCAAACATATATGGCATTCAATTCACAAAACAAAAAGACATTTGATTGAGTTTGTTTCTATCCGACTTATTCGGTCGTGTCAGTGAAAATGAATTTCTCGAATGTACATTATCATTGCCTACATTCCCATTCCTATACCCAATGCAAAACCAATTCTTCCTACCTTTCGCAATTTAAATTATCAACACCCACTACCCTAACTACAGAATTAATTTAGAATAGAAAAGTGTTAGGGAGGAAGGGAAAGCCTAACCAAGGGTAAGGAAACAATTACTAGTAAGAAGAATTAACTGCAAAAATAAGAGGAGACAATCCAAAATTAGCACACTTGGAGGACACTTGATCCAGGGGCTAAGTCTGTTGTAAGGGTAGTTGAGAAAATCATTCTTTGAATTTTAACTATTTACAAGAAAAACAAAACTTAACGCCTAGCCTAACAATTTCAATTTAGAATAGAAAAGTGTAGGGAAAGGAAGCCTAATAGGGTGCTTAAGCAAAACAACTACTGGTAAGAAAGAATTATGCAAATAGAATAAGAGGAGGCAATCAATGAATACACAAACGTTGGACAGACACTTATCTAACGGGCTAAGTCTGTGTAGGGTAGTTGAGAAAATATCAAGCTTGTAATTTAAACTATTTACAAGAAAAACAAAAACTTACCCCCTAGCTACAATTTAATTTATAATAGAAAAGTGTAGGAGAAAGGAAAGCCAATTAGGGTAAGAAGAAACTACTGGTAAGAAGAAATAAATGCAATAATAAAGAGGAGGCACTCCAATAATACCACGTGGAGGCCACTTGACAATGGCTTAAGTCTGTGTAGGTAGTTGAGAAATAATCATCATGTAGCTTTAACCATTTACAGAAAAAACAGGGCCGTTACAAATTTCCATGCACTTTTGAATGGTGTAATATAGAAATGAATGAAAAAGTTACAGAAGAAAAAGGGCATTTCAAGTTCCATCTTCAATCTTGACGGCTTAAGGTAATTCATGTTTAGATAGCGTGAGGAACATATGGCAAAAACGGCTCAAAAGCTAACCTTCACAACACAAAACAAAGCGCATTGATCCGGAGAAACAAAGTTACAGAACTAAGTCATAAGCACACGGCTAAGAAATATAGTTCTACACTAACATATAGTTATAGTAACAAAATTTAATACATACCTGCAAAATTTTAATTTAACGCAGGGGAATTGACTGGAACTGGAGAAGCCTGAAGAATGAAATTATATGGTAGTGAACCCAGTGTTTTACAAGTGTAATGCATGCAAAAGACTATAAAATAAAATTTAAAAATAGTAAAACCAAAGCAACATGTAAAATCAGACACAAAAATAAAATTGTTAAAAATAGCAAAAACAAAATTGTTAAAAATAACAACACTGCCATTTAAGCCGTCAAATTTGACACAGTCCTGTGAATGTCCGCAATACCTTTTCTCATAGGGGTAACGCCTTCGGCATAATAACCCAATTTAACGACTAATAAATACATAGGCACTGCTTTAACACCGTCAAAAATATCTCAGCACCAAACATTTTCTTCTTTTTTTATACCTAAAAGCCGATTGACAAGAGGTGGCCTTAGAGAAAATCCAAACTGGTTCGTTAGATTGAAAAGAGCTCTGCTACAGGGAAACGAACACAGCAGTTACGAATCCGAAAGCGCAACACATAACATGAAGAAACAGAAAGGAAAGAGCAGAGAATAAGCAAAAAGAGTTTTTACATGGATCCTCCTGTAATGTTTTGTCATGCAGTCTTCAACTTCTGCTCACAAAATATATGGCAAGTACATGCTTAGCTAGGTATGCAAATTAGACCCACTTAAACTATTTACTCATTGGGATTTGATATCAATGGCCCTCTTTGTTTATTTTTGCAACCTGATTGCCCTTGCAGTTTTCTGTCAATTTTTTTGCATATGCAAATAAGGTAAAAATGATCGGTTGATCTACAATGTAGTTTTTCAGACATTGTGGGTTCTTCAGATTCTATGTAGATCTCTCTTTCTTTGGGAGAAAAATTGAGTGTCGACGTGTTGAGTACGCATGATCGATGGGCAATGTGGATGGAATCTTCAAGAAGGATGGTGATGATTTTGCGGTTCAGATAGGATTGGGTTTTAGGTATGCTAATTTTACTAATGGTCTTGGGATTTTGTTGTGATGGTAATGCCCTCCACTCATAAGGGTTTGAGCTAGATTTAAATTCCCGACCTCAATAAGGTGATCCACGTGTTCAGAAAATACGGGGTAGGTTCGAGGGCAATCCATGCTTACAAACTCAATAAAACATTCCTTAGCTTCAAGTCTTTGTGTGGAAAATATGGGGTTGGTTCGAGGGCAATCCATGTTTACAAATATCTCACAGCTCAATAAAGCATTCCTTAGCTTCGAGTCTTTGTGTGGAAAATATGGGACACATTGGAGGGCGATCCATCCTTACAAATCTTAAGAACATGATCCAAAAGTAGATCATAACATTACTTAAAATTTATTAAACAAGAAATAATAATAACAATATTGTGTTGAGAGCCCATGTGGAATAATGAACTATCAAGCTTACAAAATTTTGGGGCATAAACACATCAAAGCACACAAAATTGCAAGTCATGAAAGGCTGAAACACTTATCAAATATTATTATTATTATTGCTATTTTAACTACTACTAGGAGGAGATTAAAGAACAAGTTCTTTGGGCCAAAATCCACCTAGGACTTGTGGCAGCCTCATTTATTTTATAGTCAGAGTATGGATGGATTGACAAGGGTGATGTGCTTTGGAGGTTGGGTGCAAGGTTGGAACCTACTGGGTATAAATTTGAACAATTTATAGAAAATAAAATGGAAAATTCTGCTTGGTTCCCACAGGGAATTTCATAGGCTAATGTGGTGTGTTAGCTAAGTGCTGCAGCCTAAAAATCTACTTTTACCTTTTTAAATGTTGTGGGGTTTAGTGCCTACCATATGGAACCTTAGTGGGCTGTATAATTGATGAATCAAATTCGCTAGGAAACCGCGGTCCATAGCTTGGTTAATCTTTATTGTCAAAGATTAAATATAAGATGTGTTAGAAGGGTTAGGGGGCTTGTAAGATGTAAATGATGTACGTGAGAAGTGGTTTTGATAGGGGATGTGGATAGAATTTTCTATGCGTAAGAGAACATATGTGATGGTGGGTGGTTGGGTACGGTTGTAAATAGGTATTCATAAAGGAAAATAAGGTAGGCTTTGGTTGTTTTTTATGTTGCACACACAAGATTATGTACAATCTATCTGGCTAATCTACCAGCTCTGAGGGGTTTCTATTATGCATAAATCCGCATATATTTGCACCAAATTTCATACCTTGGCCACAACCACAAGATTTGAACACCAGTGGGCAGCTTGAAGATCATCTATCCCACCAATATTCCATGTCACCCCACTGGCATACCACATATCACCTCTTTGATTGTCTTATAGAAGTTTTCTTTGATCAGAACGACAAGATTTGAGCCTTGGCGAGTGCAATGCGGCTCACTAGTCCCACTTGTATACCACATGCTGCTCCACCAATATATGACATGTTGTTACTTTCATTGTATTATATTGGTTTGGGGGATTTTGTTTCGGGTTTTGAGTAACGAAGTGGATGAAAGATTTGATCACACAAAACACAATTCATTATTCAATAATAGATGCTTACATATATAGGCCTCGTGAACTCTTACAATAGTGAAGTTAGGCATAGCATCAAATTCCTACAATCTCTCACTCACTCTAATCACTCATTCTAAACTAAGTGAGTTGTTATAACTCACGTATAACTTACGCACACATAATTAATCCAATAACTCACACACGCACCCCTAAACAAATATCATTTAATTTCCTATCTAGTACTAACCGCTATAGGATTTATACAAAATTTCTCCCTTAGTTCAGACACGGAAAAGAATCACTCTACACATTTTTTTAGAAACACACCATATATGCCCACCCTGCTACTAGTGACATTCTACATGTACAGGTTTGTTTACGCTTCCACTTCTAGTGAGTGTTAGGCTACTCACATATGTAAACAAGGACATTCACAATTGTTCTTGTTTTGACATTCAGTGAGTGATGGGCTTCTCACTAATACATATATGAACTCATTCATTTGTTCACATGTTCACTTCCAGTATGTGCCAGGCTTCTCATTGACATCACATATGAAGCACGTATCTACGTATATGTTTACAATTAATCTGGGCTTCTCTTTGTTACACACACAAAAAGAAACAAAGTACAAAATAAATATAGGAGGATTGGGTCATCACCGTCTTCAGTGAAAAAAGAAACAAAGTATAAAATAATGATAGAGGATTGGGACATCACTGTCTTCACTGAGTGCTGGGCTTCTCACCGAAGTTCGTGTTTGCAGCCACCATTCTAGATCACTGCCATTTGATTACAAACAATATGATACGATCATCACTGACACTTGGAAACTGACCTTGGGTTTATTTGTTTTGGCACAAATGTCGTTGCCACTATTGCATTGTACAACCTCTTGGTTGTGAATTTTAGGTCATTGATGAGCCTCTTTCTTCTGTTGCCTCTGACCCCCAACAAACTTGGCACATAATTAATCCAATAACTCACACATGCACCCCTAAACAAATATTATTTAATTTCCTATCTAGTACTAACCGCTATAGGATTTATACAAAATTCATCCCTTAGTTCAGACACAGGGAAAAGAATCACTCTACACATCTTTTTAGAAACACACCAAATATGCCCACTCTGCTACTAGTGACATTCTACACGTACAGGTTTGTTTACGCTTCCACTTCTAGTGAGTGTTAGGCTACTCACATATGTAAACAAGGACATTCACAATTGTTCTTGTTTTGACATTCAGTGAGTGATGGGCTTCTCACTAATACATATATGAACCTCATTCATTTGTTCACACGTTACTTCCAGTATGTGCCAGGCTTCTCATTGACATCACATATGAAGCACGTATCTACGTATATGTTTACAATTAATCTGGGCTTCTCTTTTTTACACACACAAAAAGGAAACAAAGTACAAAAATAAAATATAGGAGGATTGGGTTCATCACCGTCTTCAGTGAAAAAAGAAACAAAGTATAAAATAATGATAGAGGATTGGGACATCACTGTCTTCACTGAGTGCTGGGCTTCTCACTGAAAGTTTGTGTTTGCAGCCACCATTCTAGATCACTGCCATTTGATTACAAACAATATGATACGATCACCACTGACACTTGGAAACCGACCTTGGGTTTATTTGTTTTGGCACAAATGTCGTTGCCACTATTGCATTGTACAACCTCTTAGTTGGTAACTTGGTTGTGAATTTTAGGTCATTGATGAGCCTCTTTCTTCCATTGCCTCTGACCCCCAACAAACTAGGCTCATTCAGCTAGATTGAACCTGATGATCCTATGGACCACAAATCCCTCCATGATGCACGCCAATGTTTTGAATGTTCATTTATTTTTCCATAAACTTTTCCATTGCTAACAAAAATACTTGTATGGGTGTTAGGTACAACTGCTAATGCATCCATGTACAAAATAATTAATTTTTAGCATTTGTTTTATAGAAAAATAATTGGTTCTCTTGAACCATAAGGAATAAAGAGATCCTTTTGACACAATGATTTAAACACTCTTTTACAATGTGTGGAAAATCTTGCTTGAAACTGAGTCTCAGTTTAGAAGATATGATTTTTTTCAAAGTGTAACAATATATGTATTGTTTTCTATTTTTTCTTTTAACTTTAAAATACTGAAAAATCATAAATCTTTCCCTAAAATTTTGAAGCAAGAAGAAAACTATAGAAGAAACCTTACAAGAAAAGTTTTAATTTTAGCTTCTCCTTGTAATTTGTTTTTCTTTTTGTGTGGGTGCATGGAAATAAAGTATGGATTTCACGTCAACAAATATCGCCTCCTTTTGTTATATGGATCTCCTCTCCTCCCTTTATTCTTTTACTGGAATTTTTTTATGCTTCTGTTGCATGCAGATTTGATCTTTCACAAATCATGTCTTTTGCACACCAATTTTGCCATAACTGCAAGCAGAATCTGAAAATGATATAAAAAGAGAACTCGTGCATCCTTTTTTAATCTCTCAAAACAAAAAACATTGGATGTCAATCCAATATTCTACTAGTGAAATACATCCGTGTTACTGAGAGGTATCTACTGGAATTTTTGTTACGAGATTTCTCAACTTTTTTTTTTGCTGCACTTGCACAAATTGCTAATTCTGCTCCACCCTAAAATATATAGTATTTTCGCTCCTATGTGCTGCACACTCACACAAATTATTTGTAAACTACACCAACATTTTTCATCAAAAAATAACTCATAAATTCGGGCCAACAGTGCAAACTATGGAGCTACCCTTGGCATTTTGTTCCTCCACCGCAAGCATCGAGCAAATATTGCTCTGATACCAAATGAAAAATTTGATCCCACAAAACGCAATTCATTATTCAATAATAGATGCCTTACGAACTCCTACAATAGTGGAGTAAGGCATATTATCAAATCCCTTTAATCTCTCTCTAACTCTAATCACTCATTCTAAAATAAGCGAGTTGTTATAACTCATGTACAACTCACTCATATAATTAATCCAACCACTCACGAAGAATTCACACACACACCTAAACTAATATTATTTAATTACCTGTGTAGTATAATTGTTACAAGATATATCCAACAATAGGAAATGTCTCTTTCAAATTTGTCATTGTCATAAGTTGCTTGCGAGTTTGATTGGAAGCTGTAGGCAAAAAATGGACCTTAGCCTTGTTCTGATTTCTGTTTCCTTATATTTTGACGAGTTTTTAGGAAGGAATACAGGCCTACACAGTGTCAATTTTCTATGGGATCTGAGCATATTAACATTGCTCTTCTCGAGAGACCAGTACTCATGAGTTGACACTAAAATGCTTGGGGAATCGAGTAGAATCAAATCTTTTCTGAGTAATTGCGCGAGTGTTTTTTGGCTAAATGCCACCTCTACTTTCAATCTTGAAATATTTGGTAGAACTGTACACAAAATATAATACACAATAAACTTGCTTTATGAATTTATTCATAAAACACTAGTTACATATATAGGCAAATGGCCTCCTAATAATGAGGAGTCATGCCTTATCATAACCAACTAGTCATTCCCTAAAATCACTCTCAGCAAACCTATTCTTTCTCACATAGAATCTCTCTCAATTTCTATCTACCTGAGTTGTTTTAACAACTCGATCATACACATAATATTATTTCTCACAGATATATTTTCACTCACTTGTTAATGTGGGTGCTTACTGCTTGCTTATTGTTTCTAGAAAAACTCTTGTTTGAGCCCAAGCAACATGTCTATGTGATCTGAATTTGATTGGAAATCTGGAATGTGCTATAAAATAATGAACTGAATCAAGAATTTGGATTCAATAATAACATGATATTGCACTGCAGATGAAGCTGTATTGAAGCCAAGAGTAATTTACAAGAGATGTGAGGCTATATGATTCTTTTATCTGTTTTTTACAATTGGATGTTAATTCCTTAATATCTATTTTTAGTAGGAAATGAACAGTCTAACAATATAATATGAAGCCTTTAGCCTTGGAATCTGAAGAGTCATTTGACAAGCATTCCCCAAGAAGTTGATAGGTTATGTCGTGACCTAAACCTCATAAAGATATAAGATTTTAGTTTTTTAATTTTTAGGTAATTTTCTACCATTTTTTATTTCGGATTTTTGGGGTCCTTCGGGGTGGAATTTAACCTCTAATGTTTGACCAGATGTGTCTAAACAATTGTTGAAGGCATACCTTTCGGGGCATCTGAACTAGTTTGTTTCATGAGCTTTTTAACGCGTAATGTGGTTTCAAATTTTGAGCAACATTCAAGGGTTATGATCCTCACAAGGTGACGTATTAGTGATGTACTAGTGTTTTGGTATTTTGTTAGAAGATTGTGCCAAACTGTCACCTTGATTATTCACCGTCTTTGAAGAGCAACGGTCCCCATTGCTCCTAGTTTTGATTTTTGATGAACATAAATGATTGTCTTCCACTTGAGTGGGGCGGCCCTTCCGAATTTCATTTTTAGTAATTGTGAAGATTTCAGAGAGGGATGCCACTACCCAACATCTACCCATGGTGAAATGCGAAGATTATCTAGTGTATGCAAGATAAAATGTTTTGGGCCTCATCTTTACTTCGATAGGTCTCTGAATTCCTTGGCCATCTTTGCCAAGGCCTTCATCATTGTATCCAATTTTCTTTAATAACTTCAAACCAATCCCTTTGTTATGTTTTTCAAAACCACCAAATAAATTTGATGAGCAGTCAGACTCATGAAAATTAGAAAGGCTTACCACACTTATTTGTTTCTGTTTCGGCATTTTTTGTTGAAGTCCTACTTGTTTGCAGCTCTTCGTGTTCTATCTGCAAATTGATCAACGTTTCTTCCTTTAGCAGCCAATTCTTCATAAGTCTTTACATAGCTTGTAAGGAAATTATTGAGAGAGATCTGAATATTAGCAGCGATGGAACACAAAATAACACCAAAATAAAGAGATAAGATCAGAATATGCAAGTAGAAATGACTTAGCCACTTCGAGGGGGCAGCCTCCAAACCCTACAATAAGACTCTTGTGCCCAATATGATGCCCATCTACTAGTTACTAACTCCTATATATACCCCTACTAAGCATATGAAAGCATAAATATATGAGATATGACATGTTAAGAGATTACGTTAGCCACAAGTCGGCCATTCATATCCCTATATATGACATAGGATTAAGGGCGTAGCGTGCCCCTCCCCTTCGAAGCACCATTGTACCCAATTTTGACAATTGTTAGATGCTGCTGTAGGAATGCTTCATCTTCCCATGTTGCCTCTTCACCTTCCAAATTCTTCCACTTGATCAGATACTTGGTAATGACCCTTGTCCTCAACCTCTTAGTGCATGTTTGATTGATGCCTTTTAGGCTCCAAGATTATTCGACCCCCCTCATCAAGCTCAGATAACACTGACTGGGTTAACACCTTCTACTTTCTATCCAATTTCAAGAAAGAATGGAAGACTAGATGTATTTTGGTTAGCTGAAGAAGCTCCAATATGTATGCTACACCAATTTTTTTGCAACACTTGATAAGGGCTGTAGTATTTAGGTGAAAGCTTGTTATCCTTCTTTTGTTGTTTGAAGGACAATTGCTTATACAACTGCAATTGCACAAAAAGGTCGCCAACGTCAAAGTGTCGTTCACTTTGGTGCTGATTAACTTGTTGCTTCAAGTGGTTTTGTGCCATTGCCAAATTCTCTTTAAGGCTAGAGAGTATATATTGTTGGTGTTGAATGTTCTCTTGAACTTCTCTCACTTTAGGCTAGATCCTCAAGGTGGAGGTGAGCGATGGTGGATGGTACTTGTACAATGCCAAAAACGAAGACATTTTGGATGAGGTGTGAAATGAAGTGTTATACCACCATTCTGCAAGTGGTAGTCACTGAACCGATCTCGCTTGTTTATCTGAAGCAAAGAATTGAAGATACCCTTCCAAACATTTGTTTAATACTTCAGTCTGCCCATCATATTTGGGATGATATGATGAATTACAAGCCACTTGAGTACCCAATCATGTGAACAAATTAGTCCAGAAATTGCTAGTAAATATAGGGTCACGATCATTGACTATAATCTTCGGTGTACCGTGTAGCTTTTAAATTGTATCCATAAAAGATAGGTTATTGTACTTGCTACAAAAGGATGTGATAGGGCACAAAAATGAGCATATTTGGTGAGTCTATCCACAACCACCATGATTACACTTTTCCCTTTCAATATTGCCAATCCTGTGATAAAATCCTTGGAAACCTCCTCTCTCCTTTGACTAGGAATATATAGAGGTTGTAGAAGACCTAGAGTATGAATAATTTCTCACTTGTTACTCTGACACACCAAACATTCTGCTACAAATTTTTGGACATCCCCTTTCAACCCTCTGCAGAAGAAAAAATACCCTTATAACTGGTATCCCCCTTTAGGGTATTGAATCCCCATATGGGATTTAGATTTAGATTTAATGCCTCGGGATCGCTCGCTCACATCGCACACTTGAGGATATATTACCTCAAGACTGAATGAGAGTGAAGTAAAGCCCTCTTGTCCCAAAAAATATTATGTATGTATGTATACTTTCACAGGTCCCTTGCCCAAAGGGGTGATCCCACTTCCCCTTCCTCCCTTGTATAAAGGGGAAGGTCCCACTGGAACCCCTGCCTCCCTTTTCCTTCCTCCCTTGTATAAAGGGGAAGGTCCCATTTGTCTATCCCACTTCCACAGGCACCCTTGCCCAAAGGGGAGATCCCACTTCCACTGGAACCCCTTCCTCCAAAGGCTAAGGTTTGTCTAAAGGTCCCATTTGTCTAAAGGGTAAGGTCCCATTTGGAAAAAGGGTAAGGTCCCATTTGTCTAAAGGGTAAGGTCCCACTGGAACCCCTGCCTCCCTTTTCACCCTTGTCTAAAGGCACCCCGACCCCGACCCCGACCCGACCAAAAAAATAAAAAAACACTTCTAACAAATAATTTATTTTTCCCTAAAAGTATTCATTTATTTTTATTTTTTATTTTTAATATGACAAATACAAATACAAATAATTTCATTTTGTTTTTTTTTTAAAATAAAAAATAAAAATAAATGAATACTTTTAGGGAAAAATAAATTATTTGTTAGAAGTGTTTTTTTATTTTTTTGGTCGGGTCGGGTCGGGGTCGGGGTCGGGGTGCCTTTAGACAAGGGTGAAAAGGGAGGTAGACAAGGGTGAAAAGGGAGGCAGGGGTTTCCAGTGGGACCTTACCCTTTAGACAAATGGGACCTTACCCTTTTTCCAAATGGGACCTTACCCTTTAGACAAATGGGACCTTTAGACAAACCTTAGCCTTTGGAGGAAGGGGTTCCAGTGGAAGTGGGATCTCCCCTTTGGGCAAGGGTGCCTGTGGAAGTGGGATAGACAAATGGGACCTTCCCCTTTATACAAGGGAGGAAGGGGAAGTGGGATCACCCCTTTGGGCAAGGGACCTGTGAAAGTATACATACATACATAATACTTTTTGGGACAGGAGGGGTTTACTTCACTCTCATTCAGTCTTGAGGTAATATATCCTCAAGTGTGCGATGTGAGCGAGCGATCCCGAGGCATTAAATCTAAATATAAATCTAAATCTAAATCCCATATGGGGATTCAATACCCTAAAGGGGGATACCAATTATAAGGGTATTTTTTAATCTTGCTTAATTTTATGATAAGTTTTCAGGAACACAAAATGACCACTCACTAGAGAAGCATGGAGCTTAGAAAGAACCCTAATTTGAAGGTTAGAGTTATTGCATAAGTACAACCTAGACTGTTTTAGTATGGGTACGGGTACGATACGCTGATACGACAAATTTTTAAAAATTTCGGGTATGGTACGATGTTGGGTATGTTTTTTACATATTAAATATATAAATATGTATATAAAATTATAAATTTAAAGAAGCATTTGTATACTTATTGAAATTTAATACTCATACATTGCATACTTATTAAAATTTAATACTCATACAATCATTTATAGAACATGAAAACAAATTTCCAATACTTTGAGAATTGAGACTTAGTTTGTATTGATTCATAATGTTCAAAACATGATAGTTAATGACTTAATACATTCAAGTTCTCAACTTGCTTCACTTTCAATTTCCTAGGCCTAAAAGCCTAGAACATATCATCTAGATGATCCTCAAAATCATCTTCTTGGATGGCACTTGCAGCTCCTCCCACTAACTCCACTGTTAAACCCTTGTGAAGGGCTCCTTGGAAGTTTGTCATCAATGCCAAGTAGTGAAACATTAGACAAACAAGCAACATAAGCTTCAAAGTTCGTGGTTTCAGGTTGGATGTCCCAAAGCTTGTTAGGACCTCTAGTTTACTCTTCCGTCCTATGCATTAAGAGGCGCAAGTTGGAATGTATGTATACTAGATCCTCAGCCTTCTTGGATGCCAACATGGTGCGTTTAGTTGAATGGATGAAGCCATAAGTACTCCAGTTTCGCTCTGTAGAAGAATTACTAGTCACCTGTCACAAAAACAAAGTATTATTAATATACAAAAAAGAGTGCTATCATTTTAAATTTTAATTCTTAATTGGTAATTAGAATATCAAATAACAAGTTACAAACTTCATACCTGTGAGAGCAATTTGATCGCAATAGGTTGTAGGTACTTGGCATCATGGCCATGTATAATCCACCACTTGATTGGAATCAAGGTGGCTTTGTCACAAAGAGCCTCTAGCTCTCCCATGTTACCCTCTCCAGATACAAACATCCCCATCTTATTGTTGATTGCACTAGATATAGCTAGATCACGAAACAACCTCTTGAATGTTGCCCTTGTCCCATTTGTAACCTCTTGGACATCATATGGTGACTGCCTACTAGGTAACCCAACTATTTCATTGCTATAATATTTGGGATTTAAGGCATAAGCAAGGAGAGGAAATGGGGTGGTCATTTTGTTTCACCTTTTCATGACCACGCTTTTAACTTCATTATAAAAGTTTTCCTTAGGGTCCTGCTCTTTGGCTTGTATGATATCTTTTATTTTTTCAAGCATGGAGTCAATGCCATCATAAATTTCTCCAATGCAAGCACTAACTTTGTCTACAAATCTGATCATACTTAGAACAGGCTCCGTGAAACTCAACAAATACTCAACTTTTGCCCACCAATCATCATCAAGGATCCATGCCTTTATCTTTTGGGCTCTCTCTATATTTGCTTACCTCCAGACAGTCCAAACATTGTCAATCACCATGCTATTCAAAGCACGTTTCACCTTCATAAGTCGTCTCAAAATGAGTGTGTGAGAGGCAAACCTAGTCTCTACAACCTATTAAAAAGGAATGAAAACAATTCAATAACAACACAAATTGAAATTGATTTAAAATTAAATATTAAAACGAAAAACTTAAAAACTTAAAAAGTAAAATTTATGACTCATGAGTTATTCCCTTACCTTCAACAACTCTCTTCAAAAATCTTCTGAAAATGGCTCGAGACGTGATGGTTGGTGACAAACATCTGAAACCCGTTTGCCTCCATGTAGATTTCCCCAATCCATGTGATTTTTCCAATCTTTTGCAACATCAGATTCAGGGAGTGTATTGCACATGGTGTCCAAAATATGTGCTCATACCTACCCTCTATTAACAACTTGCTGCCTTGCAATTTTTTGTATTTTCCGTGATGACTTGGACAATGTTCTGAGGGCCCACTGACTCAATTGCCTCAATTAGAATGTTTGCAATGAATTGGGCATCTTTTATTTCCCCCTCACAATCAACAACTTTTAGAAACATTGCCCCTTTAGGGCTTACTGCAATAATGTTGATGAAAGGTCTGTTTTGGGAGTCTTTCCATCCATCTGAGATAATAGAAACTGTTGAATCCTTCCAAAAATCTCTAATCAACTGTAAAGATGTCTATATGTGTTGCACTTCTTTTGCCAAAAGAGAAGTGCAAACCTTATTATAGTTGGGGCTTGTATACCCCTGTGGTGCCTCATTAATGCCTCTCACCATTTGCTGCCAATATGGTGAACTCAAGACATTGAATGGTAGCCCACATGCATAAATACACTGAGCCACCAATTCATCTGCAATTTCTCTCTTCTCAGTGTTGAATGTTTTTTCTAAAGGCCCTTTTGTTCTCTTTCTTGATGGGTATCTTCATCAAAAGAAGTTACAACTGGAACAGTTTCAACAATATTATCAATGAAAGAATGAAATGATGGTGGTGGTGTTGGTGGTTTTCCCATAGTCCTCTGTTTTAAAGAAACGGTTTTAGTGCGAGCTCTTGTAACTTCAAAGTTTGCCTCTTGCTCTTGTAAGTACATATCTATTTTATTCTTCTCCACCTTCTTACATGCTTTAATGTCTATCCTTGATACCGCAGTTAGAGGAGCTTTCAAATGGGTATACAAGGATTTAAATGTGGTGCCACAATGGGGGCACATCCAAACATGGACACCACCACCGACAATGAACTCTAGCACTTCCACATGCCTCCATAAAAGAGAATGCAGATCCATTTTCACTATCAGGCCACTTGGAACACTTCCTTGTGTTCCAGGAACCTCATTACTTGCTTCTCCATGCCCCCCTAAAGTTGAACTGGATGCCATGTCTATAGGTTTAATTTGTTTTAACTTACAATAAGAGATATTTTTAAAAATATTGCTAAATAATTTGATTAAAAACAACAAATTCAAATTAGACAATTAATTTGTTAACCCATACATGTCAATCTCTGATTTTGATCACCAAGTTCGCCATAAATGGTGCGAGGTGAGAGCATACACAGAGGGTAGACATTTAAGTTTTTAATGAATTCAGTTTAAAACTTTAAAATACAAAAACAAACACGTTTCTAATTTTAAAAAAAAAAATAGTTAAACCCTAAGGCCTACACGTTAATCTCTGATTCTGATCACCAAGTTCACCATAAATGGTGCGAGGTGAGAGCATACACAGAGGGTAAACGGTTAAGTTTTTAATGATTTCAATTTAAAACTTTAAAATAAAAAAAACGAACACATAACTAATTAAAAATATTAAATAGTTAGCTATACATGTCAATCTCTGATTTTGATCACCAAGTTCATCATAAATGGTGTGAGGTGAGAGCATACACAAAGGGTAGACGTTTAATAAAATAGAACTTCAATACTGAACTTTAAATACAAAAAAAATAAAAAATATTTAAAAAACCATAAAATAAATAAATGTTTATTATTAAAAATTAAATAGATCATGATCAATAATCATGAATGATGTGTTTGAAACACATCATTTATGATCATTGATCATTGATCACATACTAGTTTGATTATTACATGCACAACATTAATCAAAAGATTAAAAAAAAGGATGCATGAAAAATACCTGAAAATATTCCTCCTTGTTTGTAGACTTGTAGTTGATCCTCTTCCTTTTCTCTCTCTCTCTCTCTCTCAAATCTCAAGCTCTCTTTCTCTTTTTCAAGCTCAAAATTAGCAAAATAGCAAAATATGAGTGTGTGAATTAACAAGAGGGGTTGGGTGTGTAAATAGATTTTTGGGGGTGGTCTTTTAGGGTTAAATGAGGTTTAGGTTACTTTAGTTTTAAGTTAGGATCTTTTATTTTTTATTTTTTTGGCACACAACCTTTTTCAGGTCCATTTGGGTTTCCAACCTATGACACCCATCGATGTAGCTTGTCCTACACCACTGTTGCAACAATAGCAACTCCTTAGGCTCAAAGGGAAGTTGACAAAGCTGTTAGGTTCATAGCACATTCAACACATTTCCACAAGTGCAAACTACAATGCAGTAGACAAATGCTAAGAACAAGTAGGTCCACGCAAACACCACCCACCGTACACCTTCAAGGTTGCTGATTGGATATGGCTTCACTTGTATAAGGAAATAATGACATTACCTTGCCCCAAGCTTCATCCACTTTGGTACAGGCCTTGTACCATCACTAGGCAAGTAGCGATAGGCAAGTAGGAGATAACACTTTCTTCCCTCTTACCTTGGGTTACATCCGTTCTCTAACACATTACTCTTGTGCCACTACTTCCCACCTTTGCTATATGCTTCGTATGTTAAAAATACTCTTTAGGAATCAGAAATCAACCCTGATTGTAGCACACCAACAGAAACAAATTAAGTCATTGATGTCAAGGTCAAATGGACAAGACAAAACAATACTCCTACTTTTCAGATCCTCAAAGTAAGTCAAGTACCTTCCCAAGGAATATGGTTCACAAAAGATCAAGTTGCCAACAGCTTTCCACATCTTTTTCTGCAATTGTGTGCAATAGAGATCACCACTCTTTGCTCTTTAAGGAGGGGCAATTGACCCAGGAGGATCTGAGACTTCAAATGATTTGCAGCACACCGCACTGCTTTGCATCATGATTTGACTCCACCAGTGCCTTCAACATTATACAACTCTCACATATGCATATTGTGGGGTTGTAACTTGACGCCCCACATTATCACCGTACTGCTCTAACGTCAACTAAAGACAATGGATGATGATTAGTTGTGAAACAATTGTTACCAACCATTGTGGTCTAACCAATGCTTCATCTTCCTCCTTTGTATGTATGAGACTTGATTTGCAGCACACCACATGCCTTCAACATTATGTTCACATATGCATATTGTGGGGTTGTAACTTGACGCCCCACATCTTTTGTTCTATCAGTGTACTGCGCAACTTTGCAGTAACGTCAACTAAAGACAATGGATTGATGATTAGTTGTGAAACAATTGTTATCAACCATTGTAATGGTCTAACCAATGCTTCATCTTCCTCCTTTGTATATTAATATATTCTTCTATTTTTTGTAGACATGTGATAAGCATAGAATATAAGAAGTATGCAAATATTCTGACATTGGATCTCTCTGACCTTGTATAGGGCTTTGCCTATTTTAACTTTGCATTACAGTTCTACATGTGGTGTCAATAGTCTTTCTTTGTTCTTCTCTTTGTTTCATATCACTATGATATATCTTCGGCCTTTATCATTCATTATACGCGTTCTGCATGTAACCCATTTCATTTGTTAAGTGAGGCTGTCCCTTGGGTCTCCCTGAGCCCCAAATCATTTTCTGTGTCATAATAATTGTTTATAGAGAAATATGATTCCAATTGGTCAAGCCATTTGTCTACCACATCTGGATCAATTTTACAGTAAAAAAGAGTAATATTGAAATTCTCTCGTACCTTAAAGGGTGTTGGGCTTCCGAAGGGTTTGTTTGATGATGATGTGGGCAACTACAAACACAATCTGCGAAATAATATTGGAGAATTGTGCCATCATTTCCTGCCTTCTCTTTTCAAATGGCTTCATCAAGCAACAATTGGAATGGATCTCCCAACCCCTCTCTTTCCATTGGAGTATTTTTGGAGCAACAAGAAAGATATATTTGAAGGGCCGTGTGTCTTGAGACCGTGCTTCCTATACTCTGACCTCATTTAATGATACAAGAATGAAATGTAATGCTCTAATATCTTTAATCCGGATTTTAATTGGAAATGTAGTGGACAACAAAGTAAATTGTAGAATTTTAATGTGCCATAAATTAATGAATCAAGAAATTGGATACAATAATAACACATCATTACATTATAAATGAAGCTTTATTGAAGGCAAAAGTAATTTACAATAAGGGAGTCTCTGAGAAGAGATGTGATACTACAAGACTCTTTTCTATGTTATTTACATTTGAATGATAATACATTTATAAAATGAATGGTCTAAAAGTAGAAAATAATAGTGCATCGCCTTGCAATCTGTAGTCATTTGATAAGTGTTTCCCCCCCCCCCCCCCCAAGAAGTTGAGAGGTTTTGTCTGGATTTGAAACTCATAAAAATACAAAATTTAAGTTTTTGTATTTTTAGGTTTTTTGTTCATTTTTATATTTTGCATTTTTGGGGCCCTTCAGAGTGGAATTTGGTCTTGGAAGTTTGGTTGGATGCTCTGAAATAGCTAGTGGAGGCATTCCTTTAGGGACATCTGAACTATAGTCCGAACTAGTTCATTTGGATTACCTTTCCAAGGCATATTGCTGTTTTGGATTACGAGCAACGATCTAGGAGTTATGACCCTCACAAGGTGAGGTACTAGTGTTTTGGTATTCTGCCAGAAAATTGTCTCAAACTGCCATTTGTATCCCCTTAGAGACATCAGGATAAGCACCAAAAATTTTTATTAATGATGTGCATTCTATTTTAAATGAATTTTCTGTTTAATACATTTACATTATTTGTGTTTATCATAAGTGAGTTTGTCATGGAAAGAGATGCTTTTTTTTTATAATTTTAATATTTTTTTGCCAAGTTTTTAATGAGTAATTTGATAATGTCCCAAAGTACTAGTTGTACCTTCAGCTTTCCTGGGTCATTGCAAGGGTATGAACGATTCATTTTTGTACATAGGAGCCTGAATCTACTTAAACTGACATTCTAAGGAATTAAACTTTAAAATCAAGGTAATAGATGCATGCAAGACTTTTTCCAGAGAGTCAATTTTCCTGTATCTTCAAATTGGTCTTACATGAAGTTAAGTTTCATTGGCGGTAGGAAATTATTTAGTAATATTACTTGAATACTAGATAAAATGTCCCCAAACTGTTCTGTTCCTATTAATGGAAAGCTGTATAAGATGTTTATCATCAGATAATCGTGTGATTAATGAAATAAGTGGCTTTTTAATGACATAAGGTTCAAAATTCCCAATAACATCAAATGGGTTTTGTCTGAACTTGGGATAAAGCAGAGATTGTATTTGTAGAAAGGAACTCTAGGTTTGAGGTTTTCACAGGGGTGCATGCTATGAAATGAATTTACATATGGTTGCTGTTATGTTTCTAATGCTTCTTGTTTGTTCCCTGCTTACAATTAATTTCTCGAATGGTAGCACCAGAACATGATTGACTTCTAATTACCGCTAAGGGCGTAATACATATTGAGTGATGGGTTTCTTTTGGCATATATTTGCAGTTGCGTTAACTCTAATCTTTTTGGCACTCATATGTTTTGTAGCCTGGAACTTGATAGTGCTTACCTTGAAACATGGAAGCTTCTGCAGATCAGCTACCTAAGAATGATAATTTTCAGATTCCTTTGATAGACTTGCGGGGTTTCTGTCAGGATGAACTTAATATGGCAGCAAGGTTATCTGGAGACATTCCCGAGTCAACATTGAGTGATATGGCTAGCCCCAAGATAGATAAATCCATATTTAATGAAAGTGCGGGAAGCAGAAGGCAGACTTATTCTGGGTGTAGAGTTTCAAGGAAGCGGAAAGAGCCTGTCCCGGAGTCCGATGCAAGGGA
This sequence comes from Taxus chinensis, assembly GCA_019776745.2. Lineage (NCBI taxonomy): Eukaryota > Viridiplantae > Streptophyta > Pinopsida > Cupressales > Taxaceae > Taxus > Taxus chinensis. Next base: position 659,825,022 of record CM034150.1, on the reverse strand, counting down.
ACCTTCTCAAGGGATCTTGATGAGCTCAATTATGAAGTATTCAGCCAGGGGAAAGTCAGGTAGTAACAAGAAATCCGGAAAAAACATATTAGATTTAGTTGATAAACTTCTTAAGATCACGGACAAGAAAGATGAAAGTCAGATTAATGTAAGAGATTCACTTTCTTCAATTATGTCAGAGGAAACAAATGTTCTGAGTCTTACTTACATTAACGAACACCAAAATGAGGTTAAAAGTCAAGAAGTCCTTGATGCATGTCTACACATGCAAAAAGTAAGTAACTCTCGGATTGTATTAACAAGGGTGTCAGAATTGCAGGGAGAGATTTGGAGAATGAAAAGCTTAGTTAAGAATGTACAAGGATTACAAAAAGATAAAAATGACCTTGTAGTTAATGTGAGTCAAAATATACCAGAAACCAGCAATACACCTGAAGGAGATCCACAGGAGGCAGGGAATTTAAGTGAAAATTTGAAAGGATTATATGAAGATCAAATTCAAAGCAGTAGATGATGCAAGTCCATGTAAACCAGAAAGCCGTCAACACTCACACAGTATTAGGAGGAACCTCAGAAACAAAGAGAGTGGTATGGGGCATCCAGAAGCTGTTGGAAAAATCAGAAGGGCCACATGAAGGTCAATGCAAATTTGGAGTTTGTGCCAGTGAGAATATGCCAGAAGCCATGAGCACCTCAGAAGTACCCAGGGGAAGTTCTGGAGTGTTGAAAGGTATCCTGGAAATTAGAAACCTTTTAGATATTTCTGAAGGTCTTCAGGTTTTAGGGAAAAACATTGCGCATTTGGAGCCTGTTTATCCTGAGCGAGATAGTAATCTCATTGATAATTACAAAATAGATGCTTGGCAGAGAGATAGGCTTGTGTTCCAAGAAATAGAATTGTCTGAACAGGTTCAGGACTCTGGCAAAGAATCAGATTTGACTGTTGAAACACATGATGAAAAAGGCAATGATTTGTGAGAAGCAAATCAAAACCAACACCTTCTCTATGGAGTAGCGTTAGGATATTCTTAACACAGAAGGAGATAAGCTCCCTGTTGTGGAGAATCTAGACAAACCAATGAGAAAGCATGGAAGACTGAAAAAATAGACAAGTAATGGAAATACACTATCTTCCGATTCCAGGAAAAAGGTCCAAAACCAATCTTCTTTCAGTACATCAAAAGAAGATGGTAATGATTATTTTTTTATTCCTTAAGGTGTAGATGTCACTTTATTTGTAAGGAACTTAATTTAATTTCAAAAGCAGAACAGTTTTTTTCCTGATGCAGCTACACATGCCAGTGTAGCAGGTGACATCATTGCCAAGCGAATGACGTCTTTAAATGATGTAAGCACAACAGAAAAACACAATATAGACATGAGAGAGAGAGAGGACTAGACTAACAGCAGCATTGTTCTGATGTATTTATATAGACCTGGAAAAACAAGCTTCCAGCCAGTTGAGGTCGGTCTGCAAATGACCAATAGTGGGAAATATGATTACTGACACAAGTTTGTAAGGTAAGGTATGCCTCTTTTCTGTATCACTATCTTCTTTTGCAACATGCTTGTGAACGTTTGTAAGGTATGCCTCTTTTCTGTACCTTCTTTTGGAACATGCTTGTGAAATTTACTGTTATTGCTGTCTCCTAATTTTTTCTACCTCTTTCTGCCTTTTTCCCAAACCTTTTCATGTTGTATGAATTTCAAAATTCCTGTCTGAAGCCTGTTTCATGCAACTACCTTTTGGAGAGACTGAGAGAAAACAAAATGTTTTCTACAGTTATGTTTATTTGTCTTAGATAACAACCATGATGGAAATATGAAGAATTATCTGTTGCATACAAGGATTAGTCTTTGGTAGCACTAGCTGATGTTTTGACAGATTTGACGTTGTTTTAAACCTAATAACTAAATAGGTCTTCATTAATTATGTTGAAGGCCGGATGGAGTCCAGTTTATTGAACTGAAAAGAACTTCAAAGTTTGAGTCCATGTTACACCAACCTTCCAGGATAGGGACGGCAGGGGACGGCAGGGGACGGAGGGATGCGTTTCTAAGATGGATTTTTTCAGAGGCCACTTTTTAGGGGATGAGTGACGACTATAAAAAAATAAGGGAAAATTAAAAAACATAGGAAGTTTCAAATATTCATATGATAACATTGATAAGGCATTTATCATATACATCATAGAACCTTAATACATAACATTAGAACCTTAATACATAACACGAGAGTTGAATTGAGATTTCACATTGAAGTCAATGTGCATATATATAATTATATTTTATAAAAATTACAACAAAATGCTTGAAGGCTGCATGTTTCTATCACAAAATGACAACAACATAGAAAATCTGCTGCTGCCCCTAATCAGCATCTGCCAATATTGTGTAAAATCGGAATATGAGTTTGAGTCTCTTGCCTTCTTCTCATTGTTGTTCTCTTCTCTTCTCACTGCAGTTCTCCTTCTTTATCGTCTTCTTCATAAAATGCACATTGGCAAAAGTGAGTTTGTTTTTTGGTTTTAGTTTTAGTGCGGCTGTTTTAGGTTTAGGGATGGTGTAAAGGGGTACGGGAGTCCTTGTGGACCCCCCATCCCCTTTTATTTTGTTTTTTTAATTTTGACTTTTTTTGGTTTGTTGACATGTCGGAGACTGCTAACTGTCTCAGGATGGTCTAGACATCCCCCGACCATCCTGGGGACAGCTAGCTGTCCTCTGTTATTTTTTCTCGTCCCAGGGACATTTCCCCCCAAAACTGAAATTTCGTGGATGTCTACGGGACATTTCCTACCTGTCCTCGTGTCCCTGAAATGTCCCCTGCATGGTACGCCCCTAAAAAAGCAGGGGAAGTGTCCCCGGGGTATACTGATTTGAATTCTTTGTCCATGGCCAAGAGAACATAATTGTTCCTTCTGGATCCAGTGGAATTGAAGGCTGTAATGTATCTCCAGTAGGATACATGGATTGAAATCTGGCACATTTGAGGCAAGTGCTCTGTTTTGAAGATTCAATAACTTTTGATGCTTGGCACCTTATCAACATTGTTTAATATTTATAATGTTCAATTGTAAATTTTTCCTTCTATTTCCAAGGACATCACAATTCTACGTAAATGCTACTTAGCAGGTCCCTTTTGAAGAGGTTCAACAATATAATTCTTCTGTGAGATTTCCTAGTTTTTTAAATGAAGTACATCCACCTATTTCTAATATGAGTTGTCGCTGCAAGGAAATTGACACCTTGCCCCTGCCTACTGACAATGATCTAGATGTCCAAGTTGGTAAGTTGGGTGCTAGAATTGCAGCAAAAATGTTTATTTTTCAACTAGACTGTTTTGGTACAGGTACGGGTATGGTATGCTAAAATGACAAATTTTTAAAAACTTCAGGTATGGTACGCTGTGGGTATGTTTATATATATATACATATAAAGAAGCATTTGCATACTTATTTGAAATTTAATACTCATACAATCATTCATGGAACATGAAAACAGATTCCAAATACTTTGAGAGTTGAGACTTGAGTTTGTATTGATTCATAAAGTTCAAAACATATTAGTTAATAACTTAATACATTCAAGTTCTCAACTTGCTTCACTTTTAGTTTCCTAGGGCTAAAAGCCTAGAACATATCATCTAGATAATCCTCAAAATCATCTTCATGGATGGCACTTGTAGCTCCACTCCCACTAGCTCCACTGTCGAACCCTTTTTAAGGGCTCCTTGGAAATCCGTCATCAATGCCAAGTAGCGAAACATTAGACAAACAAGCAGCAGAAGCTTCAAAGTCCGTGGTTTTAGGTTGAATGTCCCAAAGCTTGTTAGTATGCATTAAGTTAGGGGCTTTTTAATTTTATTATTTAATGATTTTAAGTTGAAAATGGCGGAACTTTGGAGTGGGTACGCTGCAAGTACGTACTTGTAGGCCCCGGGTATGCCCTGGGTAAAGATTTCTGTACTTGGGATGTACCCGGGGTCTGCAGGTATGTACATGCAGCTTACCCAGATCGTACATGTACCCATACCCGTACCAAGTACATATCATGCTTGGTACGGGGGGTATCTTGTGCTTCCAAGCAGTCTAGTATTTCAAGAGGAAATGCACAATTCATGCCATTCATAGAATGTGTTTCTTAGAGAGAAGGATGTAAACAATATTGTAGATTCTCAAAAACAGGAATTCATCAACCGCGCCTTAACAGATGGGAAACACATAAAGCTTGACATTATTAATCCATCTTTTGGAGTTTACAACACTAAACACTTAATCTAGGAGTGAATCTCCTGGCAAGGCTACAAAAAAATTCAATCAAACAGTTTTTATATTGTAAGAGAAACATAGAGATGCATGGTGGAGATCACGACATGCGATGCATCACCTGCCCATTGTACTACTGAACCGTGGAATTTTGTTTGAAGTCATCTACTAGAAAAATGTTAGGCTTTTGAATTGTGAGGCTTGTCTAGTGACTTTTAGCACAATAAGTGGTTGTGCAGACCATTTAAGGAGCCATTATACAAAATTAAATAGAGGAAAGCCTTCTCCAGATCTTAATTTTTTGAAGAAATTGTTGAATCGAGATGGATCAATTAATCCATACAAATAGAAGAAGTGTGGTGAAGTGGAATAATTTTGGAAGTTTTAGAGGTTATCTTGGCATTTATGGCAGGATGTTTAAGAAGGCTTTAAATTTTTTAATTAAGTGCTCCACAACTAACAAATAAACTTAAAGTGAGAAATGAGGACCTGAATACTTGTGACAAATTGAATTATTTGGAGAGCATATCCATTGTATTAAGTTAATATGAAGCTAGTGTAGAACCCAAAGCTTATGTATGCAAACATTGTGGTAAGATTTTTATCCTCTTGTTTTTTCCGGTTGTGGAGTTTATGTATGCAAACATTGTATGCAAGCTTATGTTTTGTTGGTATCATGCTTATCAGGTTAGATAGCTGAACATGCTCAAGTGTCCTGTATAAAGAGAGGAAGCCCAAAATCTTGGAAATAGAACAAAAAATGTACAAGTTCCTAAAAAAGCTGGATGGTCAAAGCTTCAAGACAAATTTTTGGGCATTGATTAGATGCAAACTAACATGCGACAAACAAACATCTTGGATAAAAATAAGGGCAATACAATTATTAGTAGTCAAAATGCTCAACTTGCATATCTCATGCAATTTGTCGATCCAAATACATTGAAAAGCATCAGACAACCTAGTATAAGAGATAGTAAGCATGGTAACAAAGTGCATTGCAATACTGGAATTGAATTGGTTTGTGGCCATGCCATGCATTCTTCTTGCATATCGATTTTTGTTAGCAATGTTGTACCAAAGAAAAGGTTTAAGTGACCAAGAAAGATTGGGGAGCTATTCAGCAGCAACAACAATCTGGATTATGACGAGATATGTGGCAACACAAAATAAGATGTAATTATGAATATTACTTCTGGCTATACCATGCAATGCTTTGGTCGACAAATGTTGGCTAATACAACTGGAAACAAGAAGCTTGAACAACAAAAAGAATTGAGTCAATCTGTAGCACCGCTAAACATGATGAGGACATGAGGTGCACCCTCAAAAACAAATATCAGGGAAGGAATTGTCTCAAAAGTTACCAAGTCATCAAAGAAAATTGTTGAGCATTGGGTCTAGTTGTTGTCATTGAAGTCAAGTGTCACATTGATGTCAAAGGGAGTCTAGGAGGCATAGGTGAGTGTATAAGGTGTCATCCATGAAGGTAGATGAAGGTTGATTGGTAGTGAAGAGATGAGGAGTCATGAAGGGTTGTTGTAACATGTTCTTGATGCATGGTCAAGCAAGTTAGGTGTTGTAGGTGAGCTCCAAAGGTTGTCAAAGGATTTCATGAGGTCTTACATGGTCAATATGTTGAGTCAAAGATGTTAATGAGTTTGTAAGAGGTTGTTAAGGTCAGATCTTATGAGTCATGTGTTGGGTCAAGTCAGTCTAGGTCTAATCCTAGACCTAGTGCATGGTGTATGGCATGGTAACATGAGAAATGGAACATGTCATACTTGTTGGAGCATGTAAGGAGTAAGTTGAGGTTATACATCATGTGTAGAAGGCATACAAGGTCAAGTTTCAGACACATGATGCATGTACAAGGTCCTTTGAAGCATGTTCATTGAAGACAAGGTTAGAAAGACATGTTAAGTCATGGTGGTTGGAGAGATTTAGAAGTGTGCAGGTAAAAATGAGATTTGGGACAATTGAAGGAAATCATGATAGTGCTCTGGGCTAAATTTCAGATCAAGAGGATCAAGCGAAAGCAGGAAAATGAGTTTATGGTCATATTGAGTTCTTAAGAAGGCAAAAACCAGCTCAAAGGTCATCATCTTTTACTCAGCCACTCATGCACACTTTGCATGGGGTCATGTGCCTTTTATGGATGTTAGCACATAGAGTTAAGAAGACATAGAAAGTGGAATGAGGTAATTTGGATGTCAGACATTTATGAACAATCATTACTAAGGTAAACATGTCTAAAACCCTAGTTAAACCCTAGTAGTAGAGCGATAGGAGAAAAATGAATTCTATGGGCTCCAAATGACTTGGGCAATAAAGTTCGATGCTTCAGAGTTGTAGAGGACTCCTTGGAGGTCATTTTGGTGGTGGTTTCATGTTCTAGGTCAGTTGGTAAAATTGGGAAAAACCCTAGTTTTGTGAAGATTTCTAGGTACATGGTTGAGTTGGAGGTTTCATGAAGTAAAGTGAATTGTTCCAGGAAGCTTGTGAGGTGTGCTAGATGGCCATGGAAAGTTTCAGACGTGTACAATGAAGAAAATTTAAGTTACATGTCCTACAAGTTGCTCTACTGCTAAAGGGTTAGGAGGTGCAAAATCAGTCTTGTGATTTGAAGGTGTGTTTGATGTTTTGCATGATGTGGATGTGACAAATGGTCACAGATAGTTGGTAGTAATCCCATATGATGTGTTAGAGCCCTTGGTTTGATATGAAGTGATGAATTTTAGTTGAAGACCTATTGGCCTAGTTAGCCCTATTTGGCTTGCCAAGAAGGTCTGATGGAACAAGTATGCAAAGTGAATTTTCTCCATATGTCATAGGGTTGTGAATGCTTGAACATGGTGATGGAGTCCTTGGCAATATGTTCCAAGTGTTGATTGTGCCTGGAGGTGGCTTTGGAGGTGTTAGAGGTTGAGAAGCTCAAGACTGGTTGGTGAGTCTTTGAAGCAGGTTGAGCAGTCTTGGAGATTGGCTTGTTTGAATTCCCCGTGTCATGATTTGGAGGTTGCTATTAGTTGCATCAGTTAGTAGACATCATGAGATTTTTAGTGGCGTGTCATTTGTGGCATGGTGAAGTGATTTGGTGTGCCAAGTCGCCTGTTCTTGGTGACCTATTTATGAGGAATACATGCTGATTTTAGTTGTTTTAAAGATGGAATTGTTTTGGGGCCTTATGCCTTGATTTAGTGATTGGTGTGAGTTGTATGAGCTTGTAGACATTGAGAGCTTTACATCCATATGCTATATGAGTCTTGGTGAAGCTGTTATGAGTACTTGAAGTTCAGTAAGCACTTGTTGGAGCTAATAGACCTTGTTTTGGGCCTAGTAGAGAATTATGTGCTTGTTCATGTTTGTGTGACCTTTTATGATCTCCTTGGTCCTTCTATGTCATTTATATGATGTTGTAGATGTGTTTTTGGGTTGTCATGATTGACCTTAATGGTCTTGGTTGACCTGTGGTTGTTACGCTAGAGTCATGTATAAAGTGAATGTATACTTTAATTACAAATGATGAGGGTTTGAGCCAGGTTGAGAAGGTGAAAGAAGAGGTTAGATGGGTCAAGGACATTGTTGAAAAGAGGCATGAAGAGCTGAGAAGAGTTGAGGAGCAGGTGTTCAAGGTCATATGACCTAATCAACATATGAAGGTGTATGTATGAGCGGAGTAGGAGAAGAGATTGTTTGAGAGGGTTTTGAGTGCATGAAGTTGAACTTATGATCATAATCAGTTGTTCGAGCAACAAGCTCAAGTGGTCTTCACCATCAGGTGGTTGAGTGGGTGTTTGATCATCTTGGCGGGTTGTAGCCTCCTTGTATAATGGGTGCTATACTAAATAGGGGTTGGTGCTCCTTGTGAATTGGGTGCTTCACTAAATAAATCTTGTGTGATGTGTAATATTCATGCAAGTCTTTTGAATTGAGTAATATATTCAAAAGTTTATGTGGGTTTTCTTCCCTTTGAGGGTTTCCTACTTCATATATGGTGTTTATGTGTTCTCTCTAGGCTTTTGTTCTTATGGATGGTTGATACACACTTAATAAGCTCACAATTGATCATTTATGTTGAATGGTTGATTTGAATGATGAATGTATGTTATGGTAAATGAACTAAAAGATTTGTAAGACTGATTCGACACCGCGCCACCCCCCCCCCCCCCCCCATCTCAGTCTTTGTGCTTCTAACTAAAATATATGCACAAATATCCGATATGTTGTTTTTATGACAAATGTTAATTCAAATGTGCATGGTAGGATAAGCAAACCACCGAGATACATATAAAAAACTGGGTGTGGGGGCTCATGTAGATTAAGATGGACAAAATAAATGTACTAGGCAACAAATACTTTGGGATAACCAAAAAGATAATGATTTGAGTCTTTAACAGTTACTCACCTATTGAGCTCCAAAAGGAGGATTGGGCAATGTGGTATGGAAAAGATTGAGTTGATGGTCACAAAATTTAACATTACCACTCCATTTATTAGTACTCCCCATAAAAGTTAATCAGGTTCGACAAAATAGAAGGCCTAGACGGCCAAGAAAAATGATAGTCAAATTATTTCCAAGTGGTAACCTCAACAATGTAATGAATAACTGAAAAGCAACAATGATTAGGCTAGAAAGAGAAATTTCAGCTGTGGTTGGCAGGACGACAAATTCAATTTTAGCAAAATTGATTATTCTATGCATGCTATGGCACTTGTTGCCTTGTATGTGCCAAAAAAATCACTGTACTACAACAAGTTGATAAAAACAATGTATATGTAGAAATAAGTTGTGGCAAAACTATCCATGCTCTATGAGATGTAACACACCTTGATCCAACTAGACAAAACAAGTGGTTTAATCCAAGGCTCAAAGATAGTAGATAGGATGAGGACATTGGTTGTTGCAGCAGTAATTAACCTGTGGATTTGAGAAGATCTGTTGGCTTAGTTTTTCAATTGTTAGAAAGCATCAACTTGGATGACACATCAGAGGAGTATAAAAACAAAAAAAAATCAGGTAATTGTTTTGTAGACAATGAAACTCTCTTTGTTAACAGACAAAGGTTAGGTCCCAATTTGGTTTCTCTAATTGGGAATGCCAAAGAGGCATTTGTTTCTAGAAGACTAAGTTGAATCCTCATGAGTTAGTTTGTCAAAGGCGTGACCAATATTTTAATTTGAATTCAACATGTTTGAAAGTTTCTCCTCGTTCTTGAATATGTCTTTGTTGTAAAGGTATTAACCATGTGAATGTTTTGTAACTATGTATAAATTCCCTGCTTCTATTACACAAAATTTCTCCTTAGCTTCAAATTTTCTGTAAATTGTGGAATCAATATATTAATGTGAGCATTTATCATTTATTTTTAAATTTTTAGAAAAACTCATATTATTTTACTTGTGGACTTACATAATATGACAACTATTTACACATTATTCTTACTTTACTAACACTTTTCTTTTCTAGGGCTTTGCAACATATTGTCTTGCAAATGTGCAACATGAAAATTTTAAATTTTCAAGTATGACAACGAACCCTAGTGTCAAAAAATTTGCTCAAAGCCCTTTCCGAGTCATCCTTTGGACCATCCTACCCTTTGTGCCATGATGCCTCCATCTTTGAAAAGCTTCATAGTTGATGTACATCCTTCCCAAGTGTCTAAAATGTGTTCATAAGGTCACCCAGTTCATTAAGTGTAATGTTGTTTAAAGAAGAAATTTGTGCCAAGCCTAGAAAAAAAGGCTATCCCCTAGCCCTATTCAGGGCTGATGTGCATCCTTTGGAGTTGATCAAGAGGCCTAACATCATCCAGAGATGTCTTTGAAGATTCTAAAGTGCAATGGAACACGTTTAAACGAAGTTTTGGAAAATTTATGAGGTTTTGGAATGAGGATAGTGAAAGCGGGTTTTAGAGACCGAAGGAGATCACAGTGTAAAAAAAACCACCTGACCTTCAACGAAAGATTTCGAGAGCTCTAGGACGATTCAAGAGGCAAACGAGATATCGTTGGAAAGATGAGATGATCCTCTACATGATGGATTTTTCACATCTTTCATAACACCTAAGCACTTCTCTGCGCAGATCAATCTTGCTAGACTCACCTAGCGGCCCTCAAATGAAAAAACAACATTTTTTTGGAGAAAGAGGTAAAAGCAAGTCTTGAAAATCATCCCATTGATCTCATAAAGGCCTTTAGAGTCAAAATCATATTGAATTTCACCTAAAAAGACCTTACAACTTAGGGAAAGTTCATTTCAAGATTCTGGGAGTTAGTCATTTTTGTAGTTGGAAGCTTGACGCATTTTGGTGTCTGGACTGTCCTAACTGTTTGGGATAGTGTAAACAATGGGGGCAATAGGGATACCAAAATGTGCCCTACCCCCCTTTTTGAAGCCCTTAGACCCCCCACGTGACCCTATTCCTCTTTGACAAGGTGCTAAGTGACCAAACATGTAATTTTGGCCAAGTGTTTGACCTTCTTAGCCTTGGGTGCATTTTTTGCTCCTACTGTCCTAACTATCCGGGACAATAAAATGTGTCCCACCCCGAGCCCCCTCTTTGGTTCATCATATGACCTCCAACCTTGCTCATCGGATGTTGAAATCTTTCTCTCTCCTCCTCCATCCTCACCCACTCATTTCCTGCCACTTGTTAGACTCAGAATGCATGGCGCATTTTACTATCCTAGGACATTGGGGACAGTTGGGACACAGAAATGTGTCCCATGCCTTGGAGGTTGCAATCTCAAAAAATAATCTTACTGTTCATACATTGCTTCTTCTCGTGAAGCGAAAGTGTTGCAGGAAGTAACTCTTACTCATCTCATTTTTCCTCATGAACTCCGTGAATGATGAGTAAGAACTTCCAATAAACCTACAAAATATCCTGAAACCATGTCAAAACCCTTCTAGGAAGCCGTATGTAGTGAAATTTGAAAAATTCATATCTTTCAAACCTGTGAACGAAATCATGTGAAATTTTCTCAGTTGCTTCTTATTCCAAAATCTTTAAAGAACATTGTAGTAGCAGAACAAATGATGCTTTGAATAACTAATGGCAACAAGCCCTAGTTTGATGCCCTAGCATATGTTTTTAAGTTTCCAGGTATTTCGGTGGGCATATTGAGCTGAAATTCGGAGCATGAGATCGTAGTCAGGGGCCTAATCCAATGATGTCATTTTTATTCCAACCCGAGGTGGACAAATGTAGTTTCTAAAAATAGTATCCTGACATCCACACTTTTTAAAAATAGTAACTTACTAAAAGTAGTGAGTCACCTCAAATTAGTGCACTCAAAGAACATTGCAAATGAGAAACTAGGCAACCTTTCCAAAAATATCTAAAAAGCCGAAAAAAAGCAAAAAACAATTTTTTTTTTGTTAAAAATAGAAAGTGCTCGAAATTTGAGAAGCATCTTCAATAGAGTTGAGTTGAATATGTTGGAGGGTCAAAATTGAGCAAAACAGTGAAATTTTCCAAAATAACAAGGTCTTGGTTCCCATCTACTAAAAATAGAAAGTCTTCGTTTTGGGCCCAAACAGTTGTAGTAAGCTCTATTTTCAATTATCTCATTGCTTTTTGACATCTTCACTGGGTTTGAAGATGATTGCCTAACCCAAACAGGTCTATTCATCCTTCACAGAGGCCATGAAGCAGCATTCTTGTCACAAGTGTGTTTAAGAGCGAGACAAAACATCACAGTGCGTGGTAGTTGAGGACCTAGGGACATCGTACCTTCAAAATAGATTCAAAAGGAGTCTAAGCTCCATTGTATTCCAAGGTGAACAAATCAAAAGTTAAGTAAGAGCCATCCACACCTTCGCCTCCTTAGCCCATTTTTTGAAGTCTTGTAAGTTTTGGACTAGTTGGAATGTAAGGTGAAATTTTGGATGTGATCTTCCGCAGACGATTCGGGGAGCTCCGTGAGGAATTAGTAGTCAATCAAATGCTTATTGGAAAGCTTGAAGAAGCTTCTACACGATGAAACTCTCACATTTAAACAAGACTCAGACTCTTCTCGAGAGAGCTCAGTTTGTGTAGGAACACCTTGCCATCCCGAGATAAAGGGAGACATTTCAAGTAGTTGTAAGTAGAATTGAAGGATAAGACCCCTCCCATTGTTCTTGGAATGTTGTTTGGAGACAAAATCATTTAAAATTTCACCAAAAAATACGATCTAGAGCTCAGGGAAAATGCATTCTCAAGTCTCCCATATTTAGTTATTTTTTCAATTGGATAGGTGTCGGGATTTATTGTCCCAACTGTTCGGGACAGTAGAGACGATTGGGACACAAAAGTGCGCCTATGTCCAATTGTGCCCTGTGGTCCATCGTATGACCTTGGTGAAGCTCTGTGACACATGTTTAGCCCTTCTACCTCATTCCAACCCTTTCCGTTGACCAATGCGGCAACACCATTTGTCTATCTAAGGGTTAGGGCACATAGACGATTTTTTTCACTTTCAAAGCTTCAAGCCTACACTAATGGCTTCCATGATCGCAACAACAAAAGGGCAGTGAGGCACCTCTTCATTTCCCAGAGATTTAGCAGGCAGAATCGTGAGAAATTTGCAGGGAACGATCCTTGAAAATTCTAGTTTTATGTGAACTAGTTTTTGTGCCTTGAAGTCCCTATTTTTAGGGATATGGAGGACTGAATTTTTCATCAACATTTTGCCCTCTTCGAATAAATCTTCAATTTCCCGATGATTCGACAAGGGAAATCATTTGAAATTCGGAGGGAATGTTCTTCGAAAAATCTAGTTTCGTTGAAACTATTGCGCGATGAAGTTGCTTATTTTTTGAGATATCAAGGATTGAGTTTTTCTCATTATGATGTCCTTTTAAATTCTAAAAATAGTAAGTCACTCAATATTGCAAGTTCATATCACCTACAACAGTTAGAAACGATGCAAAATGGAAGGCAGGGTAAAATTGACAATTTTCTCAAAATAGTGGGCCTAGAAAAAAGCAATTTCCTAAAAATAACAATGCATCATCTACAGAAGATGATGGATTGTGCCAAAAGGTTCAAAAGGTCATATTTAAGAAAAATAAGTGATATGTCCCAAAATAATAGGTCCATGTCCTACTTGCTAAAACTACAAAGTCTCCGTTTTGTATGCAGAAAGTTGCAAATGGCTCCATTTTCGCTCATTCTTTCACTTTTTGAACTCTTCACAGGGTTATAGGATGATCTCGTTGCTCAAACAAAGAAATGAAACCTCCATAAGGGACTTGGAAGCATCTTCTTGATCTCAGTTGTGCCCAAGAGCATGGTGAAGCAAAACCAAGGGAAGTCTGGATCACTAAGCAACTCGAAATGATTCAAAGGGGTGTCAAGGAATTCATTGATTCAGTCAGAAAAAGTCATCATGCTTATCATTTGGGCTTGAAAACATCATCTGCTCACCAAGACGAGATGGTTGCAATGAGTTGAGATGAATAAGTGAGTTGAGTTGAAGTGAGTTCATCGAGCTGGTTGGCTAATTGGGTGGATTGAGGTAAAAGTTGAGTTGAGCCAAGCTGGCTACAATGAGTTTGAGATGGGTTGTTGGTTGTAGCAATGAGCTAGCTAAGAATTCATCATTTTCCATGAAGAGCATATGCAAGTGAGCCAGGTCAAACAAGCTGGGTGAGCTAACTAAACTGCAGTGAGATGAGTTGGTAAATCAAATGAGATTTGGCAAGCTCGATGCGTTGGTTGGAATGAGCTCAGTGACCTAAGGGAATTGATTGACTAAGCATGAAGGGGATCATCACAAGCAATGCTTGCTGTCATCTTGAGTTCATATCGGGGAACCTCTCAACAATGTTTCTAAACACTCATTCGACGGTACGAGTAGGTTGTGATCGTCATCATCAATTTCTTCATCAAAAGGACCTTCAACAAGCTCAATCAATCCCCTTCCCTCCTCTCTTTCTCCCTTTTCCTTCTCTCCGCTTTTTAATTCTTCGTTGAGTGTAATCATTGTATTTTGTCTTGTTCACTTAAGTGACTTTCTAAAGTTGAATTGTAAAAGTCTCTTTGATTTATAAAAAGGGAACTTATTTCTTGCGTCTTAGGAAGATGAAAAGTCACAAGTTGAATGAGATCATGAAGAGTCATGTGGGGAGTAGGTGAAGGATCAATTCACAAAGCTATAAATTGGGATGGCCTCTCCATTCCAAAGGATCCAGAAAATGCTAGGTTTTGATAGCATCTATGCTATAGCAAATCGTGGATTGTTCTTTTTGGGCTTTGTATCATCAATGATTAAGAAATAGATTCTACATTTCTTCCATTCCCTTTTTCTTATGTATTATTCTGCTTCTCTCTTTTATGGACTTTCCAAGCATAGTGTTAAAGGGGAACTTTGCATCCTCGATAGATGAATCTAAGAACTTTGTGTCTGTAATTCATTGGTCCTACTAACTTCATTGTTATTTTCTTCTATATTGAATGTTGAACTATTCTGGTTATTGGGTGTGAGCTTTGCAATTGGCCTACTCATAGCAATAATCTTCCTTTCCTAATTTCTCTCCTTCACCCCTCATCGATGTAATTTCCTCTCTTATACCTCGTACAAGCACTTTGCCATAGGTTCAGTGGAGTGTTCCTGTGTGATCCTCGACCTATTTGACAAACCTACATTGTTTATATATGAATAGATTACTTTTCATTCAATAATGGAAGCTACACCATTCAATGTAGGGGGGGCGTAGCCCCGTGAATGTTGGTGGAGACACCTAATTTTTCATATTAACAATTTTTCTCACCAATACGACACATTAATTTCCCTAAATGTATGTTTACTGATACATTTGGATTTGGGTGGGCCGGCTTGTGGTAGTATGTGAGAGATATGCACCATCACACCTTCATATCACCGTCACATCAACTGATTTGTCATTAGCCTCTATGCCTGTCCTTGTCCTCTCATTCCTCATTGACGACACATAGCCGATGTCATCGCCTTGACCGATGATATCTTGTAGCATCCTTGTTTTGGTTGACTTCATCATTAGAGTTGATGACATCTTGTTTTTTGTGGAATTCCTTTTATGTCATCGGTTAGGTGGATGAAGTTGGCCAAAATTGAGTTTTTAACTTTTAGGAATTTGATTCATAAATATAAGGTTTTCTTTTGTCATTTCAAAACAAATATGGAACATCAATGCTCTCTACTTGCGCATGCAAATTCAACTAAAGAAGAATAAGATGATTTAGGGCTAAAGGAGGCTACATTGAGAAAGCCAATATTAACATAAAGGCCTTGAAGATATCAATAATAGAAGTTGCACTTGCAAGGTTTGTCCATTCTTTGGAGTCTCTAACTTTGGCCTGCTTGGAGGATTTGTAATGTAATGTACTTTGAGTTAAACGACGATGCTAGAATAAGCAAAGCATAAATATTGCAAAAGTCACTAGAACATCATTCAAGGTTATTGGGCCTATAACCTATAATGCCTCACCTGTTCTAGACAGTTTGTATTTGTTCAAGAGCTTATAGACAGGTGCAAGGTTCCATATTCATTTTTACTCAAGTGCTTGCATTTACAAAAGAAAGGAGTGTTGACAACTATTTTGTTAACATCACCCTTAGAATTGATTAAGCTTTATCACATAGTCATCCTAATAGTAAACTCACATGTTTCTAGCATCTTTTAAAAAACATTAAAACTAATTGATCTTCTAGAAATTCTCAAAACATGAAAGTAAAAAAGAGTCGAGAGTTTTTCAATAAAAAAGGGATTAGCAATTTCATCATAGACTAATGGAGTTCTTCAACCATAAGATAAAGGATGAGAGAGAGAGCATCTAGGGGCAATCAAGAACTTGCATGATAACCCTAATTATGCAAGTCATCCGGCTTGGTATGTAAACATGTTTCTCAAATAATCTAGAGCTACAAGACAACAAGACTCAAGGAGTAAGTGCCTTTGTGGAACAAAGATGAGATTGTATTAACCCTACACCTTTCAATATCATAGATCATAGTTTTGAGAATGCATACATGGTGACCTACGCCCATCTAATCATTTCAAGAAATTGCCAAGCATAACATTTCTTGCTCCACAATTCGTATTCATTGCTCAGAAAAAGTATAAAGCACTTTTCCACAACAAACCAACCAATTATAGTTATTATTAGGTTTATTCCCCTTAGGGTTTTCAATTAAATGGGACCAATAGACCAACCAATTACAAATCACACGGTTATGATCCATTTTGATAAAGAGTGAGAAGAGATAAAGAGCTAGGCTTTACATTTTGTAGCTTTTCAGTTCCAAGATAACATCTACAATCTCGATGCCCAAGACATATGACTTCTTATACTTTATGAACATATGCTTAAAGTAATGGAAGCTTATTACTAATGTCAATCAACTAGATCACATCAAAATCCTAATGATGCTTATGAGACTTTACAACAAAGATGTGAAGGAAGATTGCTAATTTTAAACCCATCAACATTACAATACAACATTGCATACAAAGTTTCAATGGAGGATACAAAGTCGATATTCACAGATCATGATGGTAGTATACAACTCAAAGCACATCCTCTACAATGAAGTGTCTTTACAATACTACTGAGCTACAACTGTGTGATATCATTTACGTTCACCATGTAAGTTTGAATGCATTAAGCGACTCTTTCTATGTTGGAATATTGATGCTAACTGTAAACACTAGAATTAGGCCATCCTATTTCATACTCGTATATACGCACCTTAGAACAACCCTCTGTAAACACACATGACCACTTTAATATTAATTGACCCATATCTACACCCATATTTACTAGTTTACCCCACCAAGCACCCATAACCACAACAAAACAAACACTCCACAAGATCAAAACCACTCCAAAACCACTATAACTCGTATTTACCACAAAAAGAATGTAGTTGGAACCATATCCAACCTTTCAGAGAGATTAAATTGAAGCCCTTACGCCCTTATTGGCATGAAGAGGCAAAAATACCTTGTTGTACTAGCCTCCCTTTGGAGAAATCGTCTTCATCATTCGATCACTTGTGTCCTCTTTGCTATAAAGGTATGCTCTTCATTTGAGTTTGCAAGCCATTGCTTTTAGGTTTAATGGTAGCATTGTTTACCTTATGCAAGCATTCAAACCTGAAACATTCTCAGTTTTAATATAATCGTCCCCTTCGAAAATTTGCATTGTTAATCATTTGTGGTTATAAATACAACGATCGACACCGATCATACTGATCAACATTGATCAACCATTGCTTTCAGGTTTAATGGTAGCATTTTTAGTACATTCTGATGCTTTTTCTTCATATTTTGAAACCATGGCTAATGTTCTCCTGTGTGCAAGCATGGTTTTCTGTTAGATGACCATTCCAAGAGCAGGTTATGAAACCGCCAACATCTACGACCTTCCCATAGTCTGCCAACCTTTCGTATGTGAGCAATTCGATATCAATCGCGAATTGAGTATATGTGCCATTGTCCTTACGCCCAATCTGGACGACATTCTTGAACAACTGAATCTTCTCCTTGAAGAAAGTGACGAGGCCAATGTTTATTGGGCTAATCATTTGAATCCACCTTAACCCATCATCGAAGATGTCGATTAAGTCTCGACATCTAAGCATTACATATTAGTAACTTGTTATCCGTGTTGTCCTATGTTGCTAGTTGCAATTCTATCTCTTGTTGTCTCTAGCTTGATTGCTTAAAAGAGGGTTGACATCCGCGAAAGGGATTCTTTTCCTTCTCGGGATTGGCACCGCAAGGCAACTCACCTATTATTTTACTATTTTTCTTGAGTTTGTCTACTTGTGTACATGTTTTCCTTCCCATCCAAAAAGGAGTTCCTATGTCGCTTGGATTCAACGAGGCACATTCTTCGTCCCATAGTAGCTCAAAATCTTGTTATTATTCTAAGTTTTAGTGCTTCATATTTTGAAGGAATTTATTCGAGCTAAAATTACTAAAACATTAACATATAGGTAATCATGGTGAGACATACATAGTTTATACTGACATTTGTAAGACCCTCGTCCAAGGGAAAAAAACTTTTTGTTGTAGTATATCAAATTTTCTTGTTGACTAAGTTGTTTAGGCACAACAAGAAACCACTGTAGTGGAATGTAAATACACTTTCGAAAAAAAATTCTTGGTTCAATCCCCGAGAGAGTGGGGATATTTAGTGTTGAATACCTCATAAAATCTTACATTCTCATTGTTCATATTATATGACACTGATCGGAGCAAGAAAGTAGAAAGAGGCATGATTGTGGGAGATGTTAGTACGAGTGTCCACCAAGCCTTGTATAGGGCCTTGATATTGGGTCTTGAGGAAGTGACATGTCTCGAAGTTTGGAACATTATTGTGTTTTCAAATGATATGCTTGTGGTGAATCAAATGAAGTGTGTTTATCAATGTAACAATGTAAATCTTTCTGTTCTTTGTGTTCAGGTGCTAGAGTGTATTTTATTTTGAGAAATGTTCATATGTACATGTAAAGGTTAATAGAGGTAGGTTGGATGTATGACAAGTGTTTAGAGCCACTATAAACAAAAACGTGGTAGCGTTGTTAGTATTTGACATGAATGACATGTTAATATGATATGTACACACGCTAACTCATTTTTTTTGTTATGTACATGACTTTTCAAATTATTTAATTGCTTAATACATACTATATATTATGCATTTGTGGAATGATAAACAACTTTTTACTACAGGAAAAATGCAACCGGTCGATAAAACATTGCGACTGTTCTCGCAATGGAGAAGTCATTGCAGACATTGTACTCTTCCATAGTATGTGTACATATAACAAAATATATTTAGGCATTAATTCTGTCCATTTGGTTATTGTTAAGGTAAATTATGCAATTTTGTTATGCATGTCTGCAGAGGAGATCGCCATGGTTGCAATCAGCTTTGCCAACGATGCCTTCTGAGGACATTGCGTCTTCTTCACAAGTAAGTATACATGTTTTTAATTAACCTTTTCCATTGTTGCAATTGAAAAATTATTAATTGCATTAAATTTTTTGTCCAAGCTGATTTTATAAGTAATGAACACATTCTTATTTCAGACACCTGTGGTCGGGCCTTCCATCAGAAAACCGCAATGGCCTACATAGAGAATGTACCTTCACATATCTTCTTCGGTACGTGTGTGCGTGTAATTGATATACTAATTGTTTAAACATTACTATTTCAACATTAGTTTGACTTTGATATTTTTATTCTGTGACTAACAAGTTTTTATTAGGATTGTTGATTGAATGACGATGATGCGAAAATCGCTGTCGAGGAGGTAACATCACCTAAATATAACTTTGTATTTATTATCTTAATTCAATTTGATTACTATTCTTCAATAGGTGTGTGTGTGTGTTATTGATATATTAGTTGTTTATACATTGCTATTTGAATATTAGTTTGACTTTGGTAGTTTTAATTGTGTGCCTAATGAGTTTTTAATGTGTATATATTGCTATTTGAATATATTTTTTCAGATTCGTATGTTTTAATGTATGACTAACGAGGTTATATTTGAATTGTTGATTGCAGAAGGATGCACCCAGGGTTACTTCTCCAAGTCATGTAGAGGCAGATATCGTTGTCGAGGAGGTGAAATCACCAAAATATAACTTTGTATTTATTGTGTTCATTTGTGCCTAACCGTTTATTTTATGTTGGTCAATAGACTTCTTTTCACTATAGGAGGGGGCATTGTGGGGACTGCATAATATATTATTGCGAGTATGCCAGTTGTGAAAAGAAATTTTATGATTTATAGAGGCTAAACCTCCATAGGTCAGATGCCCATTCCATCCCTCATGTTGCCCCGGAAAAGAAAGGGAGAAAGTTTAGCGACAAATATCCTCGACATGCCTCCAAAAAGTGGAAGCGACATAGGGATCAAAGGGAGGGGAACATTGAGGCTGTGATGCATATGAGATCAATATGATAGCTCCCATTTGCCAAAGAGATAGAAAACCATCTTCTAAGAAGCTTAACCAATGCTTGAAGAAAGAGGTTGACGATGCAATGCGAGCCTATGATTCGGAGCCTACAAGGAGTAAGGATGACACCCTAATATGATACTAGTAATGATAATGTTATGGAGAAGTATTTTGTTGTATACACAATCTGTTTATAGTTTGTTCAAGAAAAAATGCAGCTATGTATAAAAGTAGGAATGATTGTGTTTTTTGTGTGTACTATATGATATAGACACTGTCTTTTATTGTGTGCATACGTCAAACATAAAAAATGGGTTGATATTAGTAATGATTATGTTGTTATGTGTATTTTGTGGCATACACACTGTCGTTTAAAGAGTGTACATGCCAAACAAAACAATGGGATGATAATAGTAATGACAATGTTTTTCTATTGATATGAGTAAGGGCTGCATAGCTCCATTGAAAAAACATACTACACAAATCTTCGACTAAATATACCTTTACCCCAAAACAAAGAAAAACAACAAAATACAAATAAAATTAAAGTAAAATTGTCATACATTATTATTCCATATAGGTAAAATACTAGCAAATATATTATTAAAATACTAGCAAATATGAGTTGGAGAGATTGAGTGACCATTACCATCCCTTTCATCGTGTTGGATTAAACCTAGAAGATATGATAAAACAATGAAGCTTTATAAAGGAGATACTGATTAATGGTGAAGAATAAAGAAGGTAAAATTACAAGTCCCACACCTAGAAAAAATAGGAATTTTTAAGGGCACAATAAGTGAGATTTAATAACAACCCAAATAAAGACCTTTGTAGCTCTGCAACTCCTCAACACGCTTTGAACAATTCTATTGCCTTCACCTATTGTAGGCACCTTACATAAGAAAATGAAGTCGTATGGTGCTTAACAGAATTAGTCGAAGTGAATTTTTCAGTGCTTAACAATATTGTTTGCAGTGAATAATTGAAAATGGCAGAGTCTGGGGGTTACATGAAGAAGAAAAACCAACACAGGGCATTAAATGTCTTAAATGTGCCACCTTTTGCTATCCATTGTGCCGTCCTTTCTCTTGTCTTGGCTAACAAGTCAATGATGTGGTTGTCACTGGGCTGTGCTGTGTTGAGTCGATGCCACTTCTACAGATACGGGTCCCACACATGGATGATGCATATCTAGTATTTTATGGTGTATCTTATTGGGGTCATCCGATCCTATCGCCCGGATAAATGACTCCATATAAGGCTACCATAGATGGATTTTACAAGTATGGAACAACAATAAAACAAGGGAGAGAAATATCCAAAGTGTTCCCACTATCTACGTCGTGATCATGTTTGCGCCTGTTATGTGCTTGTTATACAATGGAAATGACTATCTTTGGAAGGTCCACTCTCTGTTGGTACCTGAAAACATAAATGTTGTCGGCAGTACAGAGATGCAGAGGAGAAAATCCAAAGATACACAAATGCAATAAAAATAAATAATTTGAATCGAAATTACATGATATACTGGACTGCTAAGTATATATTGAATAGATTGTCGATGTCCCAAGACATCATATCCTTTCCAAATTTCATCATCTTGCAAAAGTGTTAGTAGTGCTTGAAGTATCTTATCCATACTGCATTAGTATTAGGACCCTGATGGGGTTCAACAATCGCATGTGTGGGCTCTCTGGTCCACTTTGGCCCTCAGCCATTCAACCCACATCTGATACCTTTGGTCACCACTTCTGCTTCATGTTCTAACCATCTTGAGAACACGAAAGCCAAATTAGATAACATTGTTCCCATAGTTTCGTTGAGTTGTATTAGAGTAGAGTTCATTTAGTTTTGGGTGATTTTGTAGGTAGATTGTCCTCCATAGCACTTGAGTGTCCTCCATTATTCTTGCGTGCACTCTTTAGAATTTCCTTCGTAGTTCTTTTGTTTTACTATGAGCAACATTTTTTGCCACACTTCATTTTAGTTCGATTCAGACCCCAGAAGATTGACCTCCTTGTATGGTCTCCCACCTGTCATTGCTCCCTCAAGCTCTTTCTCTTTCTATGATGTCCTCTTCCCATTCTCTCAAAGCTCTTTGTCCTCTAGCACATGTATAGGTTCATACATTATTTTGTTTTATTATTTATAAAAAATCATCTTGAGATGAGACGTACATGATTATGCTGATAGGCCTTTTACAATTGTTGCGAGGATGAATTATACTGCAATGACTTTCTTACTTTTATGTTTGACCTCAAAATTGTTGTCTATTTGACCATCAAAGGGCAATTTCAACCATAAATTTGATGATAATTTGACTGTCACTTAGAATGTTTTTTGAGTGGAGAAGTCAATCAAAAAATCGTAATATGTTGGCAATATGATGGAGTTTGGAGCCCATATTTTTTTTAGGCCGACACAGTGGTGTAACTAGATGGATGCCATTTTTCACCAACTAGTGGGAAATTGACGGAGAAGGGAATGAGGTTATTAATGATTGTAGTATATGAAAAATCGAAAATAGAAACCTTGAGATTGATATCTCTAGATATTTCAGATCAATTTCTTTCTCTATATTATTTAAGACTTTCTATCTTTTTCTAAGGGCCTAATATATGCAGATACAAAAGTATTTTCAGTATAATGCGTAATTTTTAAACCTATTTGAATGGATGGATCGATGGATATAACTAAATTCTATATCAAACCTTGTTTTTATTAGCTTACCAAGAGATGGAACAAAGTATCTAGATTATCTTTTTCCCTAAAGGACTCAAGTAATTTTTACTTTTTTAAGGTATACTTTAATTTAAAAAAAAGAAATATGTATTTATATATTCTACATGACACTGATATGTGTTTAATTAGGAAGAAAGAGAGGGTGTAGTTAAACGATCCAAGGACACATGTCAAATTTTCAAAACACTGTTGAGGTGGGTTTTGGATTTTTTTTGGTTGAGTTGGGTTTTTCATCCACCGAAAACATTTGCATAAAAATCTATTGTTTTCAATAAGTTCATATTGTGCATATGCAACGATGATTGTCAGCTATAAGATTTCAAATTGTTGAGACATTTTGTCAATTGCAATAATAGGGGTAGATTGGATTTAAAAATTAAACTCTTGTATGTCTGCATGACATTAGAAAATTTCCTTGTGGATATTTTAATTTTTTTTATTTTCATTGACAACAAAAATATGTTGGAGATTTTTTTCTATCAAGATTTAGGATTGGGTGTATTATGTCATTTGATTGTTGAGGCTGCCATTAATTCATAATCATCCAATGTTGTTTTGGGTGCTTTTTTATTGCTTTCATTATCACTATTGGAGTGTTAATTCATTTGATTGGATTTTACTGTAGAAATCGGAGAGATTTATACAATTTAAACTGACATTTTCCAAGATGGCAACTTATTATTTTAGGAAGCTAGGAATATCTGAGGATTCCTCTATGAAAATCCTAAGGTTGTGTTCCCACAAAAGGTGCCATAACAGAAGGATGGGACCACAAATCCAAATCGAGCTCATGGTGGAGTCGACACCACGTTTTGGCCAAGAAGAGATGGTAATGGATATGGTTTCATCCGAAACCCATGCAAGATTTAGATGATTGCATAGCCAATACCAACACTGTAAGGAGAAAGGACAATGCAACAAAATGTGGTTGATGTCTTCTTCCACATTGCAACAAAGAACAAAATGAGTGGGGCCAACAATGCCCCATTTTTTCCTTCGATCTTGAGTATGTGTTTTACCTTTAAAAGCAAACCAACAAAAAGCTCCTGCTTTAGGGAGATAGGTAGGGTCCCAACAACCCAACCAAGAGGGAGATTCAATTTCTTCGCAACAACACAACTCAAGAAAATTGGATTTTGCATAAAACTAACCAGATTGGATCCCAACCACATAATACTATCCTTTTGCAGAAGGCAGGCAACTTCATGCTTGTTCAATTCCAAGATGAAGATAGATTTGGATGTATTAAAAAGATTCAGATTGGAGAGTTCTTTCCAAATATTAGAGGGAGAACCATCATTAGCTTAAAGAACATAGTCCTTGACATGAGTGCCCCATGAGGCTTGCATGATATCACAAATAGCAACTAGCTCAGGAACCTCACAAAGAGGGGTGCAACCATTCCACGAATCCTCCCAAAAATTGGCTGAAGCTCCATTACCGTTTTTGCCATGAGATGAGGCTGGAGAAGAGAGATCAACATGAGGATCATAAACTCCACATGTGCAACCCCTTAGGAAGCTCAACAAATGATAAAATAAGATGAGGAGAACCGTTGCCCAAATATTTCTTGATAAAGATTTGATTCAAAACGCTACCCAGGTTGGATAACAAGCTCCATATGTGTTTGGCTCCAAAGGTGATGTTTTGAAGACCGAGGTCCAGGATACCAAAGCCACCAAGAGATTTAGGGGTTTTAATGACATTCCATTTGACCAGGGTGAACGTTTTTCTCATCGAAAGAACCTTGCTAGAGGAAGGATAAAAGGATTTTTTGAATCTTCAAGAGAACCATACGTGACACCTGGAGAAAAGAGAACATAAATATGGGAATAACACAAAGAACAAAGTGAATGAGAATAAGGTTCTCTTAGCAAGTGAGAGCCATTTTCCCTTCCATGAGCAAAGAAGCTTCTCAATGGAGGTGACCATCATTGTCCCATAATGAAGAACAATCTTGAACCACAAAAGAGAGGGATTACCAAGGTAATTGTGAGGCAAAGAATTGATTTTAAAACCGAGAACAAGACAAATGTACCTCTAATAATGTGGGGAAGTGTTGAAAAAGAATATCACTGACTTATGCATATTGATAACTTAACCAGTAGTACTAACATAAATATACAAAACATAATGAAAAGATCTGGCTTCATTCATGGAAGAGACACCAAAAAGAAAGGTTTTGTCGGCAAACTGATGATGGGAAAGAGGGGAAGCATCATCTGCAACCACTAAGCCACAAATATCACTTGAACTCTAGCATATTTACTGGATCTATTGAAAGCTTCCATAATGAGGAGGAAACATGTAGGAAGAAAGCGGATCCCCTTAACGAATACCCCAATTGTTTTCCAAGAAACCTTTCGTGAAACCATTAACCTTAACAGAAAAACGAGAAGGGGAAATGCAGCTGAAGACCCAACTACAAAAGTCATTGCGAAATCCCATTTTGAGCAAGGAGAGAATAAGAAACCTCCAACAAATTCTATCATAAGCTTTACTGTAGTCAAGTTTGATCAACATTCGAGGTTGTTTGTGATTTAACAAAAATTGAAATAAATAAATACTAAATCTAATATGTAACGACGTAATGATATAAATAATTAAGTACATATTTGATCCAAGAAAAATAAACAATTTATACTTGAAACCCCAGTTGTAAATGGAGGGAATAAAGTACTTAGATGTTTTGCAGTGATGTCAAGCTAGAAATTTGATGGAACATGAACTTAGAGTGTTGCAAACGAACCAAGAAAATGCAGGAGTGTTAGAAATGCCAGGACCAAGCCGCCTATGAAGGGTTAGGGGTACTTGGGGGTGCCATAGCCTATTCCAGGCGTTTGTGACTAACTCAGAAGGTGTGAAACCCAATTTCGTAAGGTTGCAAAATGTTCACTACTTGTCACCTTTAATCACTTGTATGCCACTAGACTTCGATGTTATTCACTTGAAACATGTAATAAGAAAGAAACACATGCAAAAAACTTCAAAACTACATCAAATCCTAAAAAAGAAAGATGAAAAATGAGGGATTAGACTGTCCTACTGTCAAACAAGTGAACTTACGACCGATCGTTGCACTACATCTCAGACCCAATGTAGTTATATGTGTGTGTGTGTGTGTTGAAATCGTGCCCCAGGTGGCTCTTGTGCATGTAACACTTGATAGCGAGAAAATAACTAGACGTAAAAGATGTAAATAGATGTGTGCATGAAAGAATGAACTTCCCCTCCTATGCGTGTATGCAGAAGAATGCAAACCCTTGTCCCTTGTATGGATGCTAGATGGATGCTTGAATGCAACCTTAGATGGTGATAGTTAATGCTTAATGCTTTATCCTTCATTATGGTCACATAACTTTATATTTATATGATTCCCTTACTTGAATTTCATAATTAACCCCAAAAAGGCCGACCACCAAGAAAATAAGATGCCCAAACGACTAGAAAAGACTTAAAATATGTAAGATACAAAGAGGTCAAGGGCGCCCCATAGGGGACGGGGGCACCTGACGCTGACATCCTGGTTGGGCGCTGGTGTCCAGAATCAAAGAGACTGAAGGGTTGAAGGCCAGATTGGGCAAGAAGGTGTGTAAAACCAAAAATGAGAACTGAAAGTAGGCAAAGAGGCCAAAGACATGGGTAAATTAGTACTTTTCTTGCTTAGGAATCATATGAATTAGTAGTATGTGATCAAGACTAGACAAATACTCAAAGTGCGTGATTTAGTATGTACATTTGCCCCCAATTTATGTTGTTGAGCGAATTCTTGATAACATAAAGTAGATAAGAGATGCGTACTTGATATCCATGTAGATCGATGGCAAAAAGTGTGCTAAGGAGACAAGAAAAAGAGTGAAGTGATAAAAATGTGAAGCGTGGATGCTAGAGAAGAGGAAGTGAAAAGTTATGATGACCCTACGGTGAGAGCGTATGTGTATATGTTGCGCTTGTACATGTTGTTGATGTCTATTATAGTGTGATTGATGTGACTACCACTTCCCATAAGGACAGACCTGCAAAAGAGAAGAACGACCAAGTAGTCAAATGTCGCATGTATGAAAAATTCAATCCAAAACATGTAAAAGTATGTAAAAATGTAAAAAGGAACATGTGCACTTGATCCGTGATGAGAGAAAGAGATAGAGATGATCCTGAAGATGTTGTAGAAAAACGAGTTTTTGAGGCGATCTCACGCTAGTTGCGTTGAATGCGAGGTTTTTTGGGCGATCTCACGCCAAAAACGAAAGAAGTGTAAGGAGAAAAGTTGTTGGGGTTATATCACACACCAATGTTGTACATATCTATATTCAATTGTAGTATGCAAGCAATAAACATGGAAATTAAACCAGAAGAACAATAAACAAGAGAAGAATGAGTAACACGGGATATAACGTGGTTCACCCAGTGTGGGCTACGTCCACCAAGAAATAACCAATCTATTATTCTTTCTTCACAGAGGAAAATACAATAATGATTTACAATATTCCACACCTCTCACGGATGTACAATAATTTTTCCTCACAAGCTTCTATAAAATTTCTCCAAGAAAATCTTATTTCTTTAATCATCAAATGTTACCTTCTAACCCTAGTTTTCTAGCTTCTAAGTATATCCAAAATTTAGGGGCAACTTAACTATGCCATTTACAACCCTCTGATCACCTTTATAACAAAGGTTCAGATTTAATCCACGTCTAATATAAAATATATAAGCACACAGATAACCGATGTCGGTTCCTGAATCGATGCTGGTTCAATCTAGGCTACTGATGTCGGTTACTGTTGAAACCAACAAACCTGCAATGCATGTCATTTGTGAAGCTATTTAACTCCACGAACCTAACAATCTCCCACGTTGGAGATAAATTGTTGCACTGTACCGTATAACTCCATCCTTGGATCCTTTCCTTGGCTTGTTTCTTCCTCTTCAAGTATCAAACTTGAAGACCAAATTTTTTTTTTTGAAGCTCCAACTTCTCCTTTGCCAACGGCTTCGTTAACATATCCGTATGGTTCTCATTTGTATGAATTTTCTCCAGTTTCAACTGCCCATCCTACAACACTTGTCGTATGAAGTGATATCTCAAGCTGAATAAGTTTAGTTCGTGAATGAAATGATGAGTTCTTTGCGAATCACACTTTGACTATCACTATACAATCCGCAATCCTCTTGCTCCTTTCCCAACTCTTCTATGAACCTTCTTATCCATATCATCTCTTTGTTAGCCTCTGTAGCTGCAACATATTCAGCCTCTGTAGTAGACAAGGCCATAACCTTCTGCAATCTCGAAATTCAGCTAACTGTCGTGCCACCTACTGTGAATACATATCCAATGGTGCTTCTCCTACCATCTAAATCTCCAACCATATCTGAATCAACATAGCCGCATAAAGAAGTATCTGACCCTCCATAACATAAATGCATGCTAGATGTACCTCTCAAATATCTGAGTATCCATTAGACTGCTTTCCAATGCTCTTTACCTGGATTGGCCATAAATCCACTCACAACTCCCACTGCCTGTGCAATGTCTGGTATGGTACAAACCATTGCAAACATAAGGCTTCAAACCGTTGAAGCACATGGAACAACGTGCCATGTACGCGACCTCCTCATGTGATGTAGGAAACTGATATTTGTTTAGTTTAAAGTGTTCGACCATAAGGTGTACTTACTGGTTTCGAATTCTGCATTTTAAACTTTTCCAACATCTTATTGATATAATCTTCCTGAGACAAACACAATTTCCTGTTCTTTCATGTCTCTATGAATTTGCATGACAAGGATTTTCTTTGCAACTCTTAAATCCTTCATTGCAAATGTATGAGCTAACTTTTCTTTAAGCTCAATAATGTTTGACATACTAGATCCTGCAATAAGAATATCATCTACTTACAATAACAAAATAATATAGCTTCCATTTTCAAGTTTTTTTAAATAAACACAACGATCAAATTCGCATCTCATAAAGCCCATGCTCATGCATAAAATTGTCAAACCTCATATACCATTTCTTTGGAGCTTGCTTGAGTCCATACAAGCTCTTTTTCAACCTACAAACAAGTTTCTCCTTACCCTTGACTTCATAATCGTAGCAACAACTGCATATACATGTCTTCCTCCAAATCACCATGAAGGAAAGTCGTCTTAACATCAAGTTGTTCTAAGCGCAAATCTTCTACTACAACTAAACTCAAAATAGTATGAATGACAATCATTTTTTCTGCAGGAGAAAAAATCTCACCAAAATAAAACCTACTTTTTGTGCAAACCCTTTTACCATAAGTATTGCCTTGTATATTTTATGTCCACCCTTTTCCTCCTTGATCATGTAAACCCATTTGTTCTGCAATGTTCTCTTACATACTGACAACTTAACCAAATCCCATGTTTGATTTTGTTCCAAGGAGTCCATCTCCTCATCCATGCCATGCTCCCACTTCATGTGGGTATCCTCCTATATTGCTTCTTAAAAACTTTCGGGCTCACCACTGTTAGTCAATAATAGATAAAATAACGAAGCTGTAAATCTTTCTTGAGGTCTACTTACCCATTCTGACCTTCTCACATAAATCTAGTGTGTTTGAGGCTCATTTTGTACGTGTTTGTACATTCGTATTAACCTGTTGTAGTGAACGACACCAGTCACCTGCTACCAACGTTGGTTCTGGCTACTGATGCCGGTCCTCTGTTGCCAACATCGGTCATGTCTCTATTGATGTCGGTTCATGCTGCCAACATCGGTTGCTGTCACTGACACCAATTCTTGTAGATAGCTATTTTAAATCTGAAAATATATTTTCTTCCACAAACTCACAAACTAGTTCATCCTTAAGACATCAAAATTTTATCCATATACATTCTCTTTTCATTCCACTCAATATCACAACTCATAACAATCTTAGCATCATCTAAATCCCAAAAATGAAATCTAAAATCACCAGAGCCATAACCAATAAAAGTGGATCTCTTGGATTTAGCATCCAACTTCTTCCAATTTTATTTATCAACATGCACAAAAGCTTCTGAACCAAATACTCTAAGAAAAGAAATATCTACCTCTTTTCCAGTCAGAGCTTCTTCTGGGATTTCACCATTCAGTGCACTTGAAGGCCCACTGTTGATTAAGTATACTGCCATGTCTACTGCTTCTGCCCAAAACTGTAAGGGTAATCCAACATGTATTATCATGCTTCTTACATGTTTCATGATAGTTCTGTTCATTCTTTCAACCGCACAATTCTCTAGTGGTGTTCTAGGAACCGTATTTTCTCTGCATATTCCATTCATTGAACAATAATCATTAAAAGTATTGTTGCAGTACTCACCACCATTTTCAGATCTAATACATTTTAACTTTGAACTAGTTTCATTTTCCACAAGGGATTTCCATATTTTAAAAGCCTAAAAGACATCAGATTTATGCTTTATACAATAAACCCATACCTTTCTTTTGACATCATCAATGAAAGTCACACAATATTAAGATCCACCATGAGAAACTACCTGGGCTGGTCTCCACACACATGAGTGCACAAGCTCCAATTTTTGCTCCCTCTTTGTTGCCTTAACTTTAATAAATATCACTCTCTTTTGCTTTCCAAATATGCCATGCTCGCAGAAATCAAGATCTAAATGTTTCAAAACTGATAACTTACCCTTTGCCTTTAATATTTGCATACCCTTTTTACTCATATGGCCTAGCTAATTATGCCATATGTGTGCATCTGAATCTGAAGTAAATAGAATAGAAAATGAATCAGTAATACAGGTAGACAAATATAATGTTCTTACCTTCTTGCCTATTGCCACAACAAGAGCTTCGTTGGTAACTTTCCAAGAGTTGACTATGAATGTAACTCTGTAACTAGCTTCACCTAGTTGTTCCGCAGAAATTAGATTTCTCTTAAGGCTTGTCACATGCCTCACACCTTTCAATACCCATGTATTTTCATTCTGCAATTTTATATGAACTTCCCCTTTACCAATAATATTGCATGGTTCATCATCTCCTAAATAAACATGCCCAAAATTACCCCAGATATAATTTCTGAAATAACCCTTATTAGGGGTAGCATGGAAAGAAGCTTCTGAATCTAAAACCCAATATTCTATTTTCTCATCCAAGGAGAGACTAAGGGCATCTTACATTACCTCAGTTGTAACATTTGCCTATTTACCTTTATCTGCTATATTCTCTTTGTTTTCCTTGAACCAACAATCCTTCTTTGCATGTCCTTTCTTCCCACAATTCCAACAAGTTATTCCTCTACCTCTGGATTTGAATCTGCCCATATTTGACTTTGATTTCCCATTATTCTTTCTTTTGGATCTCTCATTTTTCCTTCCCCCTCTTTTTACATTCAAACCATTTCCAGATGATGACTCTCATGTACTTTTCTAGCGTATTTATTCATTCAAGATTATACTAACCACATAATCAAACATCAAAATATTATCAGCAGATGTTGTATTACTAACAACCATTACCAAGTTATCCCAACTATCTGGCAAAGCATAAGAATAAAAATACTTTCACTTCATCATCAAACAACGTATTAACCGATTTTAATTGATTTACAATAGAACAAAAATCATTCAAGTGGCTTGATACATATCCACCTTTTTGCATTTTTGAATTATATAATTTATTCATCAAATAAACTTTATTTGAAGCACTTGGTTTTTCATATAATTTAGCTAAAGATTTCACCAACTCTACGGTGGTTACTGCTTCAGTAATATTCAAAGCTACAGATGTTGTCAGACTCAATCTTATAGATCCCAGAGTCTTTTTGTCAAAAATATTTCATTCTTCATCAGTCATCTTTGTAGGTTTCGCATTCACATCTAATAGTAAATATAAATATTTCTGATACAGATAATCTTCCATGTGCATCTTCCATAATTGATAATTACTGCCATCAAATTTCTCCACTTTTTGTTTGCTATCTTCTACCATTGATGTGCTCTCACTCAATCAGAAATCCCTCTGTGAGCAAATTTGTCAACACACAAAACCCTCAAACAAAGCTCTGATACCAATTGTTAGGGTTAAATTACACACAAAGAAACAACCAAACTATTATTCTTTCTTCACAGAGGAAATACAATAAATAGTTACAATCTTCCACACCTCTCACAGATGTTAATTAATTTTTCCTCATAAGCTTCTCTAAAATTTCTCCAAGAAAATCTTCCTTCTTTAATCATCAAATAATACCTTCTAACCCTAGTTTTCTAGCTTATAAGCATATACAAACTTTAGGGAAACTTAGCTATGCATTTACAACCCTTCGATCACTTTTATAACAAAGCTTCAGATTTAATCCACGTATAATAGAAAACATATAAACACACAGATAACCGATGCCAGTTTAATCTAGGCTACCGATGTTGGTTACTATTGAAACCAACAAACCTACAATTCATGCCATTTGTGAAGCTATTTAGCTCCAAAACCTAACAAAATTTTGGTCTTATTTTTAACCTTCAACTGCTTCCTAAAGTGTAAAACATCAGTGTAGATGGTGTGTAAATATACAATCTAGTTCGATCCAACGCGAAAGTAGAAAATAATTGTAACGCACAGCATGCCGAGTCCTGAACGAATGTGTGTCTTGTAAAATCCGTTGTGTAAACTACCAAAAACTGTGCTGAAATGAATGATGTTGTGTAACTGCCGTTGGTCACAAGCGTCTAGGAAGGGTCACGAGCACCCAACCACTATTGTCTGGTGCTTGACACTAGTGTTTGTGCTGTGATAAGGACCTAAGTTAGATTATGGGCCATTGCTGAGATTGATAATTGTGTTGTACCGGTATTGATTGCTCTGAAATTTGATTGTAGATTGTTGTATGGGGTGACTAATTCACCCAATGATGCCCCCCCTCGTTTTGGGTGCATGCGACGTCGCTAAGGAGTATGCGGCCCAAAGGAGGACCGATCATTGAACTGAAACAAATGCCCTACAGGGGAGGGAATGTTCTTGGTATAAACCAAGGCACACGCAAACAAAGTGGCTAGGAAAATAAGTGTTAGTGCAAATATGTCAAACACACATGTAGAAGACAAGATGTAAGCTAGTAAGCAAGAAGACAATGTGTAAGCTAACACACAAGAAGATAGTATGCAAGAACACAATGTAGACTGTGAAAAGCGGGTTGCAAATTTTGGTGAGAAGTTAGGGACTCTACTACTCAACTGGGAGACAGTAAAAGTGCACCCAAATAAGATTTTCTTCAATGCCAAAGTTGGAAGGATCGAAATTTGGGATCCAGGGTTGAAGAAAAATCCCGAAGTTAAGTAGGTACCCATCACGGTACTGAAGAGTTTCCAGGGTTTGAGCTTCATTCCTAAAATAAAAAGGAAGAAGTCATTAGCTAGGAAGCAGATTCGCAAACCACTGCCCCATTGGCGTTCACATCAGGAGTGGATGACATACGTCGAGAGCCATATGCTTGAGAATTTAGCAATCATTACTTTTATTTGGTAAATTGCAACACTAGTTTCTGAGGCAGATTAAAAACCGAGGTTGATTTCTTAGGTGGAGGTCAAAGAATTTTGCAGAAGGGGGGCAACTTTGCCAAGCGAATCTTGGGATTGCATAGAGGGTTCACTAACTAGACCTAGGGAAGTGGAGGGAAAAACCAGTTCACTCTCAAACATCCTCATTTCAAAAATCCCCTAAATCCTAACTACTTCATTTATTTATCTAAATAAATTTAAGCGAATTTAATTATCTTAAATAGTTATTATTTAAGTATAACAGATAATACCAAAACCAAATGTACTAAATTGTTTAAGTACATATAAGGAAGATCATATAATCTAAGGTACTCATTTACCATAAATTTGTTATGCTTATAACATATATATGTACTTAGTTATTTATCTATTACATAGTATGTTATACTTAAGTTATTTAAGTTTTGTTATACATCTATTATGAATTTTTTACTTATTTATCTATTTATTTACCTATTACATGTATCATTACCATTTAAGTAGGTCCAACACAACAACAAGAGGTCAAAATGATGAATGTGATGTTGTGCTACTAATTGTTAATGTTGCAAATGTCATTAGAAGGACTAAAAACATTATCCCCGTTTAGAAATGAACACTATGAAAAAATGAAGAATGAAGAACTACTTTCGAAATGCAAGGTTGAGGAAGAGACTAAAATCCTTAGAAGATAAATAATGTCATCTACTTATAAAAAAATTCATTCTATGCATTTTTCATTTTATGTGATGCACATAACATATTTTGGTTAACATTAAATAAATCTTTGTTTTTTCATACCATCTTTTTCATATTGCACATTTGGATTATTTTGAAATGCTTCTCTTATTATCATATAATGTCATATACATTACACATTTAAATGAGCTAATGAAATGTTTCATATCATATGTTTAAGTTAAACACAATACCCACATATTCTACTAGTATACCTATCTTAGATAACTCTAAGTAAAACATGCGGATATGTATCATTCTCAAGTCGTCTGTTTTACTTATGTCAAAAATCAAATATAGGAATCTCGAGAATGATACCTCTCAACATATTTTACATAGATTTATCTAAGATAGGTATACTAATGGTTAATTATTCAACATAACCTATTTATACCAACCAATAAATAATATTTTTTTGCATTGAATTTTTTCGAAACAATTTAGAGAAGAGAGTGTATATTAAGGCAATGGAGGAGCTCCTAAAAGAATTAATTAGAGAGGTACTATTGCGAGTTCCATACCAATGCGAGTTAAATATTTTCCGATATGTATTCAAAGTTTAGAAATATATTTTCAGCAACCCACACTTCTGTCAAGAGAGGGTACAAATGAGGAGGAAGTGGGTGTGCCTACGGGGAACATGCATGTTTCATACAACAGGAATGATTCCATTCAAGGTTAAAAATTGCACCCATCCCAACCCTTCAAGAGGGTTCTAAACCGTCAAAGAAGTGTAACAAAAAAAATTCCCTTGAAAAAAACAAAATATAAAAATCAAATGATACGGTGGAAGTGGACATATTAATGAAAAATGGAAAATGAAGGGTTGTTATAAAAATGGATTTCCACGTCTATCACCACTCATCAACTAACAACATTTGAAATTAGTGCCTTAATTTTCTGCATAAATTCACATTTGAAGATTTAAAAGTTAGAATTACTAATAAACTATTGATGAAATCAAATTTATTAAATGTATTTATGGAGGATTGAATTACAACTTGTTGGCTTAGTGCATAGACAACGTCATGGACTCACGACTCACAAGGACACTATTGGTTAAGAACACAAATAATAATTTGGATTACACCTTACCCACATTTATTTTAATCATATGCCTAATATTTTACGAACTACCTTGGGGTTGATACAATTAATCATGTGATATAACCATTTGGATAAAATCAAAGTAACAAATTCCCATCAATAGAACATGTAAAATTGAGTGGTTCAGGGTTTCTTAAATGAAGCTCTACCAACATGACTAGCTAAGGAAGTTATAAGAAGTACCAGCTAAAAAAATCTTCTACTGAATTTTATTACGATAAATACAATGCCCAAAAAATAAGTCTGTTTATAGATAAAAATGAGAGTTGAAACTTGAAAGGAGGAGAATGTAGTGGATTTGATGAGAGCTAGGATTGTTGAAGCACAAGATTCATCTAAAAGGTTTGTTAGACTAAATCTATACATTTCAATATTTTTTGTATATTAATTTGTTAATTTAAATACTCCTACATACCAGCAAATTCAATAGCTACAACCATATACTCTTGTGGCCTTGTAAACTATTCCCCGCCTCCCCACCAATTTAATTAAAGACCATAAATCTTTTTCCATTTATTGTCTATTTCAACATTTATGGTTTTCCATAAACAAATGGTGCTCACAAGAAAATATGTATAAATTCATGGAATCCAAGGATATAAGATAGGGAATTAGATCCTATTGTAGGAGGGAATAAATTGTGTATCAAAATTCAAAAGAAAAACAAGCACCCACATTGAAAATTAATAGAGTCAATTAAGATTTAGAATCACTTACAACTAGAATAATTAGCAATTCCCACAGTGAAAAGTTGTTTGACACACATAAGTGGCCGCCAAATTTAACCCTTGCTCAAATGGTTTAAAACAACCAAAGTTGTTTTGGTGTATGATTTCTCTTCTTCGAAATGGTGGGGTGACGCGGACATACCCGTTGCTATCAGATTCTTTACTTTGTTAGTGTCGTGACTGTAAAAAATGTTTTACATGGGTTCTGGAAATCCTTGCATGCCATCCACAACACATCAATTTATATCATCGTGGATGATGAATGGGAGATTATTTTGGATATGGAAAAAATAAGTGCATTTTGCTAGGGATAAGGAATGACTATGCAAGGTCCAATGATCCTAAGTGGATATGTAAAATTTACTACCATTAATTGTTTCAATTAAGTGAACAAATGCCACTTTTTAACTTAAAAATTAAAGAAAAATTAGTCAATAAAGCATGTCACATCAATAAATTAACCAATGAAATAGTGACACATTGGTAGTTCATAAAAGGTGACTTTATTCCCAATTAATGTGTCACCTTAAATTTCTTTGTATTCAACAATACTTAATTTAAATCCCTTAAAATATGCTTTCCACATATTTTAAATGCACAAAAGAAAATCCGCATATTAAAAAAAATCATGATTTTTTTTTTTTTATTATAATTAGGTGGCTTTGACAACCCCTTAAGTTAGGGTTCACAATAACTAGCTCCTTTCCCTTATGGAAAAGCTATTGGTGGGAATATGTTTTGTGTATACATTTAGGGAACATCATGTAGTACAAGTGTTTGATCCAAAAACAAGGTTATGGACTATTTCTAACTATCGTGTCTTCGTCGAAAGGCCAGTATTAGAAGCCCCATTCCATAAATTTGACACCCCTAGTTCATCCTCAAGATTTTTATGGGATTCCAAATCATATAAGCCACGTTTGGTATTTTAATACACATTACTATTTTACTTGTTATGTCAATAGGTGTTCGAAAATGGTTTGATTGTGAAAAAACATTTGGCATTAAATTTGATGTTTTTTTATTAATGCTAAAAGGGTTTTTGACTGGGATCCCACCAAGAATACAAGTGGCCTAAGCCCAGATATTCAAATACAAGCATGAAAATCACAAAAAATGCTAGGAAGGTGAGACACAATGAAGATACACAAGGAGCTATAACAAAACTACAACAAGACATCAACCCAACCACAACAGTACCATAGCAAAACTACAATCCAAGATCCAAAAGAGAGAGTCAATAAAAACCCAGAAACTGAATAGAGCCCAGTTTCTATTTCATGATCTTGGAGAAGTTTTTCTTGAGACTCTCTAGTTTATCTTTGATGTCTTTGAGAGAAGTACCATTCTTGGCCTTTTCTTTACCCTTGTTGGTCTCCATCATAGGAATGATATTGGCAAGAATGTCCATGTTCCCCTTTAGCATGGAGATGATATCACATTGTTTACTTCTAAGATTGCTCTGCTCTTTTTCAATGGTTGAAATCCATTTTTCCATTTCCTCCAGCAGATGCTCATCCTTACTACCACTCTCAATGGAAATTTTGCAGCCCCTGACA
Source organism: Taxus chinensis (assembly GCA_019776745.2). Taxonomy (NCBI): domain Eukaryota; kingdom Viridiplantae; phylum Streptophyta; class Pinopsida; order Cupressales; family Taxaceae; genus Taxus; species Taxus chinensis. Next base: position 659,787,428 of record CM034150.1, on the reverse strand, counting down.
TTCTCTTTCAGAAATTTGTATTCCTTTCTTAGCCAAGTTATCATATCATTATGCAAGTCCAACTCATTTCTCATGCTACCAGACTGAGATTTGTTACTATCTTGCCTCTTGACTCCCATGACCAATAGATTGAGGGCAACAACACCCTCACCCGAAGGAGAAATAGGAGGATTAGGGATGTTGATGGGATTTACATTAGCCCTTTTTTGCAAAGGGATCTATCAGAGGCCGAGGGAAGGGGTCTTTTAGCAGGGGCAAAGGGAGGAGTGGGGGGGTGGGGGGCATAGGGATGGAGTTTACAATGAGGAGGTCAAAGTGTTTATAAAACAACATAATGATAGTGTGGTGGAAAGGGAGGGATCTTTTTCCTTGAAAGATTAAAAAAACATTCCTTTTGAAGTGATTAAGCAACAATAAATGAGAATAAGGAGTGACTTTAAACTGACCTTCAAGAATAAGATACTTCATTAAAACTAGACTAACCTTGTCAAAGGGTTTTGGAAAAGACTCCCACATGAAACCACTCTTGACATGTGTAAGAAATTCTTCCCCCTCGAGAAATTTGGCTTCCTCTTCTTTCCTGACATAGTTGTTCTTATAAAACCTCATGCCATCTGGTAAAGTTTGAGGTCACTTTTTCTTGGACCAATACAATAGTGTAACTAAATTGATGTCACACCATTAAACAAGAGAATCTAAACAAAGAATGAGATAGAGTTATTAATTTAAGTGATCTCGGAAAAACGTAAGATTGATATATATAAATGTATTTTAGATAGATGTATTTAAGATATATGTATAAGTTTATATAAGTGGTATTTTTATTAGTGGATGAAATTATATGAATATTTATTTATTTACTCATTTATTTGGTGGAATTGAAGCGTGTAGTTTCAAAATCAATTACACTGAAAAATAACAATACTAAATTATGTAATTCCAATATTCGTGTTCATGATTTATCAATTAATGATGCTCTATGACTCCACCCTTAATGCACTCTAATTCTTCTGTTATTTCTCCTTTGATTTCTTCCTTATTAGGCCTCTTTTGTGAGCTGTCATGTGCCCATGGATTACATCTAAAACATTTTTAAGTAGTTTCTTTTTGCTTAAGTACCTTCATCCCTTGTTCTCACCTTTTTTACTTTTTGACCTTCAAGAGTCCAATTTGGGCACCACTATGGTCCTAACTTAAATTCAATTCGTATATAAATACACATGCGTTCTAGCTCATCTACACATCTAAGTGAAATCAAGATGATTCATTATTCACATGTGGGTAAGTAAACAATTGGATAAAACCAAGAAGATTGTACTTTCTCCTCCAAATATTTCTTAAGAATTTGATAAAAAGGAAATATATCTGAAAATGGTTTCTACAAATAAATTTGAGTCATGGTCGAAATTTATTATTGAGTAGAATATTCTAAGTCTTGGGGGCGAGAAGAGAGCTAGGGATGAAGGTGAGATACACATTGATGATTCAACACTTAGGGAAAACACTGTCTTAGTGGTAAAGGCCACAAATAGGTTATAGGAGGATTTTGTTAAGAAAATGTAGGATGAATTGAAACAAATAAGGGCAATGTTTAGCATTCCCCTCGATATATCATAAAAGGCACATACCACTTTAAAATATTTGTTCCAACTAGTGACACAATTGGAAGGTACACATGATGATTTTAGAAATATTCAAAGCAATGCAAGATCCTATCTTAGTTAGATAACAAATTGGGAATCACATTTGGCTATATTAATGAATATAGCAATAATAAATCTCTTGCAAAATATTGATTCAATTACATATGAGGATGGAAATGACATACTGAATTTTCTTAACAAGAAGAAGCTTAAGATTGAGGAATCTAATTCCTCGTTGAGATATTCTTTGAAAGGTATGATTTTTTTGTTACCCCCCAAATTTACAAACTAGATGGCACACTTAGTTTTATAGAAGGATTTGATGAAATCATGCAGAGGTCCTAGAAACGGTTTGATAAAATAGTTGTTATAGTCTCAAATAAGGGAAGTGTGTCCATAATGAGTTCATGATGGATATCACTAGGAAAATAGGGAGAAAAAATTACACCAAAGAGTTTCAATCCATAGAATTGATAGAGCATGCAAAGGTAGCTAGTGCCAACTCTTCCAAAACTAGGCATCCGTTTGTGGACACAAAAAGATTAGAAGAGGACATCAATAAGTATGAAGCGGATTAGGAGAAAGAGAAACAATACATAGTTTAGTTTATTGATGTAACTCTTTATCAAACTCTTGGTTTGAGCTCATGAACATAGGATCCTATTTTTAGACTAATTTTACATTTAATTTCTTTAGTAGAGGTGATGGCTCACATGAGCATGTGATTTAAAAAAATTGTAATATTTGGAAAGTCTGAATTTAATTGGGCATGAAAAACTAAATCTATTATTAGTATGTTTTAGCTTTAGTTTAGTTGCTCTATTATTAGTACGCATGAAAAAAATGATGAGGTGGTTTCCCATCTCTTCTCACTATAATTAACTATAACTGAGTTCTATTTTAATTTAGATTTGATTTTTTTGCAAAGTAAGAACAAGGAGATTCATTGTGGTTTCCCATCTCTCTCTCTCTCTCTCTCTCTCTCTCTCTCTCAATTTTTCTAATCTATTTAGATTCATGTCATGTTATGAATATAATTAAGAATATAATGTTGATGCTTATGTTAAATCAATGAATGAACATTGAGTAAATGGTCATCTATGTGATTTAAGAAAACAATTTGGTCTTAGTTTGTGTATACTTGTGGAGGTACTTAGGCAATCTAAAATAGTGCATAGATTGAATGTTATTTATTGAGTTAATTCATTAAATCTTGTGAATTTGGTTGAATTAAACAACTCTTCTTTTGACAATTCTTGTTGTTTTGTAAATTGTGAATTATGAACTTAAGTTATTTTCATGGTTTAATTTTATGCATGCAAGAATATATTCATGTTCTCTAACAATTATGCCTAGGATGTGTGTGAATTTGAGTATTACATTGGATTTTTTAAATTTTAATTTCCATCATGATAAGCTAATTGTGTTTTTGTTGAGTTGTTTCAAGGTAAAAAAGGGGTTTTTGCTCCTATCTATTTGATGATGTGGTGACCGATGGCCCTGTCCTATATAGAGAACTGAGAACTGGGACTCGACTGCCCATCTGGAGGTTGAAGTAGAGTAGAGGGTGCCGAATCTCCCTCTCTATATAGAGTAGAGTAGATAGGTGCAACAGAAATGTGAATGAGACTATATGGGTTGGGGTGGAGTGGAGTGGAGTGGAGTTGAACAACCTTTTCCCTTGGAGAATTCTTAAATTGCCTCATGGGGAGTTAGCCGCACCTACAAATGATATTAATACTACAATGGCTCTATATCTAGTCTAGATAGGGTCGCCCTCTCCCCCATAGGGATGGGGGTGGGGGTGAATTCTCTATATAGGAAAATTTATTTTATTCCATACCATTACCTTCTTCTTTGTTTTTATGAAATCCAATTCACCTATTTTAGATTTAACACCGTTAAGAATATCCACAAGGTATACAGAAGTTGTTGGTGGATTTGTGAAAGTTCACTAGTTCCTTCGTATGTTAACAAGAGTCGCATAGTTCCCAATTGAGTTATATGTCTTGAGTATTCCATACCTTAAATCTTGTTTCTAATAGGGATTCTAAAACGAGTAAAATTAAATTTTTGTTTTCTGTTGGAGCTCATGTCAAAATATCCATAAACAAAAAATTGGCATTAGAGGGAAGGGATATTGTTTTGTGTGCCTATACTCACATTCAATAAATAGTGATTTGTTTTGATTATCTTTTTTATTACTTATGATTTTGTTCTTGTGTGTTTAAACTCATACTTGAAAATAAATTGGCCATAAAGAGAGGTCAATCTTTCATAAATTTTCACAAGTTGGATTTGCAACCTCACTCTACAAGATCCAAATTTGATTATAGGGTTCTATTTCAACCTTTGTTAAATATAGGAAACCTAAATTTGATAAAGGTAAGACCGTATGATCACAAATAGTCCCAATTTTTCCCATATATGTTCCTTCAATCACTTGTCTTTCTCCATTCAAACCACCAAAAATGGCTTAACCAAATTGGTTAGGGGGTGTTGTACTTACTTTTGTTGGATAAATCCACGTCCTACCTAGAAATCCAGAGAGATACTTTGCCGCATACAAACTTGATGGTAGTAGGACTGCTGAAGAACATGCACTTGATTTCAAGTCTATTTTGAGATTAATGAGTGTTGAATATGAATATGTTGCTTATAGATTGTTTCCTTTTACTTTGAAAGATAATGCTTATGATTCATTTCATAATTCTATTATTGGTTGGGTTCAATTTGAGTAGACATTCTTAGCATAATTTAGACAATCGATCCTAATGTTTTTTACCAACAATTTGCTATTGTAGAAAGGAAAACACAAATATAATCAACTTTCAATTCTAGATTTCAAATGCATGCCGTGGAGGGTCATACCATTGTAGAAACTTATTGATGACCCAACTTTAAAAATTAAGTGTATTAGATCATTTCAATTTTGTATTTGTTAGGACAATCAATGTCACCATGCTTACAACATATGCAAAATCCATCATAGTAGATAATTATGCACACATGGGGATAATTCCAATACTATTCCACTGATTATCCAAAACATCCTAGCTCTGAATTAGATTCCTACCATCAACAAATTGGCATTACAACAAGTTGAATTTTAGAAACCCAACTCTGTCTTGGTCCCTATAGTAAACAACACTCAAGTGGTTCCTCTAACATCCATTAGTTCTGAATTATAGGGGATAAAAAAGATGGTGTAAAAACTTAGTAATGATAACAACCAAGGAAATAAATTACTCTTACAAAATATATAGCTACTTCAAACCAAATAACTAGGAACCTCCTCCTAACAACAAAGTGTTAGAAATAAACATCTATGAGTTTTCTCTTCCGCATTGGTGTATAGTGTACGATACTGTTGAACATGGTGAGTTGGATTATATTGAGTTTTGTAATGCATTTGAAGCCATTCATAAGGTATTTGAGGGATATTAAGCAAATCCTAAGGACCCAAATGAAGCCATCTTCTCCAAATCTAGCGTTGTCATGGTGTTTGAGAATATAAGTTTCCCTTCTCAAGAGGAAAATGAACTATAAGAAAATATTGAACAAATATATTATTTCAAACAATATCCGAGGAATAGTTATGTCTTGAGAAGAAAAAGAAATGATCTAAACACTACCTCGACAACTCTACCAAAGGGAGATACTCTAATTGATCCACATGCTAATAACAATCCATCCACCCAAGGTAGGAGAGCTACATGCCACAGTTGAGACACAAGCCAATGTTGCATAAAAACCTATAACATTGTCAAGGACATAAAAATTAAAGCCAATAGCACACTCCATGAGCTAGCCCAAATCACTGAGTAAAGAGACTACATAAATCTTTGACTTATAAACAAGCTATCAATAAGAAAAAGGGACCTGCCTACACCAATGTGGCCTTTCACAAAAGATTAAACAAAAGTACCACATTTTCTGGTCACAGTCAAAATATTTGGTAAAAATGTGCACAAATAATTTGTGGATTCAGGAGCCTCAGCCAATGTCATGCCTACTAGAATTTGCAAGAAATTGATACTAACATTAATCAAATCAAATAGAAGAGTTGTATAGTTGGATAAATTATAGGTAAAAGTGGTAAGAGAATTAATCAATGGGCATATGCAACTTTATTTTGAACTCAAAGTCTAGCACTTCATTGATATACAAGTTGTAGACATACATGAGGCATATGTAATGTTATTAAGTAGGGATTGGTCTAAATATTTAAATGGATATATGTTTATTGAGTTTTCACACATGTGGTTTCCTTGGAGAGACATTTCTAACTAAATTAGGGTAGAAAAAGAAAAAAATATGAAACATATGATTACTAAGCATAATGCAAAGAATAAGAGTGTAAACTTTAACTCAACTGACATAGGAGTGTATGCTTTAAACATAAATCCTCAACTAGAAGAAAGTGAGTTCTAATCATTTTATTATCAAGGTTTCTAGACTCTCTATTTTGATGGAACCCGTTCCAAACAAGGTGATGGTGCAAAGGTTGTTCTCGTGGATCTCCACGGTAAAAATAATTTGGTTGCTTATCATTTTTAATTTCCATGCACTAACAACATTGTCAAGTGTGAAGTTTTGATTATACAATTTAACCTCGAATACAAAGTTAACATGCTAAAGTATATGGTGATTCAGATATGATAATAAACTAAGTGAAAAATCATTTTCAATGCATATTATCTTATTTAAGGAAATACAAACATAGAGCATGGGATCTAATTGAAGCCTTAGATGCATTTAACATAATTCCAGTCCATAGAACAAAATCAACTTATAAACATGTTAACTTTTGCTATGAACATCTTGCCCATACACAGGAAAAAATGGAAAGAATTTGAATAGAATATGTTTCCTTCCACTCAAAGCTTGGTAATGTATAAATATTCCAAGTTTTTCTAATGATTAAAAAATAATTCATTTTTTAAACAACTTTGATATTTTTGAATAACAAATCATTAATGAGAGAGAAATAAATTATCTTTCAAATCGAAACATGGAGACAATCACCAAATAGAGATAAAACCCAAGAAATATCGACAATCAAAATAACTGGCTAAGTAGCCACATTTCAATCCCCGAAAATCTTGCAATAAAACAAAAACAACAATAAGAGCCTCAGAGCTTCTTAATAAATCAATTAAATAAAATGTTGGTCTTGACAAAAGAATTCAAGTTATAGATATAACACATATGAAAATATCCATATCACATTTACTTTGCAACCTTTCGTGGGTCATCGTTAGGGGTACTAACCATCGAGTGCAAAACTCATAAATTTAAAAAAAGATACTCGATCCAATAAGACATCTAGTCCTGATATCTGCTCTCCCATGTGGAAAATTAGTCCTCCAGGAACCAAAATTTACCAATGTCTGTAGCCACCATCAAACCATACCCAGCTGGCCTAACCACTGAAGAAAAGTGATGATGCAGGTGCATCAATAGGATGTCATTGCTGCTGTCATATTTTGGTTGGAGTCTAGGTTGTTTTAGGGGCATATGTCACCATTTCCCTCTAGATGTTGTAGTTAACTATTCAAATTTGGCAATGTTGTGTGTAAAAGCCTAAGTAAGGCTTGTATGTATGAAGAAAGCCAAGTGGAATATGAATGTGAAGACTTGAAGATGCTTTCCTAAAATATCTCCATGTTATCTCAATGAGAATAAGGACTAGAACTAATTTTCTAAGTCAAGACTTGTTTAGCTATCTTAGGGAGTGGTTGAGAAAAGATAGGATTAACTTGTTTAGATATGCCAAAGTTGGATTTTGGTCTATAGTATGTAATTCCTCATGAATAATGGATGTATAAGGTGTAAATAGACATGAATAAATGAATTTGAGGGTTTGCAGACAATCTCATGGACATTTTTTGTATTTGTTCATTTTTTCCCATGCATTTTTAACAGCTTTCTTGCACAGACCGAGACAAGAAAGGTGACAACTGGAGTTTTAAGGCTTGGAAGCTTACTGCGATTGCATGGATAGGTTGAAGAAGTTGAGTTAACGAATCATGATTTTTTTTGTGGCCCTTGAAACACATTTATCTGACCTACAACATCAAATTTAAGCTCTCGGGCTCTTTTTAGGGCATCATGTAACTTTTAACCCAACTGACCAAATTTCACTAAATTTTGGAGGGAGCTCTATCTAGGATGAAGGAAAAAATATACCAAATTTCATGGGTCAATTCGCACATATGAATAGGGGTAAAAGAGATCTATGTTTGTTGACTGTTGCAGGTACAGGGAAGTGTAGAATCACAATGCATGTGTGACAAAAAGAAGTAAATAAAACCTAAAATCTAGTAGGAAGCATATTGGGGACATGCTAGAGGTGCTCCAATCATTCTCTAGGTAATACAACCACCAAAGGTTCATTGTCATAATTCTAGGCATTAAATAGACCTAATTTGCACAATGCAATACAAAGGAAGTACAATTTTGTACAAAAGAGTAGGTAGTGAAATTTGGACTCATCCTAGGGCTCCATAAAGGGTCTTTAAATCATTCATGAGAAGGTGAGGTTGTCTGAGAGGAAATTGAGATCCAACTCAATTTTTATGATTGAAGGGCTACTAGGAAAATAGGTATAATAAGCACAAATATAGAGAAATGAATGACTAGAATGGTGAGGAAGGTTCTATTCCCTTGTAACATGTTAGGATCAATACTCTAAGCCTGTGGACAAGGATGAAAATCCTAAATCTAAGTATTGAGTGTTTTGGCCTTGTAGAATTAATATGGTTGTGCTAGTGGAGGAAAGCAACAACAGACCAAGTTTGGACCAGAGGATAACAATATAATAAAGCGTGTTGTTCATGCAAGGAGAGTGATTTGAGTGTGTATTGATTGAATAAAGAACAGGGGGAGTTGGTCAGGCAGGGTAAGGTATACTCCCTCCATGTTTCATGCATATAGTGTTTGTATACAAGAATGTGATGGTGTTGGAAATACATAGAGCTAAGGGAGATCCTTAGTACAAGTGAAGATGGAAAGTACAAGGATGGACAATGCTCATGTGTTGAGAAAGATCCTACATGATCAAGGTAATGATGTTCTAGACAAGAACAAGGTGAAAGTAAGTAGACCCTTCCACCATTTTGGTATAGAAGCCTGATTAAAGGCATATTTTAAAAAAACAACAAAATGATGATGGCACAAAGATATACAAGATTGTATAATAGTCAAGAAATTTTGCTTAGAAAAATGATGGGGCAGTTTCAGCAGATGAAGATGCAAATGGAGGAAATAATGAGTGCTTTACAGTATTTGGTCAAAGAGAGAATTTGATTTTCAGAGTGCAAGAGCAAAGGAGAGTCTACAAGCCATTCAAGGGAAGGATTCAAGCCTCCTGGATTAAGTCAAAAAGGTATGCTTATGTTTGGTGATATGAATGCAAATAGTGATAGTTATGTAAGTGCTAGAGATGTAAATGCTAGTTGTCAAAACTATACAAGTTGTAGTAATGTAAAATGCCCTAAGAAAACTGAAAAGGGGCAAGTATTCATACCATATAAGTTATGTAAAAGGAATGAGAGAATGAAGGGTGAATCTCTCTTGATGAAGAGAGTTTTGGAGCAACCAAGAGGTAAAGGAACGAACCTAATAAGTCAAACCACATATATGAGTCAGAGACGAAACTTGTTCAGAAATAGATGCAAGTATGGAGGCAAAGTATGTGATGTCATTATAGATGGAGGAAGCACTAACAATGTTGTGTCAGAATACATGGTGAAGAAGTTGGGATTAAAAAGACTTCCACATCCAAGGCCTTATTACATCTCATGGGTGCAACAAAACCATCAAATTCTGGTAAGTGAGCTGAGTGTGGTTGATTTTCAAATTGGAACATATAAGGATATAGTGTTGTGTGATGTTCTACTTATAGATAATTGTCATTTGTTATTAGGCATGCCTTAGCAATTTGATAGAAAAGCCAAGCATGATGGAAAAACTAATGTTTACAAATTTTGTAAGGATGGAGCTTAGCATAGTCACATACCCTTGAAGGGTGAAAGAGGTGATGAAGGAGGAAGTGTCATGTTAATGACCATGAGGAAATACCTACACAAGACAATGGAGCAGGTTAAAGAGATAAAAACATTAAAGGAAGTGTCTCCATGTGATGAGTTGTGGATTAGAAGAGAAACGCCAAGACGGGTGTTTGGTGACCAAGGAGTTGGTCACATAAAGAAGATGACAACAAATAGAGGTTGTGGGAAAGGTAGTGAGATGGTGGATCAAAAATACCACCTTGGAAAAGCACTAAGTTGCTTGGGAGAAGACATAATGGTGGAAGAAGCCATGAGAGAAGCAAGCATGAAGGTCAAGAGATATTGAATTTTCTAACTAATTCTATGTGGACATGTTTGTATGTAGGTACAACTCATGAAATGCTAAGTTTTGGTGAAAATGCAGGTAGAACAAGTGATGAAAGTGATGCTATTGCAAGGCAAGAAGACCAATATGGTCCTAAGTATGATGAAGAGGAAGGAGTGGAACCTCTCACATTGAGAGAAGATTTGCAGAGGTTAGAAGAGATGTTTGACTTCATAAAAAACCAGTATGCATGTGAAGGGAAATCTAATAAACATGAAGAACTCAAGGAAAACCAAGCTAAAGAGGTGATGATTGTTATACAACACAAAACCAAAGAGTTTAGAGAAGAATGTGATCAAGGGAGACAGAAAACTGAGCAAGAGAGTAAAGGGATGCCTTTGAAGGCATATAAAGACAAAGAAGTACCTCCACAAGAGGCCAAACAAGCAGGAAAGAAAGGAAAGTATAGTCAACCCATCATTAAGCAAGAAAGAGAGAAAACAATGACTTTGTACAAAGGATAAGACAAAGAATGCATAATGAAGAAAGGAATTCAGGAGAAAATAAAGTTGGAGGCAACTTAAGAAGAATGGATGGATACAAAACCTTCTTGTGAAGCAAAGGATTATGAAGACAAAGTAAGGAATGCAAGTGAACAAGAAAGCAGAGAAAGCAGAGGAGCTATAAATAACCAAGGTAATAACTTTTATTGTTTTTAGAAAATGATCAACTTTCATGGAGTAAATCAAAGTAAAAACCAGTAAAGTGAGATTTTTAATAAAATGATCACCTTTCATGGAGTAAATCAGAGTAAAAAACCAGTCAAGTGAGCTAGAACATAATGGAATCAAGCATATATTTAGGAATCAAGGTTAGAGTATTCATTGTTCTAGGAATGTAATTGAATCCCTTGAAGGATTAGTGGGCTGGACAATAGACAATACCTTTGAAAGATTAGTAATTCTTCAATTATGGGTGGAGGTCAATATACTAGTGTAGTAGAGAAATCATTTGGAGTCAAACAAACAACAAATGGAGTTATCCCTTGAGATAGAAGACAAAAGTTTCAATTTCAATGTATGCAAATGTCCAATCAGAAAATAGAGATCAGTTGTAAGTCATAAGAGTACATACTCAAATTTCTCAGTCGTAGAAATAACATATATAAATTATGCACAAGTTGTCACTCAAGGCTAGGTATCTTCCTATGTGTTTAGAAATCAAGTTTCTATGGAGAAATAACACAAGTATGGAGTGAGAAGCATAATCTCAACCATACCAAATAGCCATAAAAGCCCCCTTATCTCTCCATTTTTTCACCATATCCTTATCACTCTAAAACAACTCCCCGTATCCCTCCAAACTCCCCCAAGAATAATTTTCAAACAAGAATGTTTCCTTCTTGATGGTTGGGATGAATTTCCAACCCAAATGGAAATCCATCCCTACCTACAAACCATATGTAGCAGGGTTCTCAAATAGAGTGGAGGAAAATTCCTCCCTCTTCCCATACAAGCTCCTAAAACCCACACCCCTCAAGGGTGGGTGGAGCAAAAAGAGCAACACAGAATGTACATTTCCACAATTTGATCTCACACACATGCAAGTTAAAGGAGTAAAAAAACATAGAGATACAAGGACATACCTTGTATTCCCAAAGCTGAATTCCAAAGATGCCTTCCAAATAGCCCAATCCTCTACCAAGCTTTCAAACTCCTTCCAAAATTTTCAAACTAAAAAGAACCCCTTTCCCATGTAAGTGAGGGTTTAAAAAGAGAAGTAGCAAACCAAAGCAAACAATGAGAAGGTCAAAACTCCAACCAATGGAGAATCCCCAAAATTCCAAGAAAAAAGGATTAAAGTAATTTTCAAAACTAGCCCAAGCAACGATGAGGGAATTTCTCAAATCCCATACAAACCCAAAATTAAAAAAAGCTCCTAAATTATGAAGTGTGTGGGAGGCAAAATGAGCCAATGGGCCTCATTTGCATTGGAAAGAGCCCACCCACCCATAGGGATGGGGTTTAGGGCCTCTTTTCCATGCAAATGAGGTCCCTTGTTTGTCATTTACCCTTCCTAAATGACACATTTTTCCCAAATACGAATTTGAGAAAAAATGTGGCATTTAGAAGGGGTGATTACACTCACCTAATCCATGATTAGGTGGCCTAATCCACCTAACCTCTACACATCATCCCACAACTAAAATAAGATGCTAGAACCACATGGAAAGGGTAACATTAACCATTAACAAACAATAAACCAAGGAAACATAACAATTAGTAAGAAGATAAATCAACAGAAAATTTCATCACCAAGATGGAGGAAAAGATAAGGTTCACAATTTCAAATCCAAACAACCAACATGACAAACCCACAACATGAGAAAGAGGGTGTCGTAATCGATAAGAATAAGAAGAGGTTTGGCCTTTAGGCCTTTTGTGCTAAGCGAAGTGTGTTCCCTGAGTCCCACGTTTTCCTCGTGATTTATTTCCTATCACTTGCACAACTCAATGCAGACCTCATATCTGCCCAATATGATAACAAAATACAATACTAACATACTGGATCCAATAAGGGAGAAACTACATATCAAATACACTTATTTAATAAGGTTTCCTTATATAGAATTTTTTGTCTCCCAACTGTGATTTATTACCTCTTCTTAGAGGGTACAACCAAACTTTGGGAAGTCAAAGAATACACTCAACACCACTAGAAGTGGCCTTTGTCTATTGAAATACATCTAGTATTTTAAGTGTTTAATTTTAGCTAGAAGATTACTATATATGCATAGTCATTTTGTGGAAGAATCCTCGTGGAATTATAAACACTTTACTAAACTCAATTGAAGTGATTATAATCATGTGTGATCACCAATATCTAGTGGAAGAACTTACCAAGGGAGCATACAACATGAGAAAATGCTTTTTTTACAGAGAAGCTTCCCAAGATGATCAAAAATTGAGGAAAACATTTGTTTGAGGGGGATAGGGGGAAGGGCATGGAAAATGCTAACTCTTAACCTATAATATATATTAAGATATGTATGGTCGAATTGTGGGTAACAAAATCTCTTAACTTGTTATATGACATTTCTCTATGCTTTGTTATTATTTATAGAGTCAGCCCATGGAGTAATCATAGCCTAAGTAGGGTGTATAAAGGAGGCAATGGTAAATACATGATAAGATATTGAGTATTATATTCTTATTATAAATTCTTGGCTCAAATAGCCCCCCTCAAAGTGGATTAATAACATATTTGTCATATTATGCTCTTATTTCTGTCATTTGGTGTTCTTTATGTTATTATTGAGATTATTTATCCAAGTAAGTTCATTACATTGCTTTTGTTTACAAGATAAAATATGTTAAATTTTAAATTAATTAATTTTGGTGTTCCTATATGGCATCTAGATGGGAACACCAACCCCAAAACTTAGGGTGCTCCATTACTAGAACATCTCGCCTAAATGAAAAGTCGTTAGAAATTATTGTATAGCTTGAACCTAACAATATTGTAAAGTTAGCCAATCACATCGTGAAACACAGCCCTAAAGTTTGCCCTAATCTTCTTTATCTCTTCCTTTTTTTAATTTTGAATTTTCTCTTTACTTTTTTCTCTTACTTCTCCTCATTCTTTTCTCATTTTTGTTTTGTGCAGGTTGCAAGAAAGGAACTATGGAGCTATTTTTATTATGATTATTATTTTTTGCAATACTCTGGCTGTACTATTCTGGGTTATGGAGTAAATATATACATATTGTATGGATCACTTTTGACTGTTAAAAAAGTACATACTTATGTATATGTTCTTATTTTCCCTGAGAGGGAGGAAGGGCGGATCTGGTTTTAAACCGCAAGGGATGAAGGAGGAGGAAGGCGTGGGTTGGGGAAGTGGCGAGTGTTAGGCGCGGCTCGGGTGCAGCAGGCGACAGGGTGCAGGCTAAGGGCGGGACAGGGTTGCGCGGGCTGGAATGGCTGTGGGTGCATGAAAGGGGGGGGGGGGCAGCGCCCATTGGGAGCAATGGAGGGGTTCGGGGGCACTTAGGGAGGCCACGGTTAGGGCGGCAAGGGAGGAGCAGCAGCGGCCGGGGGAGGTTGGGGCGGAACAGGCCGCCGGGCGGCAAAGCAGGGGGAGGGTGTATGTGGGGCAGCGCCCCCATGAAGAGTACAGGGGATGGGGGGGTGGGCCGAACCCCCCCACCAATCCATTTTTTTTTTTTAAATAAATCCGATTTAAAAATATACAGTATATTATATATATATAGCATATATATATATACTATATATATGCTATAATATATATATATATATATATATTATATATATATATATGCTGATGCTGTTAACTATTGATTTTGTTTATTTGAAACTTATATATCATATTTGATATATAGATATGCAGAAACTAAATATATTAGATATTATATACAAATGATAGTATAATAATTTCAATGTATATTGATTTTGATATACATCACACTTCGATTACAGGAGTGTAACATGGGTTATATCAAATTAATTAAGATAGACATCTTATATATCTTGATAAAACAATGAAAAACTTACATCCAAGTTGGATAAGCTACTAGATATCATTTAGATATATCTATCTATAATATAACAATCCAGATAGTCATTCTCTAACATGTTTACATTGCCCATTAATTCAATAACTCCATATACATTCGTATCTTTAGATTCTATTGTAGTGTTATGGACAAACTCAAACGATTATAGCATACCTAGTTCAATTAAGAAGTTTCCCTGGAAACTGTTACACTGTGGAGAAGGATTATGTACAAACATTTGACTTATTATTTAGGCCATTCTCAAGTGAGCTAAAAAATAATATTAATACTAGTTATAACTGCTTAATTCACTAATTGCAATATTAAAGGAGAGATGTACATTCAGCGACATGGTAACTTACAGTCCTCATCCAATAAGGTTACAAATTTTTTTACAAAGAAGTCTATGACAAGTGACATTCTCTACACACTAATTGAAACCTTATGTATAACAATGAAGGAGGTTCACATCAATCCATTTAAATATCGAAATATCTCTTACAAGCTTGACTTTTAATTCACGCTCACATATCAATGTAACTTTCGCATGAATAATGAATACTCTCTAAGTATTTCACTTCTAGACAAGAATCCTCCAAAATTGTTGCGAATTAAAAAAGAACCTCAAGTCACGAGTGATATCCTTTACAAAATCTACGACGAGAATTTTACAATAGAAAAGTTTTGCTTTACTCTCCTAGGGGATCCAAAATACCCACAGTTTTTGTTATTTTTGGTGAGAATCCAAATAGGTCCGAGAAAAATTGATGCCTATATTTAAAAAGAAGTATTATAAAAAACTAAAATGATGTAATCTGATTCAAATAATGACAACTGGGTTGAGATCTGTACCTGAGTTTAATATTTATGCCTTAAGGAGGTCCAACTATGAAAGAGAAAGCTTGCTTGAAAAACGTCAAATTCCTATAGGCTATCCCTTACATGCCTGACCCCAAGGTCTGCAGATGCTTGCTGATCCTCCCTATCCAATCCCATGTTGAAAGAGGCATCACTGCTAACCAAAACTACAAGAAGACAGGGTTGCCCTAATACTGTTGCAAGCCTGATATTCTGATATCTTCTGGCCTGCAATCTGAAGACCTCCAAACTTAGTTGGAGGAGAAACCATGTTGCATCCTAAGGAAAGTTTAGAATTTTGAGAGGACTTAGGTAGTCTCCATAGTTTTTTATCAATATTATTTGATGAAATGAACACATGGTCCAATCCTCCTTATTGCTCCTTATTGCAAACAAGACACTCCTTGATTATCGCCAACTTATCTCCAAGTCCTCTTTGGATAGTATTTTCAAACCCCAAAAGGTAGGTTTTTATCTTTCATGAATTACGAAAGGGAGATTTCAATTGACAACAATTGAATTGAACTTCCACCACGATCAACCATTTGAGGATGGCTAAACTATTTAAATTTTTAAAATAGCAAAAATCCCCCAAGCACTTGAGGATTGCTAGAGGGAAAATTCAGTCGATCTCTTCAAGCTTTGTATTTTCCAAAACTCCATCAAATTTGGTTCACTATGATGGAGGGAGTAAACAAAACATGTCAAGCAACCAAAATCCACATACAACAGATAACAATTTTAAGCGAAGCATATCTAGCAACAAAAAGAGCAACAACACAACAAAAGACATGAGAGTGTTAGCTCTTACAAAGCTCTGGCAATGGCGTCTCACCTTCTCTAAGATGTAATATCGACACATATTGGCAGTCAAGTTTTTTTTTCCAATTTTAAATTCCCCAAGCATCCATATATGAAGTTCCAAACAACACGTCCCATTGCCATTTGACCCAGATTCAGAATTGAAGAGGACCAGAACAAGCATCCTCACAAATGAGGGGGTGACATGTGTCACCCCTCTCCCCTCATCAAGGTCAAAGATGCCAAAACAAAAGAGTAGAAAGGGTAAATTATTTTTTTGCCCTTTTCTCCCAAATTCCCTAAAATGTCCTTCACAAGACAAAATAAGTGGAACTTTTGATAAACTTCCTTCAAATCCACATCCCTTACATGGATGTGACTTTGGCTCAAGAGGTAGAAAGGGAGGGAAAACTCCCTCAAGCTTGAAAATAAGCCCCCCTACCCATTAGGTAGGGTCCAAGGGCTCATATTTGTGTTATTTGGACTCCCAAAGCTACAAAGGGGTCCCCCAAAAGATGCCCAAAATACCCTAATTTCGGGTTTTGCATTTTTGGCACAAGGGGTAGAGGGTGTGGGGACGACCCAAGGGTCTCACATGTGACCCTAAACCCTTGTGATTAAGTGACCACATCAAACATAACCAACAATTAAAGGAAAGAGGAGTTAAATTAACTCCAAAACAAGTTTACATCTTAACCAACTACCCTAACCATAAATTAATAATTCAAAGCACAATTACAATTACATTACATTGGGGTCACTTATAGTGCCCAAAGATAATAATCGTCCTATGACTAAGGCTTCACACAAAGAACATGGCTATAGGACTAAGCCCGTGGGCTACTTGTGCAAGATTGAGTAACTAAACGCTGAATCCCACGTTCTCCTATAAATGTCACCTGCACACTCCATTGCACACATTAACCGCACCTGTCCAATACAATATAAACACATGCTTACTAAGCGACTATTCAATCATTCTAAATTAATAAATATACACTACATCATAATGTGGAATCACAGATCTCGACAATTAGTCACAAGGTTATATTAACAATACATCATCCATAAGTTAGACAATATCCTCATATATTGCAAATACCTACAAAATCCCTGTGACTAACAATTATCCAACATGTATCAAATTTGACCAAAACATAGGAAAGTGTTAGTGTCCATGATATTTTCAAATAAATTGTCCACAATACTAATATAAGCTAAATTAGCGCTATATGCAACTCCATAATCATCCACTCACGTGTCTAATTAAACATCCAAAATATCCAAAGTCCAGTAATAAGGGGTTTAAGATATTCCAATCACTTTGGTGGAGCAACAGAAACAACAATGTGTAATGAGCTATCCAAAATAAGTGGAGCATTAAGAAATAAATTGAGAAGAAATATGTCATTAAAAAGATGAACCATTTCTATTAATATTGAATAGTGACTCCGGATAAAAATGAGGAGTTTGATTAGTAATATACTATGATGATCTAGAGCCCATTAACAAAGAATACAAAATGTCGCCCCAACTGATATGAAATCCATTTGCAAATTCATATGGATTATAGAATCATTCATGCATGTGATGGCTCGTGCTATTATGCAAGAACCCATATTGATTCTGATGTGGTTGAGGATGATCATGCACTGACATATCAAGCAATTGCAGGACTCTCATATCCTTCGTATGCATCAAAAATTGTGATTGCTAAATGTTGGATTTGCTTTTAAAGAACGATTAATCAAAAATTGGAGTTAAGCTTGCATGTGTAAAATATCCCAATGAAGACGAAACCTTCATTGATTGACCAATGTTGTGGTGAGCAATCCAATGCAGATCGCTTGTTGGGGAACAATTCCTTTTTGTGTGTTTAGCAATAGCCTATCACCAACTATGACCTCACTGGAATAAAGTATGCGGGAACTGAAGGCAATTGCAAGCTCTAACTAATTGAAAAGAAACCAAGCACATAGGCTGGGGTGGAACAAACCTTTTGGGATACTGCAAAAGATGCAATTAATAGGTTTTTATTAAATACAGTAGGTGACTCAAATACTGGTGGAGTCAAAGTCCATAGGAGTACGGGTAATGACTGTAACGGTGCACCGGGTCTCCTGGATTGGGGTTAGCAAACATAGTTGTAATGACATATATCATGAATCTAGAGCATACATGAGTATAAAAGTGGATTATTCTCGACCCAAGAAGAGTATAAAGTTAATCAAGATATGTACTCAACACCAGGTTTAACGTGAAAACCAAATGTGGGCTTGTCCACCACTGTCAATCATGAAATCTCCGAGTTACACTCTAAAATTTCTAGAAGATATACTTAGTGACTGTATTTACAGATCTTCCACAACTGCTCACAATGTACAATACTTTATTTCTCAAATGATACATCCTTTTTCATGAATTCTCTATTGTTTCACTAGCTTATTCATGGTCCAATCATCATTGCTGTACTTATTGCCTAGCTTCCCAGCTTATAACTACCGATATTGTCATGCCATTACTTATCCTCTCAATTTCTCGTTTTTTTCTTCCAGACTCGTAATTACATCACAAATTTAGGGTAATTATAGCCAATTTTTGAGTGATTTTTAATATCTATAAGCTCTTAAGGCATTCTCTATCAAGTCCACTACATATGTAAAAAGCTATGCAAACCTTTTCCAAAGTTACAGTAATTGAGTAGTCTGAAACCCGTCTTTAAGGATATTGTACTTGTATTTTGAATTTGAAGGGTTCTTGAGAAGAAAAATAAGTCCACACCCCTCTTAATTGATTTACCATTTCCACCAATTATTTCCATGGCTACAAGTAGCAGTAATTTTACAGAGGAATGAGTGATAGGAGCAAAAATGGAATCTTGGCCCATCGATCTCCTTGAAATAAGAGCCTAGGATTGCCCTAATTAATCGTGGTGTATGCAAGAGAATGCTTGTCAACCAACTCAATTTGAAAGTTCAAAGCGCATTGAATGGCAAGAACTTGCCAAATTGCTCTTCCTTGTAAAACCCTGAGTGAGAGAATTTTTGAATGTTTGAGCAAGACCAATATATATAATATCATAATGGAATTCAAACATTTTATGGAGTGGGGGCGGATTGCAGGTCATGTCGGCGGCGGATATGGAAAGAAGTGCAGCAGGGTCGAGCACAGAGGTGGCGGGGTTGGAGTGGTTAATAGTCGTTGCAAACCCTCACATGCCATTCAACAGCAGCAGGCAGAATGGGCATCGTGAGTCGTGGGATTGGTGTTGGGGAGGGAGGAAGGGACATGCGTGGAGGGCGGAAGTCGAGCAGAGGTGCGCAGGGGCAAAACAAGGCTGCCGCTAGGAGAGGGAAACTGAGGCGTTCACGCGGTTGCAGCAGAGATGCGCTTATGGGGGGGTCCAATGGGGGCAGATGTAGACCTACTCCATGTGGCAGTATAATCAGGGAGATGCAGTGTGGTGAAAATGAACATCGCAAGTTTTTCAACACGCCAAGTAATTCATTGCTTTCTTGTTATTTTTAAGCCTTATAAAAAATCTGGGACTATGGTATGAGGTGGGGGGACCTTTTGCGACCCTCCCAGAAGATACATATTAAAAACAAAATTTTTGTTCCAACTGTGTATAAGAGATAGTTTTGGAACAGAAATACAGATTTTATGATATAAATATACATAATGTGTGTGTGTGTAGAAACATGTGTAACAAGCTTACAAATAACACAGAATCTTCATTTTATATACATCTACATAAGCACTCACACCTAGATCTATAAATGTATTTATTTTGCAACTAAGATAACAAAGCTAATTTCCATTTAAAAAAATTATCCGAGGTTCAGTCTCATTCCTAATATACCCCAATGAACCAATATGCTATCCATCTGATTCACATTAGCATCATTTTTTTTTTGAATTTGCCTATAAGGGAACCGACATTTACCGTCCAAAGATAGTCCTAATTACTATTAAATTTTTGCAAATAACAGTATATGATTTAAAAGCTGTCAACAAGGAATTTTTATGCCTTTCAAATGAACACATAGTTACAAGGGAGATTTATTCATTATTGGTACAAATACAGGGAGATGGGGACATAAAATATTCCAACTACAAGCATGATAAGAGAATGTAAGAGATGTAGTGCTTCTATTATATGTTTTATATATACAAGAGAGACACATTATTTGACAAGTCTTCTTTTGCATGACTTCCATAACAATCAATTACATCATATTTCATCTTATGCCTAAATACACAAACATTAATAACTTTTTCAACTTCTTTCCAATGATTTGAAGTTGGCAAATAGATATACGTCAATATCTAACTACTCAAGTTAATTACAAGGCTATCTTACAAGCTTAGGAAGAAAGGTTTGCTCAAGAGTACAAAATTACACTTGTCTAAAATCACTTAAATGCAAGTCACAAAGAAGAGACTGACAACTGATGTACCAATCTCTACTACGAGTCATTCCTTACAAGAGACATTATTGTGGTAGGATCACATGAGAGTCCGTAAGAGAACACTGATTGAACATTATTAAACCAACAACTTAACTTATGGACACAGATAATTACTGCATGTACGTTGCATATTCAAGATGCAAAAAGGTAGATCAGAGCTTGTTAAGCCACCCAACCATAGGCATCATGGGTATATCTATATCCATCATTGCGAAGGCATGTCTATGCCAATCCCCCAAAAGATACATAAAGCAAATAACTACCCAAAACTTGCACAAGTTATGGAGGGTAAACTTTGCAAAATCTGAAAGCACACTTTAAATAGTTCACATTCAAGACTACAAATGTCTCCTTCCCATAGAATCATCTGCATTACACTACATGGGCAGACTCTTAAAAGTTCCTCCATGTCAAAACCATACATCATAAATTGATGATTACAATATAATACACATTGCACAAAGTATCCTAATTAATTGAACCCTACCATAGTTGTGATCCAAGCCCTTCTTAAACCTCCACCAACTTTCTTGTGTAGATCCTTGTCTTGTACATGACTTTATGACAAACACACAAATTAACTTAAAGATATGAACTAATTGGGATTTATCCCATAATGAATTTGGGTCTTCTCCTACCTCAACCATTTGAGGGGGAAAAAAACTATATATTTGACCCTACAAGGCTTGATCCATTAAGCCATGCTTCAATTGAGAGGGAATGAATTCCCTATTCTTCCCACACTCCATTACTGCACTTGTGAAGCTTTCATAGCGATGGAGGGATTAATAAAGCTCATCCAACTTTGTGGAACATTAATACCATCTTTACAATTAGCTCATCTTTTACGCTAACTAATGATAAATGCAACACAAGCAAATAGACTAAGAGCCTATAAGCAATTAGCTCTCCAAAAAGCTCTGATACTTCAAATTTCTTCACACTTGTGACGCTCAAAACAAATCACAAGCTCCAAAGGTTCTGACCCATATTGTATTCTCTTCAAGCACTTGGCACCTAGAGTCTCCAAAAACAAGTCCATGCTAATTTCCCATTGAGACTATTGCAAAGCATAAACATCCACTCACAAATAAAGCCCTTGCTACATGTGTCAATAGTCTCCCTAATAAGGTTGCAAATATGCCAACACCTTAAGTAAAAGAAAGAAACAGGGGAAATGATCTTTAATTTGGAGCTCTTCAGAGGCAAAAAATGTGAGCAAGAAAAATAAGTGAAACTTTTTAAAAAATCATGAACCACATCAATTAAGATTGACAAACTCCAAGATAAAAAGAGGGAGATTTGCCTCTAATATTAGAGAACTTGAAGCCCCTCTACCCATTAAAAGGGTCAAGGACTGATGTTATACTTCGATTGACTTTGCTATCAAGCTTAAAATGAGGGGTCCCCAAATTCGCATGGCTCATCGTGTTGGCAAAACCCAGTAATTGAGCTACATTTGGTTTCATTATCTTTTGGCTGATGACATAGTTACCAAGTTTGGAAAATCTGGACTTCGTATGGGCCAAGGTAGATTTCCAACAATGTGGACTTCCTTTTAACCCTTGCAGATTAAGTGACTCATTCAATGTGCATAATTTGTGTAAAAATATGAAAGTGGGATTCATTAACTCCTCAAAGCAAGTTTACAACGTTCACTAGCAACCCTAAACAGAATGTAATAATGTCAATAGCACATATCACCATTACTATGAATTGGGGTCACTCATAGTGCCCAAAAATAATGAAGTCTAACTATATTGACAAGCTTCATAGAATCTGACATGGCTAGGACTCAGCCCGTGGGCTGCTTGTGCAAAATTGAGTAGCTGGCCTGAATCCCACGTTCTCCTGTAACCTTGTTACCTGCATTACTCATTGCACACATTAACCGCACCTATCCAATACAATATAATTAAATGATCATAATAAGATATCAATGCGGTCTCCTAAACTAACCTAAGCATCCTAGTTGAAATCAAGATGCGACATATGTGCACAATCTATAGCTTACATAAAATCCAAAAGTGGAGATTCTACCAGATGAAATACGTGACATATAACCATAGATATATCCACATGCAACATCCATCCATTATTATAATTATGGTTCCAAACACAAGCATCATAACCATTAGTATCCATGAAGATAACAAGATAAATGCGATTAATATAGAAGCTTTCAGAAGCTATACATTGGCGATTATACAATCTTCCACAATGTCTCACAATGTATCTAATACTTTCAAATATCTAAAGCTTCTCCTTCTTCAAGATATAACCAATCACTGTCACAACCATGTCTATGAGCAAAGAAACAACAAGCTGCTGAGCTTATAACCCTAGCTGTGGGCAGCTTACAAATACTTTATGCAAACTTAGGGCACTTAGCTATGCAATTAGAATCAATAGATCTGCTTTAATACTAAAATTAGATATAATTCACGTGAGTTAAATAAAACACTCACGCACAAGTAATCGACGTTGGTTAACCCTACTCGATGTCAGTTTCTACTTGCCTGAACGATGTCAATCCCTTCATAACCTATTTCGGTTACTGTATTATCCAGCAAGTTTAATATAGCATGCTAAACTGAAGTAATTACTGCATTATACTTGTATAACATCATTCTTGAATCATTTCCTTAGCTTTGTTTCTTCCTTCTCAAGTCTCAAACTCGAAGACCAACAAAAGTGGAGTGTAGCTCCAACTTCTCTTTTGCTAATGGCTTCTTTACCATATCCGCAAGATTTTCACTCATATGAATCTTCTCTAATTTTAGTTGTTCATCCTCCAATACTTGTCGTATGAAGTGATCCCTCAACTGAATGTGTTTTGTTCTAGAATGAAATGTTGAGTTCTTTACCAAATGAATTGCACTTTGATTGTCACCGAACAATTTGTAATCATCTTGCTCATTTCCCAACTCTTCCATAAACTTGCTCATCCATATCATCACTTTATTAACCTTTGTAGTTGTAACATACTCTGTCTCTATAGTAAACAAAGCCACAACCTTCTGCAATCTTAATACTCAACTAATTATCGTCCCACCTATTGTGAAAATATATCTAGTAGTGCTCCTTCTACCACCCAGATCTCCAGCCATATCCGAATCAACATAGCCATATAAAAAAAATCTGAACCTTCATAGCATAACTGCATGCTAGATGTCCCTCTCAAATACATTAGTATCCATTGGACTACTTTCTAATGCTCTTTACTTGGATTGACCATAAATCTACTCACAACTCTCACTGTCTGTCCAATGTCTGGTCTAGTACAAACCATAACATACATGAGACTCCCAACTGTTGAAGCATATGGTACTCGTGTCATGTATTTGACCTCCTCATGTGATGAAGGACATTGGTTTTTGCTCAATTTGAAGTGTTCAGCCATAGGTGTACTTACATGTTTTGAATTTTACATTTTAAACTTTTTAAAACACCTTGTAGATATAATCCTCCTGAGACAAATATAATTTCTTGTTCTTCTTATCTTTGTGTATTTACATGTCAAGGATTCTTTTTACAGCTCTTAAATCCTTCATAGAAAATGTGTGAGCTAGCTTTCCTTTAAGCTCACCAATACCCTGCATACTAGATCCTGCAATAAACATATCATCCACATATAGTAACAAAATAATATAGCTCTCATTTTCAAGCTTATTGAAATAAACACAATGATCTTATTCACATTTCAAGTAACCATGCTCATGTATGAAACTATTAAACCTCGTGTACCATTGCCTTGGAGTTTGTTTGAGCCCATGTACGCTCTTTTTCAACTTGCACACTAATTTCTCCTTATCCTTGACTTCATACCCAAGCAACTGTTGCATATAAATATTTTCATCCAAATCACCATGAAAAAAAGTCATTTTCACATCTAGTTGCTCTAAATGCAAATCATCTACTACAATTATACTCAATATAGTATGTATGTAAGTCATTTTAACAATAGGAAAAAAAATTCACCTAGGTCAATACTTATTTTATGTGCAAATCCCTTTACTACAAGTCTTGACTTATACATTTTCTGTCCACCCTCTTCTTCATTGATCATGTAAACTCATTTGTTCTGCAATATCCTCTTACCTACTAGGAACTTAACCAAATCTCAAATCTGATTTTTTTTCAAGGAGTCCATCTCCTCATCCATGACATGCTCCCACTGAACGTGGGTCTCAACCTGCATTGCTTCTTCAAAAATTTCTGGTTCACCATTATCAATCAATCATAAATAAGATAGAGAAGGTATAAATCTTTCTGGAGGTTTA
The DNA here is from genome assembly GCA_019776745.2 of Taxus chinensis. Classification (NCBI taxonomy): domain Eukaryota; kingdom Viridiplantae; phylum Streptophyta; class Pinopsida; order Cupressales; family Taxaceae; genus Taxus; species Taxus chinensis. The sequence continues at coordinate 659,762,455 of CM034150.1, read as the reverse complement.
CTTACCCTTTGTGACCATCTCATAGAAGTTTGGGATACCAGAGGCTCATTCTGGACCTCCTGGACATTTGTTTCCAATTCTGACAGTGGTTGACATCGGTCACCTGTAGCCGACGTCGGTTCTGTTAACCAATGTCGGTTTAACTCTCCTGTAACCGATGTCGGTTAGGGGTCAACCGACATTGATTACTATGTAACCCTATATGTATGAGTTTTAAATCTGAGAATTCATTTTCAATCACAAACTTCTCAACCGATTCGTCCTTGAGTACCAAAATTTGATCCATGTACATTCTGTTTTCATTCCATTTAATGTCACAACTCCTAATAATTTTAGAATTTTCTAAATCCTAAAAATGGAATCTAAAATCACCAGATCCATAACCAATGAAGTGCATCTCTTGGATTTTGCATCTAACTTTTTTCTATTTTCCTTATCAATATGCACAAAAGTTTCTGAACCAAAAACTTTAAGAAAAGAAAGATCTACCTCTTTTTCGGTCCAAGCTTCCTTTAGTATTCCTTCATCTAGTAAATTTGAAAGCCCATGGTTAATCAAATAACTTGTTGTATCAACTGCTTCTGCCTAAAACTGCAAGGGCAATTCAACATGTATCCTCATACTTCTACCAAGTTCCATGATTGTCTTGTTCATTCTTTCAACAACACCATTCTCTTGTGCTGTTTTTAGAAACGTCATTTCTTTACGTATTTCATTCATTGAACAATAATCATTGAAAGTCTTGATACAATATTCACCACCATTGTCATATCTAAGACAACTTTAACTTTGAATTTGATTCATTCTCAACAAGGGTTTTCCATCTTTTAAAAGTCTCAAAAACATCAGATTTATGTTTAATACAATAAACTCATACCTTTCTTGTAACATAATACTGGGATCCTCCACGAGAAGCTACCTGGGATGATCCACACACATCTGAGTGTACAAGCTCTAGTTTCTACTTCTTAATTGCCCCAACTTTGAGAAATTTCACTCTTTTTTGTTTTCCAAAGACACAATGCTCACAGAAATTAAGATCTGAATATTTCAAATCTGATAACTTACCTTTAGCCTTTAAGATTTGCATTCCTTTTTTACTCATATGGCCCAACTGATTATGCCACATGCATGCATGTGAATCTGAAGTAGATAACACAGAAAAAAAAAAAAAGTAACACGGGTAGATAAATATAATGTTCCTACCTTTTTGTCTCTTACCACAACAAAGACACCCTCGGTGACTTTCCAAGAGTTTGCTATGAATATAACCATGCAACTAACTTCACCTAGTTGCCCTACAGAAATAAGATTCCTCTTGAGGCTTGGAACATGCCTCACATCTTTCAATACACGTATTTTCATTCTACAATTTTAGATGAACTTCATCTTTACCAGTAATAGTGCAATGTTCATCATCACCCAAATAAACATGCTTAAAATTGCCCTAGACATAATTTCTAAAATAACCCTTATTAGGGGTTACATGGAAAGAAGCTCTTGAATCTAAAACTCATGATTCTATTTTAGTATCCAAAAATAATAAGAGCATCTTGCACTACCTCTATTGCAATATTTGTCTCTTTACCTTTGTTTGGGTGTTGGTTCTCTTTATCCTTTGACCAATAATCTTTCTTTGCATGTCCTTTCTTTCCACAATTCCAACAGGTAATTCCGTTACCTCTGAATTTAGATTTGTCATTCTTTGACTTTGATTTCTCATTATTATTACTCTTAGATCTCTCCTTCTGCATGCCTCTACTTTCTACATTCAAAGCCTTCCCAGATAATGATTCCTCTGTACTTTTCTTGCGAATTTCTTTATTCAAGATTATATTAACCACATCATCAAACTTCAAAATATTATTAGCAAATATTGTATTACTAACAACCATTACCAAGTTATCTCAACTATTAGGCAAAGAACATAAGAATAAGAGTGTTTTCACGTCATCATCGAACGAAATATCAACCGATTTTAACTGATTTATAATAGATCGGAAATCATTCAAATGACTAGATGCAGATCCACCTTCATGCATCTTAGAACTAAATAGTTTCTTCATCAAATAAACTTTATTTGAAGCACTAGATTTTTCATATAAGTTAGCAAAAGATTTCATTAACTCTACTGTAGAAGTTGCTTCTGTAATATTGGAAGCCACAGATGTTGTCAGAATCAATCTTATAGATACTAAAGTCTTTTTGTCAAGAATCTTTCATTCTTCATCAGTCATCTTCGTAGGTCTAGATTTTTCATCAAATGGTAAGTACAAATCTCTTTGATACAGATAATCCTCAATCTGCATTTTCTATAATTGATAATTTCGATCGTCAAACTTCTCTACCTCGTATTGTTTTATTATGCCATTGTTGTAGCTCCCACTCAATCAGAATACCCTCTGTGAGTAAATCTGTTAATAGATAAAACCCTCAAACAAAGCTCTGATACCAGTTGTTGGGGTTAGTACAAGGTTGTAAAGATAATATATCAGATCTAAGCATACATGCAATAAAAGTGGATATTCTACCAGAAGAAATATACAAAACAAGATATATAAATCAACACCAGATTTAACGTGGTTCACCCACGCTGGGCTACATCTACCAAGAAACAAGTTAATCTATTTTCCAAAGCTTTCAGAAGATATAGAATGAAGATTTACAACCTTCCACACCTCTCACGATGTACAATACTTTCTTTCTTTCTTTCAAGTTTATCCTTCTTCTCCAAGAATTCTCTCTCACAATTATTTTTCACAATAATCATCAATACTTACCTTTAACCCTAGCTTCTCAGCTTATAAATACCTTATACAAACATATGGCACTTAGCCATGCAATTACAATCAATAGATTTTCTTTAATACTAAAATTAGATCTAATTCTCGTGTGTTAAATAAAACACTCACGCATAGGTAACCGACGTTGGTTAGCCCTAACTTATGTCGGTTCCTACTTACCTGACCGATACCAATCATAGGTGACCGATGTCGTTCCCTTCATAACCGATGTCGGTTACTATGTTTTCCAACAAGTTTAATATAACATGCTAAACTGAAGTAATTGAGCTCCACAACTCAACATCATAGTAATTGGGAGGTCCAAGGTTCAAATCTCGGCTCTGTGTTACGGCGTCATACTACCGACAGTTTGGATACCCTAGTGATAGGGCACCACAATAATGTTGTTTAATCTGTGGGGTAGCCAAGAACTTAAACTTCCATCCTTAGATGGTTCCACGGTCGGTGTAGGCTGATGATGCCACAAAGGGCTACGACCCTCTCCCTATATAAAAGCTATTATAAATTCATAATCAATTTAATAACTAGCGCATCTAAGTTTGCCACCATTATTGGAATATATATATATATATATATATATATATATATATATATATATATATATATATATATATATATTCCAATAATGGTGGCAAACTTAGATGCGCTAGTTATTAAATTGATTATGAATTTATAATAGCTTTTAGATGCGATGGTGTTTAGAATTATAACTTACGAATGTCAAGCAAATCAATGAAAATAGTTTGTTATTTATATGATAGTAAAAGTAAACATGAAAGCTCTAGTTAAACAATTTTGATATTGTTTCAATAATAAATTCTAGATGTAGTATACTAGACTAGTGTATTGACCTTTCAAAATTCAAAATTTAAATTAAAACATTAATTTTATTTTACATCACATTTTTTATTCACGTGTTGCATCGTTTTGTTTTGAAATAGGGAGAATCATCCTTGCTAAATATAATTGTATTTGCATCATTGTAAGAACACTTACGCAAATTGCATCATCTTTTATAAAATTAATTCTATTTGCGTCAATGTTTTCATGTCACCACAATTTTGGAGGATGCGCACAATTTCGATGTGTTCACATCAAACCAATTCAAATGATACAATTTTGCTTAAGGGCTGAAATTTTGCATTAAAAATCGTGGAAATGGAAAAAAACCAACGCTAAAACATCAATATATATTAGTGAGATAGTGTCAGTGGTGTGTGATCTTATTGTTTATGATCTAATCATTGTATGTTGCCCTAATAGTCAAAGTCAAATCTCTCAGTTCATAAAAATGCATTTTCAGGAAAACATGACATTTGTCTCTTTGTCAAATCCATTTTGGGGACCAAGGTTTTGGTGGGGAAGGGGGTGTAGAGAATTTGATTATCAAATGTGACACATTTTTACCGACCTTATTGAGTTAAATATGGTGTTAAAGGAAATGGAGGAATTATGTTACATTCAATCTTGACTTCATTATAATGGCAAAACGAACACGTGCCCAAAATACTACATACCTTGAAGAGTTGTTTGTCATCAACAGTAGTGATGATGTGCGTCGGCTACAGACGATTCAAAAGTTTGTGCAAAAAAACTAAAACAAACAAGTGGTAGTAGTGATTGTTTTGTCATTTGATCAAGTGGCAATGATCAAGTGCAACAACTGCAAACCTGAGGTTTAGTGAGGTGGCCAATTCAAATAGCATGTTTGTCCATATCGACCTGTTGATGATCATGTCATGAACAATTGTTTATCACTATTCATAACTCAAGGAATCAAATAGAATAATTACCCCTATTTACATTTGTTTGTCTAAATAAGTGATGTCATTTTCTACTTACTAGATATAGTGAGGTTGTTATTATTGTTATTGAGTGTGTAAGTATGTAGAACTACAAGCAAGTTCTCGTTCACATATGTAGTTAATTCTTTTGCAAAATGTTTACTTCCCTTTGAACTATGTCGACTAAGCAGTGAATGATGGATAATTCATGGTGATAGTTAGTAAAGCAATGTTGTAATAGTTCGTGTAATATCGTTTATGTGATATGTTGCATGCATGTGTACACAAGCACACTAGCATGAGCAAGTGTGTGTGTGTTCGCACGTGCCCATATGTGTGTGTGTGCACGCACACACACACACACACACATGATCGTGCACGCGCGCGTGTGTGTGTGCACACGCGCGCACGTGCACACACACACTAATGTGTGTGCGCACACGTATATTAAGTTTTTACAACTCATCTAGATTAGGATGTGCGAGAGAAGGTAGGAAACACTAAGGCTTGATTCTAATAAGATCAAATATTTGTATAAGAACATATCTGAGTTATGAATATAATTGAGCCATTGAGTTCACCCAATAATTTTTAAAACATACTTCATAATTACTACCCCTAATAGTGTCCAACTCAAAAAAAATTGAAGAGACGATCTAGGACAAGATTTTTCATTATAAGCAACTTAATTTTGTCTAAGCCAAAGTTTGGGACAAGATTTTCCATGATAAGTGGTAACTTAATTTTGTTTAAGCCTTTTCAAAACTGAAGTTTAGTATAAGCTTATGATGTAAAACCTTCTATATTTTTCTACATTCGTAAGGATTAGGTGGGTTGTGCAGTGGCATATGAGTTGCATATTGATTGAGCCCTCAATAATAATAATTTTAACTAATATCTCCACTTTGTTTGGCCTTATACTAATAGTATGAACCAAAATCCACACACTAAAGAATATGTGAAGTAACAACTCATGTATTTTCAATAACTTTACTTGTGTGGTGGCAAGTGGGATTGATTTTTGTATACCAATTGAGCCCCTAACGATCATGGTCTAAATCAATATCTACACAATGATTGTTCTTATTATAATTTTATGAATACGCGGAGAGGAGATAATGTGAAGTAAGAAGTCTTGCATTTTGAAAAATTCTACTTAATGCTCCAAGTCGTGCATTTTCTTTGCAGTTTGTATTGAAGATTGATTTATTGGGTAAATGGAACGATCTCTTAGTTTCATCAGTTGATTAAATAATGTGTCGTTTTATGCATAGCCATAAAACACATTCAAATCGAAAGAGACAAAAAAGTTGCTTGCATGCATGCCCTCAAGTCTATATATCAGTCTACACTCAAATATTCACTTACATCCATGTGTGAGTCAAATCCAAATGTTGTATGTTATAAGGTATATCTTCTTCGACATAATTAGCTGATTTGTGTAGATGGTTACTTCCGACTAGAATTGGAGAAAGAAACGGATAACTAGATTTAATGCAAAGTGACAAGTGTGACCCCTTATGGATTGGAAGTAAGACAACTCTTCATTGCCTCTCTTTAGCCAATAAAGATCATTGTCATTGTCTTTGAGTTGCTCTACATTATTGGCATTATTATTATATACTTTCTAAAGTTGAGGTCATGGCGAACATTTTGCTAATAGTGACATAGTTTAATTTTTAGTGGGATATATGTGTGTGTGTGTGTGTGTAGAATCCTTTATTATACCAATGTAAAGATCACAAATTTACTCCTGCAATTATTGTTTTATTGTTTCAAAATAATAATAATAATAATTGGATTTTTCAAAGCTCATATTATATTGCAATACTTATAATATTAATAAAGTTCTCAAGAAAAGTTTTTGAACTATAAGATTATGATATTGTAATGCTTAGATTTTGAACCCTTCCGTTGCTCATTTAGTAAGCAACGAAATAATTTTATTCTAATTTATTTGAAGTCCATATGATATTTATAAAATTAAATCAAAAAATTAAAAAAAACATCTTCACTCGCTTTTGAAATCGACTCTTAAATAGCTAATATTTTGACAGTGTTTTCCTAATTTATTTGAATTCCACGTGATATTATAAAAATTAAATCTAAAAAGCATAAAACCAATCTTCAGTCGGTTTGAGATGTGACCTCTTATAAATGAAACATACTAACATTCACATTATTCTTTCAAATTTTATTTGACGTCCATATGCTGTTATTTAAATCAAATCACAAAATTTTAAAAACCATCTTCATTCGCTTTCAAAAGGAACTCTTAAATGAATCGTACTAACATTCAGAAAATTCTTCACTCACTTTCAAAGTGATTTTTAAATGAATCATACTGACATTCACAACACTATAAAAGAGTAACCAGTGTTTGGGGTATTGTTGAAGGGCAAAACAGAGATAAATACAAGAACAAAGAGTTCGGTCTCAATTGGCACACTACTGATCATTTCTACAACAATAATTAAAATGCATATGCTGAGTACCGATAACCACTTTATGAATGGCTTTCCAATAGAGATTCTAATTTGCTTGTGTGAGTCGGTGCTACCTCTGTCGTATGAAAATTCAAGACACTTACTCAATTCCTTATCAGAGCCACTGCAATCCTGCACTCGTTTGAAATTTAATACTCCTGTACTTGTTGTACATGCAAATGTCCCCTACATAAATCTTGCCCTTTTTTCATCTTTCGTGCGATTTTCACAGCAAAATCTAGAGGGTTAGTGTTCCTGCCGAAAAAGCTAGTCAAACATTAGAATAGATATATGCTACAAGTGAATAGCAGCCAACTAGTATTGATTTGCAAAACAGGAGAAAAAGCACTCATGTTGATATGTTTGGTAGTTCGACGGCATACCGGACTGCTGAGTAGTTCAACAGCCAGAGTTAAATCTCCATTTGCTGCAACCACTGCAACCTCTGCCTTACTCTGTCAAAATGAACAATCACATGGAAAAAGATAATCACTAGGAAGATTTCCCAACATGTTTCACATTTAGCATGCAGTCAAAGTTGTAATGCCAGTAATATTATTCTAAAACAGTGCATCTGAAACAAAGAAATAGACAAACGCATGTTTCACGAAAATTCATGCAATCCACGAAATTAGTATTTTATACAAAAATGTGTACAAGGTAGGGAATTTAAGAAACAAATATTGACATGCTGCATTCGAACACATATTTGAGGGCGTATATTCTAGAATCATCTAAGACCATGCTAACAAGGCATAAATAAACTGTGTCCATCTCCAGTTGACTGACAGGTCTAGATCACGAAATATTCAAACATCACAATCCATCAAAGAAAAAGAATTTCATTTGGCAAAAATGGTCAAACATCACGGTATTTAGTATTTTAATGCACGTCAGAATCTGTCCCTTACGCTGACAGCCTGCAACAAGCTGTAGCCTAAGGTTCTGTGCCAGAAACATAACAAACATCAAAAGCTGACCTACGGGCTACAACAGAGTACCACAACATAAAATTTAAAAGGATTCCTCTTGGTCCTTGGAGCATCCATTTACCAGATTGCATTTTTGTTTTGCAGACATTTATATGCTAGGGTTGAGAATGACCATACCATAAGCAGTGGTGGCATTGAACCACACAAATGCTAAATATCATCCAACCATACAAATATTTCTGTAAAAGTAATTTGGCCTGCTGCCAAGAGGTTAAAGCCTTTTCTGCTAAAGTTAAATGTGTTGGACTTGGTCAGTTGTTAATTAAAATCTGGTGCAATGTTTGATCAGCTGTAAATGTAGATAAGTTTGTTACTAAATGATCCTAACTCTACAAAACGCTTACAACCTTCAGACAGACAGACGGACAAAGTAACCTCTTACACAATACGGGCATACATTCACACATGAATCTTGTATCCTTGCCAATATTCATTATTCTCCGCTGTTGAAAAAGTTATATGATTGACCTATGTTGCCTGCCATGAACTTTTTTGCAGACAAAAAAATATTAGACCCATTAATGGAGAGATGTTAAAACAGAAAGAAAGAAAGAAATTATATTAATGTCCACAAATGACCAAAAGTAGGTCAATGGGACATGAGAGTGTGTCCAAGTACAAGAGAAAGTGCTAGGGTAAAAAGACCCAAGGCACAACGACCAACAAAATAAAAGCAGACTAAAAGCACTGAAGTAAACATGGATTAAGCCCAATGCAGTAAACCTCATAACCCATGTGGTCAGGGGAACAATACAAATACCCAGATCTATATCATTTTCAAATGCCAATGCAAGATCTGAAAAATCTGAAATGGGGAATGTCTAGGGCTAACAGGAGCCAGGTTGGGTAATCATCGTCCGGAGCACAGCACTTACCCTAGAATCTTTCCTAGCATAACGCCTAAGATGAAACTCCCATGGCAACAAAGAAACTCGTAATTTGCCTCCATGTTCCAAAAGATGGTTGCAAAGAAGCAAAACCAAGGCATCAAGGAGCAGATCCATGACTAGAAGCGGTTCCTTGTTGCCAAGAAGCTAGTGCGTCGAGGTACCATAGGAGCAGAACTATGCGGAGATGACCATCGTCTCATTGACCTAACCCCCTCAGTGTGTGAAGCATTAGTATTCAAAGGGTGCTTAATGCCACCAACCTTTGTGAGGGGTTGAAAGAATGAAGTGATCAGCCTGGGGGGCTATGGAGGTATTAAGGGCTTCCTGCAGTGATCTACATCAAAGAGTGACAACCTCTCAAAGAAAAAGGGCCAAGCACCGAAAGAAAATGGAGAAAGAATTGCCCGAGTCAGTAAAAGCAATGGTATCTACCCTGGGTATCATAATAAACAAGGCATCTGAGAATGAGGTCAAACATGCAGAAAGAGCTTATGAAGTTGGTATGTTAGCTCGGTCAACGTTTTAGGACCTTGCATATTCAGCACTTTTTGGATTTAACTTATGTTAATCTGTGGGAAGTCAAAAGGAATATAGTATATTATTCCCCGATGCACTGGCTGTTTATGTGAGACTAGACATGCATCCCTGTCACGAAACTGCAAACATGCCAAAACTGCCAACAAATCTGGAAATGAACATGCATGAATGAAAACCTTCAACCCAGGAACCAAAATAAGACCAAGGAGCTCTTTTATCAGCATTTGACTTCCTAATTACCATGCAGAGGCCTTCCTTGCCCTAATGGAATTAGGGGGCACCGTGGAAACCCACTCTGCTGCACTGAATTTCTTACCACTTCTCTGTCAAGCCTAGGACAAAATGGATATTCAAAAAACTTTCTAGAGTGAATACATAGCCTTGTGTAAGGCATTTTTCCCACGTGCCAAGATTCCCTTCTTAAACTACCTTTTTATTGATCCCATGCCATTTACATCATTAACAACACCATTTCACCTAATGCTCATATTACATACTTATAATGAGAAGTAATAAACCATGACCCAAAGTATGCTTGTAAAAGCCCTTTCCAAGTCCAAAAACCCTCTAGCTAGCTCCTGAGCCTGAGCCAGGATTATTGTTGCTTAGATTGGTTGCTAGATTACATTCTGGCTATGGAGTAAACAGTTGAGCTTATTCTTGATCGCAAATTATACATGGATAGATGATCGCCGTAGTGATATGATGTCTGTTCTTGTATGTTTAGTTATATGGTAACAAAGGGCTTAACCCTCAATATAGATGAGTAGTTATTGATGACCTTTAACCCTCTCACTCAAAGCTGTGAAGTACAAGCTGTTGAAATCTGTCCTGATCTCAAAAGGGTGGTTGGGACTGTGCTTGTAGCTTGAGTTATCAATATCCTGTTCATAAGATTTTCTGATTTTGATTCAGCCTCGTATATATTGTTGTGTTATGACATCAAATTTAGTTTTAAATTACATTGTGGCATTTAATATTACATAAATGGTTAACATTCACGGTCAACATACCCCCAGTTGACATTTTAAAGAAATGTGCACAACCCATCAGCCAACATCATTGTTGTAGTCTAGTTTTACCCTTAAAAACCATCAAAAGGTGTCTGGGACCCCACTCGTGTATCAAGAATGTCATGCAAGACATGAATTAACAGTAGTTACAAATCCGGAAATCCAGATCCACTCGGGAGGGCAAAAAAATCCAAAAATCCGGAACTCATGAAAAAGTTCGGGAAAATTCAACGCAAACAATATACTTAATTATATATGAGCATAATTTATAAATATGCAAAATTTGACAAATACAAAGAAAAACATTAATAACATGATATAAAATGTTAACATATTTAATATTATATAATATATAAGGGTGTTGGGTGTCTTACTAATACAAAAAAACTATTTAAAAAAATTGGAAAAAAAGCAGGGCTGACCCGGACCTAATTTATCTGGGCAAGCTGAAAAAATCTGGATCTGGTTGGATCTTGTGCAGATTCCAGCCGGATTTGGTGACTATGGAATTAACTCAAGGTTCATTCATGTTTCACTGACGTCCCATGGGGTATCAATATGCTAACAACATGCATAACAAATCTACAAGGAAACCAACACAATCAACATATGCCATCAATAACAATGTGTATGCGCAAAACTATTTGCATACAATGCATTAAAATGAGTTAAGTTCATTCCAACAACATTTCCCCCAAATTCATAACATCCACATAATGATCAAGACATGAATTAACTCGGGAAAACAAATATCATTCATTCATGTTTCACTGAAATCCCATGGCATATCAATACTGTAACAACATGAATTACAAATCTATAACGAAATCAACACAATACAAATATGCCATCCATAACATGTAAAGATTCATATACAAAAATCAGAACATGTGTATGTGCCAAACTATTCGCATTGTATTCATAGAAACGAGTTCAGTTGCATTCCAACATCCTTTCTGCTAAATCCATAACATGCACAAAATGATCAATACCCCGGATATATATAGATCAGAAGTCAAGGTCATTACAAAAGATGCTCAAAATGTTTGGGTTCCATGATCTAAAGATTGTGTTGTATCTAGGCAGCTCCTACTACATCCTAACAATGTGTGTGCCTTCTACTAGAAGCACACACTTCATTTGGGTTCCTTCTACATGCATACCCATGAATTTCGGTCAACTCCTTCCCTCACTGAATCGATCATCTCTTACCCATGAATGTACCAGGGTGCTTCAAAGAGAGTTGCCACTAGGCTCCGATGGCATTCTACTAAAATCATCTTCAACGAAGGTGACCCATTTTGGCAAGACAGATTTTATACATCCAACAGCAGCCTAATACTGGCTGCAATATAAAAGCTCCAATGCCATTCTACTAAAATCGTCTTGAATGAAGGTGACCCATTTTGGCAAGACAGATTCTATATACATTCAACAACAGTCTAATACCAATGCTTTAAAAGTCGGAATCGGAACAAGAACCGGCTGAGGGTCCGACCAAACTCGAACCGGAACTGGACCGGTTTAAAATTTATGAACCAGATTACTAAAAAATACATAAAATATTACATTTGAATAAAAATAATATATTCTAAAGATTCCAAACCATGACTCCATACAATTAGAGACAAAATATGCAAAGTTTTCTCATGTATATACCATGTAAGGGTAAATATAACAACTGACACCAAGTGTGATACATATCCTAAACAAATTACATAAACAATGAGGCTCTAAATGACCTCTAGACTCCTAGAGTCCAAAAAACGATATGCTACAAGCTACTACAAGTCTGATATCAATGATCAAATCATCGATCATCAACTAGAATAAAGTATAAAGCCGACTAGAAAGTTGGATTTTAAAAAAATGCTTTAAATGTCAAATTACTGTTTATTTTGGCACAGACTGGTTTGGGACAAAATCGGCTGGTTTGGACCTGTTCGGTACCGGTTCAATACAGAACCTGTCCCCAAGCCAGTTTTTCTACCGATTTCTTCCCTTAACTATTGAGCCAATCAAACCAGTACTGGCTGGTTTTTAAAACACTGTTTAATACTAGTTGCAATATACACGCATGATTACTAGATTGTCATAATGCATTATAACATCCACTTTTTAGTAGTCTGAATGATAAAATCACTCCTTGACCTGAAGCTCAAGTACCTAAAAGCCCTCTACTAAGAAGGAAAGCATGTATGCTCTTGAGTCTCATCTGAGGAAGACGGAGAGGGACTCAACCAACAGCGTGAGGGACTTTTACCATGTTATTTTGAGTGATATTGTGTGTTGTCGGAAGAAGTTTTGAAAGGTACAGAGCAGATTCTATGAGGAGAGGAGAGTGGCATGGTTTGATCCACTATTGCTCAACATGCAGGTCCTCATGAGTCATAATGCAACTAACAGCCTTTGATGCAGTCCTTGGCGGCCATAAGCTTTGTTGTCTACATGGTACATTGTGTGGCTCACCTCATCATACTCATCAGATGGGCCTACAACAAGGGAAGGGTGTTGGCCTTTACCCTAAAACACACTCTATGTTGCTTCAGTGCCCAAGAGCGTGCAACAAGGTTTAGATCCTAGAACACAATATAGAAATTTGTTGTTGCTTGTTGCACATCACTAGTTTAAATCAATGACCCCATCCTATAAATGTACACACGCCGAATTGACAAGCACAAACATTGTGCCACTTCCTTTTTCGCTTTCTTCATGGTCATTTTTGCAAGGAAAGGGAATCCTACCAGGGTAGTAATCTTTTCTAAATGTCCACTAGCATGCTTGTTTTCAAGGAGGATCGTTTAAAGACGACTTATTAAACCATATTCACACACCTGTATGCAATGAGCTCTATGAGATAGTCAACGACTAACGCTAGTGTGCTCGCGTTGGCCTCAAGTTGATCACTCTGACATATGTAGTTCCTTAATTGCGAGCCACTCTACCTAGACTTCATATATCACCATGTGTCAAGATTCTTCCTTCGTTGTCTCAATGGTCATCATGGCCACATGCTCATCTTCCATTGGGCTCGGACTAGCAATCACTATATTAGACACATCTAATGCACGTGCATTGGTTCCTTCAATGCCAATAAAATACAACATAATGGCCAACAACTTTATCACCCTTTGCTTGGGTTGGTTGATATCTTTGTGATGTATCTTGGTAAAGTGATTGCTCGAAATCTTCTAGTTCACCAACCTTGGGCTTGATCTCTCTAACAATAAGGGTGTGAGAGTGAATTGGGGGATCCATCAGTTTGAAGCAAACATACTTTGTATTCCTTTGCCTCGAGGAAGCACAATTTGAGTTCTTTACTTTGTAGCAAAGAATTTTGCAATTTGCTTGCATTTTGTATTGGTTGCATGTTAACTACCACAATGGGTGATTCTTTCTACTTTATGGGTTGGCCATGTGCTTTCTACTTCAATAGACTATTCACCATCCATTGCTTATTTTTTACATGCAAAGATAGGTATAGTGCTCTAACCATACTATTTGTTCTCTATGTCTTGCAATCACTCATTGTGTTGTAAAGGAAATTGCACGGGACGCCAGTTTTGGTATGATACTAGGTTCATACAATCTCACACCTTCAATATCTTCAAGTTCTGCAGGGTTGATCGTCTGATCTTTAACCTAGGAGGTAGTTTATTTCTCCATGCTTCAAAATTTATGTTATTTAGGTTTTATTATTTAAGCAAGAGTATTTTAAAGTTAATTGGCATGGTGCATTAGTTAAAGCACTTGGTTCATATATACAAGGTCAAGAAATTTACACTAGTGAGAATTAGGTTCAGAATTTCATGATCAATAAAAATAAAACTCTACACAAGAACACCAAGATATGGTGAGTGCTTTCTAGGGCACCTAAGAACAAGAATATAGCATAGCAAATAGAATTACGATGTGATGTGATAGCCCCTTATACACCTCAAAGCTGGACTATAGGGGTACACCCTACAAAGGTCCATACCATGTACAAAATGTAATTGGTACAGGTATGGATACCAGCACAGTGTGGGTTTGTACTCATGCCGTACCCACACATTTTTGTTTTTTTAAGTGAAAAAACATAAAAAATAAAGATTCTAACTTTAAAAAAAAGTAAACCCTAAACCTAATTCACCTACCCACCCCTTCTAAAGACACCACTCAAATGCCATATATACACCCTTTTGCCTTCATTCTACTCACACACACATTTTCATCTTTTGTAAATTGGGAGCTTGAAAGTTGAAGGCGAGATAGAAGCTTGGAGGACTGTAAGAGTTTGAAAGAGGATCAACTTCAAACAATAAAGAAGAATGAGTGACTTCAAGTATTTTCCATGCATCCATTGTTTTGTTTTTTTAAATCAATTTTTTTTTATGTATTATTATTAATTAGTATGTGATCAATGACCGTGAATGATGTGCTTGCACAGATCATTCATGATCATTGATCATAGAGCTGTTTATATTTATTATTTATTTTACATTTTTTTAATATTAATTGATTTTTAAATTTAGTTTTGTATTTGAAGTTTAAAATTTCAAGGTTTGTTGTTTTTTTTTACATTTTAATTTGTTATACGTCTACCCTCTATGTATGCTCTCACCTCACACCATTTATAGCGAACTTGGTGATCAAAATCAGAAAATGACATGTAAGGGTTAATAAATTAATTAATTTTTTAATTAGTTGAGTTTTTTTTAAGTTTTAATTAGTTAAACGCCTACCCTCTGTGTATGCTCTCACCTCGCACCATTTATGGCAAACTTGGTGATAAGAATAAGAGAATGATGTGTAGGGGTTAATAAATTAATTAATCTTTTATTTAGTTATGTATTTGTTTGTTTGTTTTTAAGTTTTAATTTGTTAAACTTCTACCATCAGAATCAAAGAATGACGTGTACGGGTTGATAAATTAATTATATAATTTGTATTTGTTTTTTTATTGGTAAACAAGGGTTGAAGGGCCCCTTTCCCTTTATTTCGTTTTTATAATCACCGGAGCGACAACCGGTTTGGGGCACAACTGGGGGCCCCAGATCCCCAAGATCACACAACCTTTTGATGAAAAGCTATAACCCATTGATTGCACTCTGCGCCAACCTTCGAGCATTACCCACAATCAAAATTGCCTCCTCCATCAAAGAATCCACCCACACAATCCATCACTGAATACTCACGGCCAGAACCGGCCTCTAATGCCTCAATGGGAATCGAACCTTGGTAGGCATAGAAACATCCAAATGACCCAACCAACTAACCCCCACCTCATTGGCAAAACTTTGGATGGTAAACACTTTTATTATACTAGAGTTATGAACTAGAGTGGTGGAGAAGCACTTTCTCTAAGTGGGACATGAGGGTAGGCTTGGGTCCTTAATGTCTGTCGAGAGATCTACATTCGAAGCGCCCTGCTCTGTTTCGCTTGGTCCATATGGACTCTATGGGAATGGAACTTGGGTTGATGATTACAAACTACTTGTAACTCACCAATAACCCCAAGACCTTGAGTTCAAAATTTTTGGATGGTAAACGCTTTTATTATACCAAAGCTATGAACTGGAGTAGTGGAGGAGCACTTTCTCTAAGTGGGACATGAGGATGGACTTGGATCCTTAATGTATGCAAAGTGATCCGCATTTGGAGCACCCCATTATGTTCCGCTTGGTCCCATTTGGAGAAGTTTAACCCCTACCTCAAGGTGTCCCAATGGCCACTTATTAAAAGCATCCAATGGACTCAATGGGAATGGAACTTGGGTTGATGATTACAAACTACTTGTTACTCACCAATAGCCCAAGACCTTGAGTCCATATAATTTGTATTTATTGTTTTTTAATAGTTTATTAAATTATTTTGCAATTTTTAAAAAAATATCTTTCATTGTAGGTTAAAGCAAATAAAAAAATAGTAGCCATGGCATCAAATTCAGCTTCATGGGGGCATGGGGAAGTAATTCATGAAGGAAACACACAAGAAAGTGTTACATGTCCTACGAATGTGAGATTGGATCCTTAATTTCCTTTATGGAGGCATGTAGAAGTGTTGGTGGTGGTGTTTGTGTTTGGGTGCACCCCCACTGTAGCACAACATTTAAGTCCTCGTATACCTGACTGAAGGCTCGTATAGCTTGAATAACGGGAATAGGTATAAGACAATGTAAGAAGGTGGACAAGAATAAAATAGCTATGTACTGAAAAGAGCAAGAGGAGGCTACCTTGCAAGTTGTAAGAGCTTGCTCTAGAATTGTTCATTTGCAATAGAGGGGTTTAGGAAAACCACCAACACCATCATAGCATTCTTTCGTTGACAGTCAAGTGGAAGGCATTAATGAAGCGACACAGGGGTATAAAATCCCTAACTATGTGAAGGTTCACACATCTCTCTTGACAAAAGAAGTGGAGCACATACAAACTTCTTTGCAACCGATTAGAGATTCCTGGAAGGATTCAGGAGTGTCTATTATATCAGATGGATGGAAAAACTCTCAAAACATACCTCGTATCGACATTATTGTAATCACCTCTAAAGGGCAATGTTTTTTAAGGCAGTTGATTGTGAGGGGGAAATAAAAAATGCACAATATATTACAAACATTCTAATTGAGGCTATTGAGTCAGTGGGCCCTCAGAACGTTGTCCAAGTCATCACGGACAATGCAAAACATTGCAAGGCAGCAAGGTTGATAGTAGAGGGTAGATATGGGCACATATTTTGGTCACCATGTGTAATACACTCCCTCAATTTGATGTTGCAAAAGATTGGGAAAATCCCATGGATTGAGAAAATATACACAGAGGCAAGTGAAATTCAGATATTTGTCACCAACCACCATGTCTTAGGCCATTTTCAAAAAAATTTCGAGGTTGGAGTTGTTGAAGGTAAGGGAACAATTCATTAGTTTTAAGTTTTTAAGGTTTTTATTTTAAATCAATTTGTATTGTTATTGAATTATTTTCATTCTTTTTTAATATTTTATAGGTTGCTGACACTAGATTTGTCTCTCACACAATTGTCTTAAGATGATTTGTGAAGGTAAAACATGCTTTGAGCGGTATGGTGATTGATCCCATAAAATATGGAAAGAGCCCATAAAATAAAGACATTGATCCTTGATGATGATTGGTGGGCAAAATTTGAGTATTTATTGAGCTTCACAGAGTTTGTTCTTTCTATGATTAGGTTTGTAGCCAAAGATAGAGCTTGCATAGGAGAAATTTATGATGCAATTGACTCCATGCTTGAGAAAATGAAAGAAATAATACAAGCCAACGAGAAAGACCCCAAAAAAACTTTTATAATGAAGTTAAGAGTGTGTTCATGAAGAGGTGGAACAAAATGACCACCCCATTGCATCTCCTTGTCTATGTCTTAAAACCCAAATATTATAGCAATGAAATAGTTGGGTTACTTGATAGGAAGCAATCATATGATGACCAAGAGGTTGCAAATGGGACTAGGGCAGTATTGAGGAGGCTGTTTTCTGATCCATTTATTTATAGTACAATCTGCAATGAGATGGGAATGTTTGTATTTTCAGAAGGTATTATGGGAGAGGTAGAGGCTCTTTGCGACAAGTCCATCATGACTTCAATAAAGTCGTGGTATGTACATGGCCATGATGCCAAGTACCTATGACCTGTTGACATTAAATGATCTCCCAGGTATGAAGTTTATTATTTGATATTTTGAATAGCAATTGAAAATTTAAATTTAAGATGATAACAATCATTTTTGTATATTAATAATACTTTTAACTTCTTTTTATGACAAGTGGCTAATAATTCTTCAGCAAAGTGAAATTGGTGTACTTATGGCTCCATTCACTTGGTCAATTGAACCATGTTGACATCCAAGAAAGCTAAGGATTTGGTATATGTACATTTCAACTTGCGCCTCCTAAAGCATAAGACAAAAGAGTATACTAGAGGTCCTAACAAGTTTTGGGATATTCAACTTGAATCCACTGACTTTGAAGCTTATGTTGGTTGTATGTCCAATGTTTCACTACTTGGCATCAATGATGAATATCTAGGGAGCCCTTCACAAGGGGTTGGACAGTGGAGATAGTGCAAATAGGAGTGGCGCTGCAAGCGCCATTCATGGAGATGTTTTTGAGGATCATTTAGATGATATGTTCTAGCCTTGAAGTAAGTTGAATGTAATATGTTTTGGACATTCATGATTTAATACAATGTATTTGAAATTTGATTTCCATGAATGATGAAATTATGAATTTATTTATGACTCGTGAGTATTACATTTTAATAAGTATGCAAATTTCTTTAAATTTATTTATATATATATATTTTTTAAATATATTATATGAATGTACCCGCATCGTATCATACCCAAGGGTTTTAAAAAAATTGTCGTTTCAGCGTCCCGTACCCATATCCTGGCAATCTAGCCTCAAAGTAAATTAATATAAGGATTTTTAGCACCGATAACTAATATCACTGACAAGTATCCTAAAGGTGTACCACAAGATCAGTAACTCAATGGGCTTGATAAGATGAGGTTACTTAAACCAACACCCCCTAAAACACAACTTAGAAGGCACAACAGAACATAGCGTTTACTCACCAAGCCTTCCTACAAGGAACACATTCACTTGTTATCTCCCCAATGACAGATTTTACAAACCTAACAAAATCTCTCAACCTAAAGAACTTTACCTCAACAAGTGCCTTGTGAAAATGCCAACAACCCAGTCATCAATCCTGCAAAATCAGAAATCCAACATGCACTACCAAATATAATACTAATGAAAAGCATCCAAGGTGCCACTAAAGTGTATGGCAAGCTACCACTGTGGAAGCTTGAGCTCAATCACTGCCCAAGTTTCCTCTTATGTCATTCACTGCTCCTCTATATGCTACCTTAGTAGTCAACAATACAATTGCCTTTTGTCTATTATAGTTGCCTTTTGTTTCTTACAATTGTGTTTTGTTTCTTACATGTCCCAGTAAACAAACATGATCACGATCCAAGATGATACACAAAGCCACACACAAACTTCTAGGCATCTACATTGCATGCCCCCTAAGCATCCATTGACACCTCTAGAGTACCCAATCACAAGCTAAGTACTCCAAATATACCTCAATATTTGTTTAGTTGCCTACCAATGACTCTCCCTTGACTCCTGCATAACTATGGAAACAAGTTGGCCAAGTATGAGTCAAACGTAAAAGATGAAGACTTATACTTGTCTAAAGTATCATTAAATTGGGTTGAAGTATATTGAGTCAAGTCAACCCTGAACTGATATGGGGTAGATGAAGGCTTGTACTTGTCCATGTTGAACTACTTTATCAAGTTAAGGGAATATTTAGGTTGTGAAAAATATATCTCGTCCTACATTTGCAATACTTGTATCTCAAAGCATGTAATGTGACAAGCCTAAGTCTTTTTCAATTCACCTTTCAAATCATAAATCAAATCTATACAATCACTAGTGATTATCAAATCATCAATATAAAGCACCACAATCAGAACATGACAATTGACATTCCTCAGCTAGACATTGCGATGATAGTCACATCAAGTTAAGCTAAAATATAGAAAGAATTTGTCTACCTTCTCATACCATGTCCAAGGGCTATTATGCTTCAACCCCTTTACAGACTTCTTCAGCCTAAAAAAAGGAGAGAATCACCATTTTGCTCAAAACCATGTAAATCTCATGCATCAGCCCATTTAGTGAATTCTTCAACCTACAAACAAGGTGAGAATCACCATATAAATCTCATGTATCAACCAATTTAGTGACTTCTTCAATCTACAAACGAGGTGAGAATCACTATATAAATCTCCTCTTGAAAATTTCCTTTGAAAAATGCTCACTTCACATCCACTAGCGCACATCCCATCCAACTGGCTACTAGTGAAAGAAAATTACAAATGGACTCAGTGCCCTTCTTTTGAGAGTATAGTCTAAACACAAACTAAGCCTTATATCCCACAACTGAACCATCTAAAGTGAGCTTCATCTTGAATATCCACTTGCATGTCACAATGTTTTCCTCTTAGGATAGTGTACTAACTCCCCAGTTTGATACTTCAACAAGGAGTCGTTCTTATCTGCCATTGAATTCTCCCATTCCTCTTTTCCCTTGGCCGCAATGTATAGGATTGAGGATCTTGACTATCCAAAAAAATTTAGGACTGCTCCTCCGTGTGGTGGTAGACTTGTCCCCTCTACACTCGGCCTCTTCACAGGTTTTAATAACTCGCTTGGCATGTTTGACCTTCCGCTTAGAAGAAGGATCCGCATGTGTGGCCCAACAAGTTGAACCTTCTTCAACAACATGAGTTTTTGCCTCATAACCTACAAACTACCCCATCAGCCAATGATAACCTCTTTGCTTAGCCAAATCCCATAACATGTAGGCTTTTCACTCCTCTAAGTACCCCAACATGATACACTTATGGCTCTTAGGCAGCTTGGTGTGGCAACCCATGCCACACTAACAAAGACTTTATAGTGTATCATAGTCAACTTCCTACTGGACCACATCTCGTGCAATGTCCTATCCCTCACCACCTTTGCAAGAACCCTCGCTCATAATATAATCAACACAATGGAAATCATTTTAAAATACCTATCATTAAAACCTTTGGCTTAGAGCATATACCTTACCATCTCAACCAAATTTTCGTTCTTTCTTTTGAGCACACCAACTAAATACTTGTTGGGGAGTATAAGTTGTGGCACCACACAATGCCATACTTGGAATAGAAATCCTCCAAAACATGATTAACAAACACCTCCATCCAATCTCAAACACAAAACAAGATGCCCAAATTGATTCTCAAATAGTACCACTCAATGAACTTCTCTAACGCCATAGATTTATTCTTCACACAAACATGTTTTCTTGAAGAAATCATCAATAAAGGTTAAGATATATTTGGCACTTGAAAGAGATGGATGATTCTTATAGCATGGTAAGAATGGGTCGGCTCCCAACATCTCTTAAAACAATGTATCTTTCCCTTTTTGAACTTTTCTAAGTGATGCTTATCAAGAACACACCTCACAAACACCTTTGAAAGGTTAGATAGAAGGAAAACCATGAACTATATTCAACCAACCCATCGACTGAATGCTTCTAAAATCCAAGTGCCCCAATTGCTCATGCCAAAGGCAATCTCATTACCTTTTTTGGCCAAATAAGAATGAACTAGCTCCAAATGTCCCTCAAAATAATGTGCACCTCTATATTTTCAATTTTTTCTCAGTGATGCTTACCAAGAACACACCCCTCACAAACACCTTTAAAAAGAGAAATAAAAGGAAGAAAGTGAACTATATCTATCTAACCCATCAACCTCGTACTTCTGAAATCCAAATGCCCCAACTGTTCATGCCAAAGACAACTCTCACGACCCATCTTGGCCAAAAATTGTACGTTCATTAACACTTGGAAACATCACCAAATCTGATAAACATGTAAACCTTGACCCACTTATCAAGTGTATCAACTAGTACCGTTGGCACTTGAAAGAGATGGATGAATCATGTAACACAAATTTGAAACGAACAACCTTCAAATGTCCCTTAAAAGGGTGTACCTTGTCCTTTTTGGACTTTTGTCCCTAATGCTTACCAAGAACACAACCCTCACAAACATCTTTGGAAGGAAAAATAGATGGAGGATTGTGAACCATATTCATGTAACCCATCAACTACATTCTTCTAAAATCCAAGTGCACCAATCGGTCGATAATCAAAAGTGTACTAATTGCTACTACCTAAAACTTGTTAATATCCTTCACAACATACCTTTCATGCCAAAATTCAACTTTTTTCCCTAATTGAGTGATTTGGAAAACAGAAATAAAATTTGCACTTAAATAAGGTATTTGGTAAACACCATGAATTACCAGTGTTACGTAGGGTCATGTCCGTCAATTTTTTTGCCAACTGGGAAGCCTGAAACCCCACAAGGACAGTGGGATGGGTGGGAAATGCCCCCCTTGTGTTTCCTTTGAAGACAAGTTAAACAAGGATGTCCCCGAGACATCTATGAAAAAGAGAGATGTTTTAGGCATCCTTGAAGTCTCTAAGGTCCCTGACATGAAACAAGCACCAAAAAAGTTAGAAAAAAAACTTAAAAAATATTTAAAACATTAAAGACTCTGAAAAGGGGAAAATGAAAACCAGTAAGCTACATATTGATACCAGATAAAAATCGATTCCTGTTAAATCGTTATGTAGTTTCTAGAACCAAATCTTCTAACGCGATCTTGCAAGCATCACCCAATCACCAAATCTATATGTAAGCTTGATGAGCCGGAGAAATGGATGGAGGCTATCATGGCAAGCTTAGGATCCCCCATTGTATTCTAAAGACACGTGAAAACAAAAGAATAACAACCCAAAGGAAGAGAAAGAGAGCAGACCCATGGTATCCCAAGCAACGTCCCAACACAACCACCCTTCAAAGTAAAAGCTAAGGTGAAGAATGTGCCTCATGAAGGAGAGGTGAATACTGAAAAGCTCAACAATTGCCTTTCCCAACTTAAGGTGTATTTCAACCTTCATCAAGTCGGTGAAAAAACAAATTTCTTTAGCATATGCCTTAAGCTTTCTAGTCATACGCTCACTTGGCAGGCTTTCTAGTCACACGCTCACTTGGCAACTCATATTCTTTGGTTTTGAGGAAATTACTAGCTATAGGCAAGGGCAAGTATAAAGTGTGGAAGAATAAAAGGATAATATTATAGGCAAAGGCAAGTATAAAGTGTGGAAGAATAAAAGGATAATATTATAGGCAAAGGCAAGTATAAAGTGTGGAAGAATACACCACGAATTTAGAAGGTAAGCCTAAAGTGTAGAAAAATACACCATCAAATTTAGAAGGCAACGCTAAAGTGTGGAAGAATACACCAGCGAATTTAGAAGGCAGGCAATCAAATTGGGGTTGTGTAAACAATACCAACGCATTGACGTGAAGTACCTTGGAGGAGTTTGTAGCCACATACGACAGCAATTCTTAATATCCAAACCAAATACCATTGAAGAAGAATATGTTCAAGCTCACTAAATTTTGATTGATAAAAAAAAGGGACTCCAAGGTCCATCATCTTTAAATCAGTAAGGTGTATCCAAACCTGAGGTGAATGATAAATGGAAAGGCAAGAGAATTGTTACCACTATTCCAAAAAATAGGGATGCTAACAATTATTGTGATATAAATAGACACACTAAAGACAAATGTTGCATATTGCATCCTGAATTGCACCCCAAGTAATGCACCGTAGGAAAATTCAAGGCAGCCATGACCACCTTGTAAAAGGAAAAGAGATCGGGACTAGCTTTGATGTTGATCACAAGATAATTTGCACTTTGATTAAAACGTGGGTAGATTTGAGTAGAAAAGAGGCTCATGATATAGGTGAATTGATCAAACTCTTCCACATTAAATTCATATCAAAAGGACAAAGGTTGATGTCAAAGTTCGCATATTTGTATTCAGCAAATATTCGGCAAACCCAAAAAAATGAATTTGTAAAAACTTAGAAAGACTTGGCGAATATTCGGGAATATTCGACAACTTAAAAATAAGCAAATTTATTTTAAAAAACAAATTTTATACAAAATGTATCAAATGAGTCTGTAAAATGTTGGGGAAGTGTTTTCTATGAGATATGAATACAAATACAGTACAAAATTGCATCAAGGTGCAAATACATCAACTAACTGATAAGTGTTATGAATTTATGATGATTGTCATTGAAAATTATCATCATAAATTGCATATCTATGCAAGTTACAATTTACAATAATTTACATTTTCCTCTTCCCCGTTCTAGAGAAATATTGGGGAGGGTCTATTGCCTCTACTAGTCCCTGCACTCGGTTGCATCTCCTCGCTCCTCCTAGAAGGTTGCGACTATGGTTCCAACCATATAGTAGATGGTGGTGGTTCCTCTGCTACATGGTCGACATCAACTCCAAAGATGTCATCTAGTCCAATATCTCTTGTTTGTGCTTCTCCCTCCATAGATTCCCTCTCGAATGTAATCGTGTCCTCTGTGAACGCAGGTATTTCCTCTTCTTGCCCAATCCAGCCGTTGCATGGATCAATCTCATCCAAAATAGTAAACTACTGCAATGTGGCCTCTACCTTTCTTGTGTGAAGCCAAAGATTGTATTGCACAAAAACCAAGTTATTGAGGCGTTTTTGAGTCAACTTGTTGCACGTCTGCATGTGAATGGCCTCAAACAAACTTCAGTTGCACTCACATCTAGAAGCGTTAAAAGGTTGAGATAAAATTCTGAGGTCTAGCTTTTGAAGATGTGGGGTATTTCCTCCCCAATCCTCCCTCCAAAAACCTACAAACAAGATAATCAAAAGTTTATAAGTAATTAATAAAATTAAATTTATAGCTTGTAACATAGAAATAATTTTGTAAACATTCTAATTTTTGTTACCTGGTGACTGCGTGGTTGTCCCTCGGATAGCTAATGTCAAAGAAAAGAGCCTCCCCCTAACATGCTTGTAATTCTCAACCTCTAAAATAATAAGGTCCCACGTCTCAACCCCCGGTATCATCCTCTCAGTGCATAGTGAGAGGCCCTCCATAACCTCCCCATTCACATCTGTGAAGCTTTCGGAGAAGAAAAAATTTAGGGTTGAGATAGTACCTCGTTGCATGAATAGGTTGGTGGAGTTGATTGTTCCACCTCCAATCAATTATTTCCCAAAACGGACCAAATTTGACGATATCACCCTATAACAGTTTTGGATGGCTTATTTGGCCCAATCCATGGCCTCATAAATGTACCCCATCAGGTTTTGCTCCCCATCAACCAAGCATAAAACCCTCACTAACGGTTCCGACACATACACAAATTAAACTTTAAAGTTACAAACTTACAAATAAAATAAATAACAAATCCTTTCACAAATTAAAATAAAGGAATTGACTTGAAATTTAAATTGAAGTTTGAAGTTACCTTGATGTTCTTTATAGCTCTCTTTGCAAAGACATCATCAAAAACTATCTTTGCAATCCTCTCTTCATCGACTTTCTTTTAATATTGTGAGTCTAGCCATGCTTGACTCACAAATATTTGCTTCAATAATGAAAACAAACTAGAAATACTTTGCAATGTCATGAAATTAGTTACAAACCTTGTGACACCCGGCTCGCACAAGTCATTTCCCTTTCGTGTGTTCTCTCATCAAGCTAAGAACCCAAGGGTGATTATATACATACTTGGTTATATTTTTTGCATCTTCTATAACCAATCTCGCCCCATCAAGTTTTGCTCCCCATCAACAAAGCGCAAAACCCTCATCAACGGCTCTAACACATACACAAACTTTAAAGTTACAAACTTACAAATAAAGTAAATAACAAAACATTTAACAAATTAAAATAAAGGATTCGACCTGAAATTTAAATTGAAGTTTGAAGTTACCTTGATGATCTTTATAGCTCTCTTTACAAAGACATCATCAAAAACTATCTTTGCATTCCTCTCTTCATCAACTTTCTTTGAATATTGTGAGTCTAGTCATGCTTGACTCACAAACATTTGCTTCAATGATAAAAACAAACTAGAAATACTTTGCAATGTCATGAAGTTAGTTGTAAACCTTGTGACACCAACTCGCACAAGCCATGTCCCCTTCGTGTGTTCACTCATCAAGTTGAGAACCCAACGGTGATTATATACATACTTGGTTATATTTCTTGCATCTTCTATAACCGATCTCGCCCAATCAATTTTGTGTGTCCTCCAAAAACAGGTCAAGGCAATGGGCCGCACAAGGGGTCCAAAAGAGTGATGGATGTCTCTCTTGTAGTAGTCTCTCAGCCGCCACATATGTCGTTGCATTGTCTATGATAACTTCCACAACATTCTGGATGCCCACCTCTAAGACAACCTCCTCAAACATATGGCTCAAATTTTTCGCATTTTTCACTATGTTATAGGCATCAATTGACTTCAAAAATACCATCTTGCCATTTGAAGCCGTTAAAAATTTGATGAGGGTGTGGTTCCTTCCATCTATCCACCCATCTGAAAGAATGGGACATCCATATTTCAACCAATTTTTTTCTCATCTTCTAGGATTGTCGTTGCAATTGCAACCGCACCCTTGAACAATTTCCCACTCAAATCTTTTAAGGAGGGTGCCTTATACCCTTTGCCTACAACTGTCAATGTTGTCACCAACTACTCCCGGTACAGGCTCTTCACCACATTGAAGGGAAAGTTGTTGTAGTACCAGAAATTCGTACATGTTTTATCTCCATCTTTGTTCCAACCTATACCTTGCAGCGAAGGTTGTGCCCCGTGTATGTTTCTTGGTACAAAAAAAACTATGTATACCTTTGTTTGAACTCAATGAAGTAGATGTGCCTCTTCCGCTTTGTATGTGTTGACCACAAGTAAAGCCCACAATTGTTGTTGCATCATCCTCTAAATCCTCTGCCACTCTAAGTCTAATGGTTTATGTTATGGCTACATGCACCTTCCCTCTCTAGTTTCTTCTCTTTTAACTATGCTTTCATCTCTCATTTTGCCTCTTTTGTAACATTGGGACATACCACGTCCTGACTAACAATATATGCAAGATGATACTTTAGGTGATTAATGCCTCCAGAAAACATTTTCCCACAGAAATTACAAAACATGGTCCCCTCAATTGCCCCACTTACATCATACTTCCAAGCAAAGGTACAAGCATTAGTGGCAATGGTTCCTGCTAGTGATGTTGACGCAGATGTCGAACCTGATGTTGACCCAGATGCCATTGTTAAGCTCTAATCTGCAGCACAATGTACATTTAAAAAAATTTGAATCTGTAAACTTAATTAAAAAACTTTATAAAACCGTTTAAAAAGTTAAAAAACTATAAATTTAATTTAAAAACAGCATAATAAAACCATTTTAAAAATTAAAAAATTAACTATAATTTCAAATTTGCAATTGTAAATCCCACGAACAAGAATAAATTCCCAAAAAAAATTAAAATAACATTTACAACAATACATTCTGGCAATTTCGTTCATTAATGATGATAAACAAACATAAATAAGTTAATAACAATTAAAATCATCCAGAATTGAATTGAATGCATTCAAAATTGCAAATCATATTCAGATACAATATATAAATAATATAGAACAAATTTACATTCTTGAAAAGAATGGGAAAAAAAACTTACCTCCAAATGCAATTCTTCAAATTTGTTCTTAAAATTTGCTATAAAATTTCTTCAACTCATGCAAAGGATACTCAATGGTTGTGTGATTAGAAATGAGGAAGTGTGTTGCCTTAAAAAGACTAGTTTCAGCATTTTTTCCGCATTTTTGACGTTTTCCACATCAATCCCGAGTCAAGCGAATATATGGTTCGAACTCGCCGAGTACTGGCGAATATTCGCCAATATTCGGCGACCCTGAGTCGCTAGTTATATTGGCAAATATTTGTCCATGCACAGAGTTGGTGAGTACTCACCTAGTTTTCTTACTATGTTTGATGCACTTTATGATTCATATTCACAACCGAAACTGATTTCGCAAGAATTTGTAGAGAGCCTTATCTTGGAGGCATAAGAACATCATTGTCCATACTTGTTGGAAGGCATAGCAGGGGGAAGGGCATGAAAGAAGAGTTAAAACTCAGGTTTAGAGGTCAAATTTGCTATTGACAGGCATAGCATTGATGATGTAGAAATATATGTTTCCCTTGATGCTTGCGGTGTAGTTTTTGGCAGCCCATATGTGTGTGAGATGCAATCTTCATGAGGAGAACAAACAAATATTGCTTAGTCAAGAAGGAAGAAAGTTTCATCACAAGTGGGATTTTGTTTTTTTTTTAGAGAGAGAGATAAACAGGAAGATGAAGTAGTGCAATGTAAAGCTCCTCCTCATATGTGTACTAACAAAGAACAAACGAAAATTGAAGAGGTGTTGTAAGCCTTCAAGGAGGTTTTCCAAGAGCCTAAACACATGCCACCTAAGAAAGAGGTGTGGCATGAATCCAATTACAGCCAGATTCACTACTCCCAATAATTTTACCTAAATACACAATCCATTTTGAAGGCAAATGAAATGAAAAAGCAGCTCCAAGAGTTGTTGGACCAAGGAGTCCTTTGCCCACATACATCTCCACTTGGCTTTTCTATTCTCATTGTGACATAGAAAGATGGAATAGGGGGGATGCACATTGATCATAGAGCTTTGAACAAGATTACACTTAAAACCGCTATTCTCTTCTAAGGATTGATGACTTCTTGGATCAACTATAACATGCCAAGTACCTCATAAATCTGAACCTGGAATATGGCTACCATCAAGGGCTAAGATCACATTCAAGATGAGGCAAGGATTGTATGAATCACTAGTAACGATGTACTAAGACTATTCATAGATTCCATTGTTGTCAAATACTTAAGTAACAATCTAGTTTCTAGCAAACATGGGAAGACCATCTAATGCATTTAAAACAAGTGTTGCAATTTTTGGAGAATAAGTCCTTACTCAATGAGAAGAAATATGAATTTTCCAAGCAATCACTAGTTTATTTGGGCTATGTGGTTGGGCAAGAGTGAAGAATTTTCCAAGCAATCAGAAATGCTTGCTGGTTTGAAATGCCCATAGCATTGGCCGAGGATGAAGAGTGAGGTGTCCAAATATTTTAGCATATTGCTTGGAATGTCAGCAGATGAAGGCTGAGAATAATGATATAATCACCCTGCTGGTTTGTCGTATCACATGACATTGCAGAGTGAAAGTAGGATGTATTTTCCATGGGGTGCTACAGAGTGTTGAACATATAAGATTGACACCCTAAATGTAAATATATTGGAAGCGAGCATAGCTTGTACCAAAATGATAGTTAGATTTGGACCAATAAGTAACTCACAAGCAAGAACACCCAAAAAAGTGGTGCATGTGGCTAGGATAGAGGTTATTTGTGGTCCTAGAAAATAAGAGACAATGAAACAACTAAAAAAGACAATTAAGAACGGAGAAAAACAAGAGAACGGAGAAAAACAAGGAGAATGGTTAACAATATCAAACTTAACCTAGATTATACTATCAAACTTAGCCTATATTATGCTGACAAGATCCTGCACAGTGCACACCCTCACAACAAACACAAGATCCACAACATATGCAAACAAAAGAACACAACCTCAAGATGAACTATCTCCTAATGCTTTTCGAGACAAACAACTCTCCCATACATTAGGTCAAGATGTGTCTTGGAATAATATATAGTGGCCCTTTCAAAATCAGTATGGCTTTGATCATGAGCTACATGATGACTAGGTACAGTACACAAAGAATTGTACCACATAACATCATACGACAGCGTACATCATCAACTAGCAGTAGGTACATAACATTAGCAATAACAGGTGCAAACAGTGGCTAATAACAAGGTGCACATTTCCAAAAGGCGACCACATCTTTGCAATCTAATTTTCAGATATACTGGCCTACATCATAGCCTGGAGCATAATGAAAAAGGCATTTATACCCCAAGATAATGAAATTTCCGGAAAGGCAAGTTTCTGTAGTGATTCACAGTACAAGGTACAACTCCCGCAGAAGTACTGGATGAAAACCAAATTGTCCCAATATGATCTACTAATTATAATGGAGTATGAGATGCATTCTGATAGCATAAATTAAAAAACAATTTATAATTAGATATTACCACAATACCTTTTCAAATCCCATTGCAACAAGATTTTGAATGGCTTCAGCATGATTTTGCACATGGCCCTGCATAAACAATTAAATATATTGAATCTTTCTTCTATGATAACAGTTGATCGGACAGAAATTTCTATAGTTACGAATAAGGAAATGTCTTACCTGATCTGTAGCTGCAAGGTCCGCTGGCAGTAAGTTTCCCATTTGTGCAGGCCTGTGTAGATGATAGTGATCAACAGATGGGCATAATCTCAGCACTATATTAAGATGACATAATTTCCTGATTTATCATTTATATGTAGCTCCACACTCAGAAGCAGTATGGCTTCTCATGATCAGATACATAATTCTTTCAATGAGAAAAAAAATAGAGAACAACATAAATATAATACATGTACAAGTATAAATCCAAAATCAAAACGAAAAATTCTTGGAAACATAGTTGCACCTAGCATTGGAAGTTACAGTTCCACGAGTGCTAATAGGCCTCATTTCAGAACGTGCTTCCTGTTGGCCGCTCCTTTCCAGAAGCCTGGTCTGTAGTTCTGAATCAGAACCAAACCTCGCTGGCAATTGATTTTGAGAAGATGCAAGTGTCCGACCTCTCCCTGGAAATCTAGAATCTTGCTGTGTCTGAAAATAAAATTCATGCAAGTATAAAGCTTGTCAAATTGATACATCCTTTGAAAATTATGTTGTCTTGTATAAATCAGATAAAAAACATCAAGCTCATATGTCAAACTAAGCCCTTTCAGTCTCCATCATACCCACACACACATATACTTTTCCTGTTCCCAACCCACAAGCCCTCTCAGTCTCTGTCATAACCACACACACACACACTTTCCCAGTGCCCTACACACAAACATAGATCCTAGTAATGATTTTTTTTAAATAAATTTGGTAAGCTCTTTCTTCTAGTCGATTTCTCATTTCAAATCTGTGTTCAGACTAAGGAACTCTGTAATGCTAATAAGTAAAATGTACTCTTATGTCCCAAAGAGAGCGAGAATCTATTTTATTCTACTGAATCAAATCGTGCTTCTACCAAGAAGTACAAGAGAACAAGAGTAGAATATGAGCCGAGGCCAATTAAATCCCCAGACCATTTAGTTCAAGCTAAACACGTAATCATCTGAAAGCCAGTGGGCTTGTAAAAAAGCAGATCTTAATCTAATTTCACAATCCTGGGTTTCTACTAATAAAAATACCAGAGAGCTTCACCACTATATTCTATACAACTCACCACATTGTTAACAGAATTCACTGCAAAGCAAGTGTTTGAGAAGCCTGCTGTCTTGACAGAGATTGAGCCACCAACAGTTGTTTCTAAATTGGGTTCAAAAAAGACAAAAAACTTGAAGCTGCTAGTGGAAATAACGGGGTTGAAATCCCTAAAGATGTTGATGCTAAGAAAAGGAGAAACCCGGGCCCCCTAAAGACTACAAAATCCCTCCTTGCTTTGATAGGCTGTATCAGAAATAAAGTTCCTTTGAAACCCCATTCGGAGGATTCTAGGTGACTGGTCTATTTTAGTCCTTCCTCTATGAAAAATATTAAGTTGGAATGTGAGAAGCTTGGAAACCCTGGATAGGAAGCCTATTGTCAGGCAAACTAAGAAAACTCAAGACAAGATCTTGATTTTGTTTTTCTTCAGGAGGTTACAGAGACTAGGGTGGCCCTAGAATTGGCTTTAAAAATATATTTGACCTGGATGTGTCCCCCTCTGCACCAAAGCATGCAAAATGGGAGAGGTGGATTTGTTATCATCATCCATCAAAAATGGGCTGAGACGCCTGATAAAATATGGGACCTATGCTTTCTAATACAGATGGTGTGGGCTACATTTTGTATAAAGAATCATACTTTTGGTATCTGCTTGGTATATGCTTCAAATGACATACAGGGATAGAGCTGACCATTGGAATTGGATGGCCTCCTATCTACCTGATGTTCTGCGGATTATTGGAGGAGACTTTAGCATGATTGAAAATAAAGAAGACAAATGTGGAGGGAGACCTTTTTTGTGGAAAGGTATTGAGCAATTCTTCTGGGCCAAATTCAAAAGAATTCTAAGCATTAGTCCACCCTCTTGCTAGAGACAAAATCAATAGTAATAAGTATTTGGTTCACCTGGTGTAATAACCAACAAGGGAAGAATAGGGTTTATTTCAGATTGGATAGAGTTTATTTCACATATGGAACACTTTTCTGTTCCACTAGGCGGTGGATTGAAACGATGATCACCATCCTTTTGTTCACCCTTTCTAGACCATCACCCTGTGGAAATCACAGTTCAGTTCAATGAGAATCCCCTCACCCGTGACAATAAGCATTGGAAGGGGGTTGTATAAACTGAATGTTTCTAATCTTCAAGATGAAGATTGTCTTGTTGGACTTAGAACCTCATGGCTGCTTGCTAAAAGTCTTAATAAATTAGACTACTAAGATCTCTTCTGAGTGATAGTTCAATCAACCTGTGTAATAACTTTAAGAGAGCCTATGGTCAGTCCAAAGAGATTTTGAAGACCAGGAAGCAATGAATTGTCCGAAAAGCAGTTGATCAAAGCTGGAAGCCTTGTTACAAGAGGACCCCCAAAATCCTTCTCTTCTAAATGATTTGGTCAGAATTAAACATCAGCATAGGACACAGCAACAGTACTTGGTTAGAGGAGCTCAAACCAGATCTTGGCTATATTATGGCTGAAAGAAGGAGATCAAAGGCACCGAATATTTCTTCAGAATCTTCGAAAGCCACGCATAACAAAGAATAGATCAAAGCTATTGACATAGGTGGGAGATATCTCTGAAAACATGGAGGATATTAAAAGAGCCTTCTTCTCTTTCTACTCTTCTTTATTCATTGGTGATGATGCTCGAGGACAGTATAATGACCAATAGGAGACTTTGTGCTAAAAGTATCCTCTTGAAACTCTCTCCTACTGCAAATGCAGCTAGTATAGAAGAGGATGTCTCCCTAGATGAAATTGTCTCTGAAATTGATTCCCTCAAAGTTGAAAAAGCTCCTGGATGTGATGGTTTTCCTCTTGAATTCTATAAGATCGATAAAGCTTGGATCAATCTCGTGGACACTTCGGAGTATATAAGGAGGCTATTCAGACTGGATCTTTGGGTAAGAACACTAATAGAGGGGTGTGTTTAACCTCATTTGCTGGCACTCCTCTTTAAAGAAGGGGACTCAATTCTAAGCAGTAGACCAATCAGTCACTAAGGCTCTAATGTCTCCTACAAATCTGTCATTTTCCAAAGAGTTTTAGCTAGAACAGGATTTTTCCCTTGCTTAAATCTATTATCTCAATGACTCAAACTAGAGGTTTACGTGGAAGGTCAGATATGTTTGTTGGACAATCTAATTACGTACTTGGGCAGGGATGTAATGGGCCTTAAGGATAGTAACCACCAATGCATTTCTATGGATTTCAAATGGACTTTGAAAAAGCAGCTCATGAGGTAAATTGAATGACCCATAATTGATCTCATGTTAAGGGCATCTTGGCTTCCCAGATAGGGATTTTGCAGAATGGAAAATGTCTTATTTTGTGAAAGCTTCGTCACAAGTTGACATTAATGGCTGAGTTGACTGGGCCTTTTAAGTTACAAAGGTCATTAAGACAACAGGTTGTCCATATTTCCCCAACCCTCTTTGTCATTGCAACAGAAAAGGTGTTGCATCTACCTCCTTGGCAGATGCTCTTCTTGGACCCCCAGTCAAGGGTATCAAACTCCCTAACCAACATAGAACTATATTGATAGAACCTGTCAATGACTGATGAAACTCACTTTTTTCTGTTCTTGAAGGAAGACAACATGTGTGACCAAATTGTGAAAATGGCTTGATATCTTAACTTGTTCTGCTTCTAGCTTCAATATTTCAATTCAGAAATCCCTTGTGCTTGGTTGGACATGATTGCCATACTCTGCACTAGATCCTTGCCCTGGGGTGCGACTAGGGGGCCTCACAAAATGGCTAAGATTATCTATGGAAGCTTCCCTGATTCCCTTATCCCCTTGCATTCAAGTGAAATATGGGAATGGACCCCCTCTTTGTAATAAAATTAATAAGAAAATTGTACTAGATGGCAGGGGCATCTGTTGTCTTTACTCATGAGAATCCCTCTCAGGTGTGTAACAAAAAGTGTTCTCTTTTTTTTTATCCATTGCACTACTCATGTTGGCATTGTTTGGGATCTGCCTGTATTTGAGCAAAATGCAGAAAATCATAAGGGAATTTCTATGGTCAGATGACAGAGGCAATAAAAAAGACATGTAGTTGGGTCTAATGGCTAATGTTTCGAATTGCTAAACCTAAGTACGTTGAGTTGGGACTTGAGAATGAGTCTTTTGAGCATGTTGGGCATTTCTCGTCACTGATCTAGAATGGATTTTGAAGCCTTGGTCTAGCTTAAAGGAAAATGAGATCCCTTGGCTAAGGTGTTATCTTCAGGCTATAATTATTAGGGAGGGGTATCAAAAAGATTCAACCCATTTGGAGGGGACTATGCACTTATAGTTGATAATGTTTGTTTGGCTAATTTTACGTGTCAAGACTGTAGGCTCCCCTGTAATCTTGACTTCTCTATGGAAGGCTTGGGAAAAGATAGTGACCTTATCATAGTGGTGCGGGCAACGCGCCCCCCCCCTGTTTTGCTCGTCCTGGACATCCCGGCCATCACGTGAGGTATATAGGGATCTATTTGGTGGAACCTCTAATATAACGACCTCCCCCGTAACCAGTTTGAGAGGATGGTCAGCTAGATTTTGGTATAAAAAAGGCATTAAATCGATGGATGACATCTTTGAGAATAACAGATTCTGGGGATTGGGAGCAACGTCAACTGGGACAATACCAGACGTCTCTAACACACAGCTCTATTTCCTTTTTTTGGCACTATTCTTAAGAGGGTTGTTGGGCCTTCCTCTGCTGAAAATCACCATGGATAGATGAGTACTTTTGGCCATTGCATTTGGAAGAGGGCTATTGGGCCTACAGATGTAGCAGTGTTAACTTGCGTCTACCATAATATTCAGCCTGTGGCTCTTGTTTTAGGTGTCGTTGTTACACTAAAAGTGCATATGTTCAAGGGATCTGCTATTGCAAAATTGATGGCAATATGTTAGTCCTCTTATTGTTCAATTTAAAGTGAAAATTTTGAATCGTTTTGGAGCATTTATTTTCTTGCACTGTTCTTAAAGAATAACTTGAGTATTAAGGAATGTACTTGATCTTTTATGAGTTCAACCTTGGCCTTATTTTGATCTGGCAAATGAAATCACTTCAGCTTAATGTATCTAATTTAGATCCCTATATCTATATATGTTCATATAATTCATGTATTTCTTTCAAAAAGCTGGGGCTTATAATGTCTACTAAAATTCTATGGTTCTTATGAAAGCAAAAGAATCTTGACATTTTCTAAGGTAGAGGATAGAGTCCTTACTGACATCTCAGGTGAAGTCATTATCAAAATTGTACATGTGCAGGTCTCTTTCATACTTAATTTTTACCTAAAGGGCAATAGCTTGAGCAATTCTTGAAGAACTAGTATGTTGAAAGTTATAGCCGACAACATTATTGGCCTAGGTGGTTATCCAAGATATAGCCCCTCCCCTAACTGGTAAGACTTTTCATCCTACTGTTGCCTCTTTGGCAATCTCTGAATACGTAAATGGGGATTAATCAAAGACTCGTGTTTCAGTCAATACAAACCTAGTTGATCACCAAATGACTGGTGAACAAGGAAATGAATCTAAAGATGAGCTAATTGCAGTTGTATAGAAACAAGGCTTTGATCAATGTTCTTCAAAAAGCCTTGGAAAAAGACTTGCGGGAGAAGAACAATTCATAATGATGACAAGCAGTGGTCGATGTTCTTGATAGACTTGGTTCTGTTGCAAACCAAAATGTTCCTCAGCTGGCTAGAAAGTTCTCGTTGATTTTAAAATCCAAGGACATTGTGGAGGCTTTAAAAAAAGATTGTGAAAAAGGTAGATGAGAACAAAAAAGATGAAGAGAGATTTTAAGTTGTCGATAGCAAAAGGGTAAAGAACAAGAAACTGGCACTTTGGAACCAGAGGCAGACAGTGCTGTACTGAAGGGACTTGAGGAAGAAATGGGGATTGGATTGGTCCAAAAAACTTGACTCAAAATTGGGCCATGTGTCTGAAGATCCCACAGTGATAATAGAAGAGGATATCTAATGTTTTTATGCTATTTATCATGCTTCCTAGTTTAGATATTGTCATGTTGATACTTTGCAGTGTCCCTTGTTAGTTGGTTTTGTGATCCATTTTTTGGATCTTACTGGATATTAGTTTTATTTGTCTTTGGACATTGTTTTGATACTTTGAATTCAGCCACTAATTATTAATGTTTTCATTGTGACAATTGACATGAGTCTTTTCTAAGATCCTCTACTTGATTTTTAAACAAGTTTTTGTGATATGTTTTATACTCATTATTTTAGCTTTGGTAAGACAGATCTGAGGAGTGAGGACCAAATGGATATTATTCCTAATACTCGTTTTATCGGTTGTCCAGCATGTTTAGATTACTGGCATTCAGTTTCATTACAAAAAAGACGAAAGGGAAAAATGGAAATGACGATTTTAAATAGGCCTTCAGGCTTTAAGTTGTAAAGTGGCAGGTTCTTGAAGAATGCTTTGTTGCAGCTAATCTGTGGGAAACTATCCATGGAGAAGATCAGCAACCAAATACTGTTCTTGGAGACTTTTAGGCATGAGTTGGTTCTTAAACAAAACATATAGCTTGTAGGAATAAATGAATAAGACTTCCCCTTTTATAAGTGTTTTGTTTGGTTATGCGGTTGTAACCGCTAACTAATTTTGTAACCGTCTTTGCATAATAAATACCCGGACACACAACTCATTTGTACAGTGTGCATCCCGGTTTCTCTTCATTCCATCTTTGTACATTCTATTCTTTCTTTTTCCTCTCTCCGCATATTCTAACAGTGGTATCAGAGCGTGGGGCAAGCATAGAGAGGAAGTGAGATATTTT
Organism: Taxus chinensis; assembly: GCA_019776745.2. Classification (NCBI taxonomy): domain Eukaryota; kingdom Viridiplantae; phylum Streptophyta; class Pinopsida; order Cupressales; family Taxaceae; genus Taxus; species Taxus chinensis. The sequence goes on along the minus strand of CM034150.1, from coordinate 659,725,215 downwards.
CGTGACAGTCCCATTAGGGCACGTGAAAGAAATCAAAACTTTTCGTGAAGCTCGAAAACGAATCATAGACTTCCGCATTCATCTTTGTCATTACCAACAATCTAAAGATAAAATAGAGGCGCAAGGGCATAACGAAGACTGAAGAAAAATCGCGGGTTTTTTCATTGACGGATTTTAGAAACGACAACATAGAAAAATCTGCAGTCGGAAATCAAGGGCGCGCCATTAGGCACGAAAAATCACGCTGTATAGTCGCGAATCAGAAGAATACACTCGTGTTTTTTCTGAAAACAAAAAAAAAAAAAAAAAGTCCCGAAAATACAGTCGCGAATGGCACGTTTTTCAGGAAATTAACAGTATTTTCAAGCACGAAAAATACAGTCGCGATTTGCGCTAATATGCTGCATTTTACAGTCACGAATTGCTAGGGCACAAATATTTTTCAAAGACAGAAGCAAAAAGACTCCCTGCGCTAGGGCACGAAACTGTGCAACTGGTATTTTATTTTATTTTATTTATTCATTGCCAAAATACGCAGTTGTATTTATTCTATTAAAATGGAAATGCCATAGAAAAATATTTTGGTCTAAATTTTCATACATGGAGAGTGAAAACACAAATGCAACTTATGAATAAAAATTTGTGGGGCATTGTAAACGGGAACGAGACAACACCTACCGATGCATCGAAATTGTTAGAATGGCAAAGCAGAGATGATAGAGCGAAAGCTATTATTGGCCTTGCTCTCTCTGACTCTGAACTTCATCATGTAGACCTAGACAAATCATCGAAGGACATTTGGGATACTCTAAATAAATTATTTGGAGCGAAAGCAGTCAATGCCAAATTTTCCCTGAAACTTCAGTTATATAGGTTCAAAATGGATGACGGAGTCTCTATGTCAAGCCACATCGATAATCTAAGGTCCTTAATCAGACAACTAGCAGAAGTGAAAGCTGCAATTGAGGACGAAGATGCCAAAGCTATCCTATTAAATAGTCTGTCTTCAAAATATAGCAATGTAGTTTTTACTCTCAGTCAAATTCAATCTCAATCTCTGGATGATATGATAGCAGCTCTTCTAGCTGAGGAAAAACGAACTACAGAGGATGCAGAAGGTCATTCCCAGCAAGAAAGTGCCTTCTATTCTAGAACCAGAAAATATCATAGAAGATCAGATAAGTCAGAGATTGAATGTCATTATTGTAGGAAAAGAGGTCACACAGCATGGGATTGTCGTGTTCGAGCCAATGATGTGCTCAAGGGTAAAGTCATATCAAATACAACCAATATAGCCATGGTTGAAGACCCACCGGATGCAGAAGGTAGTGAGGACAGTGACCGAATACGTGCTATAAAGATGCTCTAAACTTTGAAGGCAAGAAAGGATACAAGGTAGATCAAGCTCGATATGGATGGTTGCTCAGATAGTTTGGGAGACTGTGGATCTTGGGAATTATACCCTCACGAGGGTCATGAGACAACTTGATGGAGCTTGTGGATGGCTCAGTATGGATGGTTGTCCAATAATTCAGGAGATCTGTGATTCGGAGTTTGGGGAGGTGGAATCCCGGGAACTCGGGAATTCAGCTCAGGAACTACACCTTTACGAAGGTTACGAAGCAGCTTGATGGAGCCCTAACCTTATCATAGCATTGCTTTCAAAGTGAAAGTGTTTGAAGATAGCGTAGTTCTGTTTTGTTAGATTGTTTGTTTTTTGAGTTATGTAGGGTAAGTCTTAAGAGGGGGTGTAGGAATAAATGAATAAGACTTCCCCTTTTTATAAGTGTTTTGTTTGGTTATGCGGTTGTAACCGCTAACTAGTTTTGTAACCGTCTTTGCATAATAAATACCCCGGACACACAACTCATTTGTACAGTGTGCATTCCGGTTTCTCTTCATTCCATCTTTGTACATTCTATTCTTTCTTTTTCCTCTCTCCGCATATTCTAACATAGCTTTCATTCTATGTACTGTCTGAAATTGCTCAAATGTTGCAGATAACATTCAGTAAATTAAGATTTCAGTTTCAGACTTCCAAATATTCAAAGCATTTAACTTCCTATGTCTGACCTGAATATACTTACCATTTACTTGGGGGAAATATGTAATAATATAGCAGCCATCTGATTTGACAGAATTCTGTTTTTTTCCTATTGTATGTTTTCAGATTCCAGATATATTTATCAGTGGTAAACTTGTAATGAAGATAGCATGTGTCACAAGATTTTCATTGGTATATTGCTATAAGAAACGTGGATCTACAGAACAGTTCCATACCTCATCAGCTGAAATTTCCCTTTGTGGCAACCATGAACGAAGACGTCTCCAAACATTTCCCAAACCTGCACCACTGCAGAAAACAGAATCTGCTTAACACTTCCAAGTAAGGCATAATGATGAGTTGACCAGATTCATCCAGCCATTACCTAGTAGCAGTACTTGAAAAAGATGGAAGTGATCCAGCAACTGAAGCCCCACTGCCACCACCTATTATGAATCGAGGGCGTCTCACACAGAATGCCTATTATGTAAGAATGTAAATCCTTAACAATTCTCTCCCGATGAATTAAAGAAGATGCCTCAGCAGTAGTCTTATTGAATCCCATGTTCAAAAATTAATTCTTTCAAGAATTTGCTAAATACTTTTTCATAATGTAATTCAGGTTTAGAAAAACCCTACAAGCATTGCAGAGTTCTCAATGGCAATATATGATGATGATCCCAACATTAAATAGTTCAATAGGCCATGTGTATCTGATAACATGCAAAAAGAAAAGCGATAATATTCTACAGAAAGATTCATTACCAGGATTATAAAAAAGAACAACTTTTGTAGTAAGAAAAAGGGAATATAAAAAAGGAAAATGTACAACAAGAAAGAAAGAAGTCAACGGACATGCAAACCCAGTCAAAATCCCACAGAGATGTCCTATAAATGAAACATTTGGCATTAAAAGCTGGAACAGAATAAGGAGGATCCAAGCATACCTGGAATATCCAAGTCAATGAATTATGGATCAATTCACAATGTTATAAAAATGTGAAAGCATACACACACACACCCACACACATATATACACACACACACATATATGTATATGTATATATATGTATACATCATACATACACACATACACACATATTATTATATACATATAGATATAGATGTATACATATATATGTATATGCTTTCACATTTTTATAACATATATGTATATGTGTATATATATATATGTATGTATATGTATATGTATGTATGTATATGTACATATACATATATATGTATATGTACATATACATATACATATATATGTATATGTACATATACATACATACATATACATATACATACATATATATATATACACATATACATATATGTTATAAAAATGTGAAAGCATATACATATATATGTATACATCTATATCTATATGTATATAATAATATGTGTGTATGTGTGTGTATGTATGTATATATATACATCTATGTACATATATGTATATAGATGTGCATATATACACACACATATGTACATATATACATATACATTTATGTTATAAAAATGTGAAAGCATATACATACATACATACATATATATATATATGTATATATATGTGTGTATGTGTTGTGTATATGTGTATATGTGTGTGTGTGTGTGTATATAATTTCAATATTTTGTCCACGTGGATGAACCTGGAGTGCTTAGATTTACAAAATCACTACTTACCATTTTCCAGGTACATTGAAAAGTCCGAAAACACTGCAGACACAAGATAAAAATGATGATTGACATTATGAGAGATACGATCAAGTTTATCTTATAACAATAAAAGAAGCAAATAGTAGGGAAAAAAGCACAACTTAAGGCATACTCTATTTGGAAACCTATGGGAAAAAGGTCACTGCCATGACAAAAATGCTCTCCCAGGAATTACCTTTAGCTTCAAATCTTACAAACAGAAAATCTTACCTGCGACTTTGATTTCCATTAAAGCTAGTTTCCATGGACAATCATAGCAAATATGATGCCTGAGAAGCCAATCGTACACTCTTGCATTAAGAAAGGATAGGGATGTAGAGGACTGTGTGCTGCCAAATAAGCAATCAGAAGATTGCAAAACTGCATTGCAGGTGGCCACCAGTAATGTTGCATGCAAGTATCGAACTGAGCCCATAATTCGCTCCAGTCCACTTCCAATAGGCACCAAGGCTAACATGTTGAACATGACATGCAGCACTGAACCATGAAACAACACAGAGGTATAGATCCTGTACACTGCAGTTATTCAAGAAAAATCAGATCATAGAAAGGAGACAAGAACTGCACGTCATTAGGATAAAAACATGTTGCAGTGTCTAATCTTCAATACATAATCAGTATAAAATTTGTATTCACATAATACTAGTCTACTACGAATTTCGTTTATCTAATGTTACATGAGATAAAGTCCACATGACCATCTATAAATTTTGAATATACAGAACACCTGACATTCAGATTCTACCTAACATTTACAAGATATCCAGTTACTCTCTCTGAAAGGTTTAGACAATTGGTTCATCCCTTAGATTTGTTATAATCATATGCCAAAGCTGCTACTCCAACATGTGGAACAAGAAGTATCTTCAATAATAAGTTGCAAGCTTTTCACATGATGCCTGACTTCTCAGGTTCGAGGCAAGATTTCACACTATAACCGTATGTTGCATGAACGATGAAATTGTACCGACTCCTGCCCTCATTGTAATATCACTCTAAGAACACATGTTAATGGGTCGAGGGTTTCCACTCTTAACAAGAGTGATTTGAGATGTCTTAATTCCCACCAGTCACCGCCGGTGACAGGTTTCTTCAAACTTAACTTCGACAGAGCTTCTCAGGGCAACCCAGGTCCTTCTGAAGCAACTTGCATCATCCAGGATTGCTCGGGTTCCCTAATTAGAGCCAGATCCTTTCGGCTTCCCATCTGAACTAGCAATGTAGCAGAAACTACCGCATTGGTGAGAGGGATACAAATGGCCCTCAAGTGCATCATTGACCGCATCATCGTCGAAGGAGATTCTCTAGTTATGGTTCAAGGCTTCAAGCTATAACCTCAGGGAAGTTGAAGACTTGACGAGTCGATAACATTCTTGGTCAAGCCCGACACTTATTGACAAATTTCTCAAATTGGAAGATACAACATTGTTATCACGAGGCCAATAAAGTAGCCTTCTCGCCAACTTCGGGATGGAGCAAGGAGACGAAATAAATGTTGATAAAATTTCCTCTCATTGGCATGGATTGTGGAAGCTTCTTTCTAAAGACTTCCCAAACCCTTTGTCTGATTTGCTCCCAATAACCTAAGTGTGGTTATCCTTCTTGCCTCAACAATGTGTCTGCGGCTTCGAACTTTGTTCTTCCGTCATCTCTCATAATGCTCTTCCTCCCTTCTTTGTTGACATCGACGTCTATCATTGCTTCGTCATCCTTCCACCCTATTGCCGTGTTTGCCCCTCTCGATGCTTCCACTCATGCCACCCTCTTTTTAACCACTCTCTTCGCTCATTCCATTCACCTTCCCCTATTCTCCTCTCTCACTTGCCTCAACTCTCAATTGCTCCCATTAACATGGAAGATTTGATGTTTTCCCATCTCCTCCTCGCTTGTCAAAATAGGGAAATGGTCTTCATGACTCCGCTCTCTAACCATCGGCTCCACCTCATTTTCGACATTCAAGTTGTGCAAAAGCTGTTAGAAACAAAAAGAAGAAATTGGTCAAAATTCAGATGTCAAGGGTCAGCATAGAGAATTACACTCACTCTTAGGCAATAAGTCTTGCACATCAGCATTATCACCTTTACAAGGAATAAGAGGAAAAATTCTTTTGTTCCTTTGTTCCTCACCAAATCTGAAATACCAAGTTTCATGTTTTTGGGAAAAATATTTGATTGATTCCTATCGGCTTTGTCGCCTCCAAGTAGAACAGTCAGAAATGTTCCTATGTCCCGTCACAACCTTGACTGACTGACTTATCCGACGAGAGCTGGAAGTCGAACATTATATCGGCAAATTCAGACACATTGAGCACCTCCAAAACTCTTTGCCTCAACCACACAACATGCAAAGGAAAATGTAATATATTGGCTTTGTCACCTCTACGAGGAACTTATGGAACCGTTCCATAGTTCTATGGTGAAGCCAATAATCATAAGACAATAAGGCACTCAAAGCCAAAACAAAAGGCTTTCAATTTATGGAAGCTGACACAAATATTCCTCATCCTTCAATGGTTTCCAATCGTGATGGGAGATTGCAGGAGAGTTCAGAAAATAGAAGAGTTGGAACAATGTAATTCATTGGTAAAGGTGTTGAGGCAGAGAGATTCTTTGACTGATGTTGAGTGTAAGGCAACTATTGTAACCAGGTCGACTTTGGCTTAGGATTTTAATGGACACTTTGAAATTTGTGATGAGGAATCTCAATGGTTTTTAAAACTCGTTGAGGGAAAATGCTTCTAAAGAAATGTATGTCAAATACTTCTAGTACGATGGTCCCATTCCTTCAGGCAGCAAAGGTGCTCCATCAAGTTTCTTCTATTGTGAAGAAAATAAAATGTCAAGATGGAAACAATGTTGATAGGATTCAAGATCATACAAGAAGTAATTATAAGTATAGTTCTCAGTAATGAGGTCTTTACTATGGCACAATCCGGCAATACGAACCCTCCAAGTAGAATAGTGGATGTGCATATCAGATGTATAAGAAAGAGATGAAGAGTGTTGTATACAATCTAAATGCATTTAGTGGGAAAACTTGCTCACAAGTATCAATCAAAACATTTAGTTATATAGTTGCTCCGTGATGATGGAGCACTTAGGTTGCGGTTAAAATGTGTGCATCATAGTCATTTACTCACATTGTATGTTCAATCTCATAAAGACTTTATTGTAGTTGGAGATCTGATTAAGTCTATCTCTTTATTAACATACAAGCATGAAGAGGGGATACGCAGAGGGCATGCAAACTATTTGACAAAATGTCGCAAAGATAGAATGTCACAATTGAGAGGTATGCACAACGAGCTTATGTTAAGAAGGATGATTGTAAACCTGTGAACTACATATTAAAGCCTTCACAACCAAACTTAAACACGGAACAAAATGGAAGCCAAACAGATGTTGTCCTTAGTTTGGCATGAAATATGGAATATAGGAATGTCCGTAAAAAGGGCGGAGGCTTCCTCTCTTTTCTCTTTGAATGTTGGAGGATTCCTGCTATAACTTTGTGTACAAATGTTTTCTTCTACCATGAATTCATGCTTACAATATCGGTGTGTTTATCTTTTCTTGCAGTGTTAATGCTCCTCAATCATAAAACTTTGTCTTACTATTTTATAATTGAATGATGCCATTAATGTTGTCTTTCTCCCTTGTAGTATCCAATGTTCGAATACTCAAACTTTGTGTTGAATGCCAGTGTACGTGGACTTTGTGCCATATCTATATCGTTAAGGGGTCATGAAGACTGTTTGCTTCTTATTCTCTGCATCTGCCATTGTATTTTGCCCTTCATGTGAGAGAGAAGGGGTTTTTATATTGTGTTTATGTTTGAGTTATCTCAGCAGTTCTTTGAGTCTATCATGTTGTAGATTTCTTGCTTCCTCTGTCTTCTTCCTTCTTATTTCTCCTTCCCATTATTGTTCAATTTGTGTTTTCCGATTAAAAGAACCCAAAACCCTAATAACCCCATCATCCGAGGGAACTGCCCCTCTCAAATGCAGAGGAATATCACCCTGTCAATAAGTGACCTTCCCTAACTATTGCAAATTTTATACCACCTCCATTAGGCCATATATGAAAATCTAAAACAATAAAATCCTGACAACAGCACACAAGAATGCCGAGTCCTTACCAAAAGGATGAAAGGGTGCTTCTATCACTTAGTCTGTGAATGTGAGCACCATGCTAACATTTATTCTTACCCGGGGGTATGATGCAGGAGGATCCAACTTCACATGCAATCCTATATCAACCAAAAGCAATTTGACTGTTAAAGTTGGTTTTTGTGTTTTCTGTGCATTTTTGTGTTGTGGGTGGGCCACGTCGTAAAGAAGTACGTTGTTGGCGGACCGAAAAGTACTAGTTTTGCATCTTAGTAGCGTTTGGGTTGTACGTAAGCCCACTATGCAATGTCAGCATTGTGGGAAATTCTATTGCACTATGTTTGGTTAATTGCAACGTGCAAGTTTGTGGTGTCTTTGAGCAAACCACACAATCTAGGGGAGGTCATGCAAGCTTAAAGGAAGCCACGCAATACTACAAGTTTGAATTTAAAAGGCCACGAAGCATTAGAGGTTGATCAATTGAAGCAGCTAAACTCGAAATGGCCGACCATGTCTGCACTGGGTCCTTTAGCTTGTATTGGGTCCTTTGGACCATAATTTCGTATTAGTTTAGGAGTTAAGCTTGTGACATCAGATGGCTCTATAAACAACGCCCAATCGCCTTAAGAAGTCAATGCTCAAGTGTGGAGAAACTCATAGAGTAGAGTGTGGATGGGAGATTAAGGCTCAAAGCAGTGTCTTGGAGTTGGAAGTGTTTTCCATGCAAACACTTGTGCACAAGTCTAGATTGTTGTAAGTGACACTATACTGTTGTCTAGATCAATCTCATCACTGTGAAATCTATCTATTGAATATAAATTTATAAGTTATTGAATTATTGTTGTTAGCATGAATTCGCTACATAATTTTGTAAGCAAGTGCAGAGTGGTGGCTCCCTATTGGAACACCAAACACTTGTCTGCATCACAACTTCAATTTTTGTGAGACCAAAGTGAACTTTGTCCAAGCACTTGTCCATATGGTAATGTTCATAATTCAAAAATTTGTATTCAGCAATTACTTCACAGCCCAAAAATTTGACTTGGACTCGGGACTTGACAATTTCTTGGGAATTACTCAGCATTACTCAGCAACTTTATCGCTACTTTTTTTTAAAAATCATTAAAAAAGATTAAATAACATATAGAACACTCTTAAATAACATGAGAGCTGAATGTAGTGAACACAAATATTTTTCCATTAATTTTTTACAATAATAGAGTACAATACTCAGTTTTAGACCAAAAAAGTACAAACTATAAATTACAATGCTCAGAGTCATACACTACAGTCATCAATATCATCTCCAATGCTTGGTTTGTTGCCCGTAAAAAGTGGAAAGTAAAGATTCCTCCTCCACAACAACATCATCCGCAAAAATATCATTTACATCTTCACTAACCACTCTGACTCCCAATGCCTCTATTCCCCCTGATGCTATCGCTTCCTCTGCTTCCCCCTCCAACTTTATGACCTCCTCTTTGGTAAACATGAGCTGCTCATCCAGACCCTCAACCTCAACAATCCAATCAGCATATGAATTAATATCATCCCAGTTAATTGCATCATGACTCTTTCGCCCCTCCACTTATCTTAAGAAGACAAATTGTATTGCACAAAAACAAGGTCGTTGAAGCCTTTGTTATCAACCTATTGCGCTTTTTTGTGTGAACAATTTCAAACATGCCCCAATTACGTTCACACCCAAAAGAGCTACACAACTGGCACAAAATGGAAGTAGCTAAAAAATAGAAGCACTATCTATTGGAAAAAGACAACATTATCCACATAGGTCACAAACCACTCCAATATTTCCAAGCCCATCCTAATTCTATTTATTTCTTTATTTTTATTTTTATTTATTTTTAGTTAAAATTTTAAGCACATCCTAATTCTGTGTATGCTCTCACCTCGCACCTTTATGGGGATCTTGGTGATCAAAAAGAGATTAGGATGGCACGGTTAGAGAATTTTAAATTAATAATTAGTAAATATTGTTATTTTAAATTTTTAAAGGCATTGCTCAATGTTAATAATTAATATTATAGCATTTATTATTTGATTTATGTAAAGGCAACTTTTTTTATTTTTTTAACATCCTAACTCGGTGTATGCTCTCACCTTGTGCCTTTATGGTGACCTTGGTGATAAAAAACAGATTAGGATGACATCACTTAGAAAATTTTAAATTAATAATTAGTAAGCCTTTATTTCTATTTATAATATTTATGTAAAGGCAAAATGTTTTTGTTTTTTTAACTTCCTAACTCTATATATGCTCTCACCTCGCGCCGTTATGGTGGATCTTCGTGATCAAAACAATTAGGATGACATCACTTAGAAGATTTTAAATTAATAATTAGTAAGCCGTTGTTTCTATTTTATTATTAATTTATTTATGTAAAAGGCAGAATATTTTTTTTTTTTTTAACTTCCTAACTTTGTGTATGCTCTCACCTCGCACCGTTATCGTGATCTTAGTGATAAAAAACAAACTAGGATGACATAACTCAGAAAATTTTAAATTAGAAATTAGTAAGCCGTTGTTTTTATTTTATTGTTAATTTATTTATGTAAAGGCAAAATGTTTTTAATTTTTTTAACATTCTAACTCTGTGTATGCTATCACCTCGCGAATTTATGGTGATCTTGTTGATCAAAAACAAATTAGGATGACATCACTTAGAAAATTTTAAATTAATAATTAGTAAGCCTTTGTTTCTATTTATAATATTTATGTAAAGGTAAAATGTTTATAGTTTTTTAACATCCTAATTTTGTTTATGCTCTCACCTTGCACCTTTATGGTGATCTTAGCGATCAAAAATAGATTAGGTTGGCATCAAGTTCTACTTCAGATGGAGTGTAAGGCCCACAAGCTTCTAAAAACACATCAAATGTTGTGAAACATGATTCTAATTCTCCTCTTTGGAGACATGTAACAGTGGTAGAATACCTTGTTGGTGGTGGAGGTCATATTTGGGTATGTCATGGTTGTCGTGCTCAATACAAATCCTCATATAGTCGACTGAAAATCCATTTGACTGGAGTTGGAGGTGTGGGGATAAAGAAGTGCCTCAAATTAACAAAAGAGAAAATGGCAACCTGCCTGAGAGAGCAAGAGGCTGATAGACAATATGAAAGAAATAGATCTAAAACAATTCCATTGCAAAGAAAGGCTTCATCAAAACCACCCACACCTACATCTAGTACTCATCCTTTCATCCAAACTCAAAGTCACACTCATGCTCATCCACTTGATACCCCTTTTGATGAAGAGAGTCAAGAGACCTCATGAAAAAAGCCAAAAGGAGTATTGCAAAAAGCATTCAATATTGACAACAGAGATATTGTTGATGAGGTGACTGCTCGATGCATTTATGCATGTGGGTTGCCCTTTAATGTATTGAGGTCTCCATATTGGCAGCAGATGGTGAAGGCTATCAATGAAGCTCCACAAGGGTACAAATGTCCAAGTTATGAAAAGGTTCAAACCACACTCTTGGCAAAGGAAGTGGAACACATTCACACCTCTTTGCAGTCTATTAGAGATTCATGGAAGGATTCAGGGCTTTCCATCATTTCAGATGGATGGAAAGATGCTTGAAATATACCCCTAATAAATGTTGTTGCAGTATGCCCTAAAGGGGCAATGAAACTAAAAGCCACTAACTGTGAAGGGCAAATCAAAGATGCACAATTTATTGCCAACATTTTGATAGAGGCTATTGAGTCAGTGGGCCCCCTGAATGTTGTCCAAGTCATCATGGATAATGCCAAAAACTGTAGAGCAACATGATTAATTATAGAGGGTAGATACGAGCATATATTTTGGACCCCTTGTGTTGTCCACTCCCTTAATTTGATGCTCCAAAAGATTGGGAAAATCCCGTGGATTGAACAAATTTACATAGAGACAAATGACATTCAAATGTTTATCACAAACCATCATATGTCACAGGCCATATTCAGGAGATTCTCAAGGTTGGAGTTGTTGAAGGTTGGAGAAGAACAAGATTTACCTCTCACACAATTGTTTTGAGACGACTTATGAAGGTGAAAGAGGCCTTAAGCAGTATGGCGATCAACAATGTTTGGACAGTGTGGAGGCAATCAAATACAGAGAAAGCTACAAAGGTAAAATCATTGGCCCTTGATGAGTGTCAGGTCAAGGTTGAGTACTTGCTCAGTCTTACTGAGCCCATTCTCTCCATGATCAAATACATATTTACTAATGTATCATACATGGGAGAAATACATGATGGAATAGATTTTATGCTCGAGCGTATGAGAGAGGTCATACAAACAAAAGAAAAAGATCCAGAAGAGACCTTTTTAAATGAGGTCAAGAATGTGCTCATGAAGAGGTGGAATAAAATGACCAACCCATTACATCTCCTTGCCTATGCATTTAACCCAAAGTATTATAGCTCTGAAATACTTGGGCTACCTAACAAGCAACCACCATTCTCTGACTCCAAAGTTGCAAATGGAACCAGGGCAGCATTCAAAAGACTTTTTATTGATCCATCTATAGCTAGTGTGGTCCAAAACGAAATGGGCATGTTTGTAGCTTTTGAAGGCAACATGGGAGAGGTTGAGGCTCTCTTTGATGAGTACATTATGAGCCCAACCAAATGGTGGTATGTATATGGCCGTGATGCCAAGTACCTACGACCTATTGCCATCAAAATTCTTTCACAAGCATAACATTTATTGAAAATTTTAAATTTTATTTAGTAGGATATTTTTTTGCACATTCTTAGTATGTCACTAATTTGAATTTTCTAACGAACTTTTTTGTAATAGGTGGCTAATTAATTCTTCCGTAGAGCAGAATTTGGAGAACTTATACCTTTATTCACTCAACTAAACGAAACAAGATGGCATCTAAAAAAGCTGAGGATTTTGGTATATGTGCATTCCAATTTGTGCCTCTTGTCGTACAAGTCTGAGGACTATATTAGAGGTCCTCACAAACTTTGGGATCTTGTTCCAAAGACCACAAACTTGAATGCCTCCGCAGCCACTCTTGCCCAACTTTCAATAATTGATGGTGAAGATGATATTCAAGGGAGTTCACAAGGAGTGGAAAGCAAAACTAATGAGAGTGGAGCTTGTGCGAGTGACATGCAAGAATTTGATTTTGAGGAAAATCTAAATGACATATTCAAGATTTGTTTGTATCCATGTTGACATGATATTCATATATCATATGTAATGGCAGCCACATTATCAATGAAAAGTAAAAATCTTAAGTATATTGAATGTTTTGAACTTTGATCCTACTATATTTTTCAAGTTTTGTTTGTATTCGTCTTGACAAATCATATGTATGGCAGCCACATGATCAGTGAAAATGTAAAGTCTTCAGTATACCAGATGTTTTGAACATTGCTCCTACTATAATTTTCAAGTTTTGTATTTCTTATGGACTAAAAAAATGAATATATATAATATATATATATATGTATGTATGTATGTATGTATGTATGTATTATCTAATTTTTTAATATATATGAATGGAGGTATTGTACCCAAGGGTTTTTTAAAATCGACATATCCATGTATCAAACCCGTAATCGAACCTGAACCCGAACCCGTGCCCATATCCAATGGCAACATAGGGTGTTAGTGCTTTTGTTCCTCGGCAAATACTAAAGCTTGTTGCTCTGTTTTGGTGTATTTGTCTCTCAAATGGTATAGTGGCCCATTTGGAGGGATATTAGATATTTTCTAGGTGGGAATTGGTTGTTTGGTTTTAGAATAGGTGTACATACTGCTACTGGTAGATTCAGTGCTGTTAGTGAAAGGTGTAGCGGCTAGTGTGTGGCAGATATGAAGGATATGGAGCTTGGGGTGTTCTTCAATACTATTGATCCAGTGTATATATTCTCCTCCTGCATTACACATGGGAACTATTTGACTATTCCCATGAGTGATAGGTTCTCTCCAACCTATGGAACTTATGCTACTTATGCTGCTGGGAGAGTTTCCACTTTTACTTACAGCACTTTCATTTGTGGCTTCATGGATGTGGCTGCCTCCTAAAGTCCGTCTTATACTAGTCTCATTAGTTTTTTTCAGTGATCCTTCAAGGCCTGAACTTTTCTGGTAGATTTTCCACTAGGGCTACCTAGCCTTATTTACTGAGTTGCTTGTTGCTATGACTGTTTGGAAAACCGGGAAATCAGTGTATTCAAACTTGGGACCTCGTGCTAATGTTTATATTTTCTGACGTTATATAATGTTTTTATTTTTATCAATAAAAGCCACATTCGCTTTCTGCATGTTGCCATACCATTGAACATTCACCATTTTTGGCAATCCCAAACCACAAAATTTTCAGCATCCCTAAGAAATCAAGACTAATCTTCTGCACTCAGTATCCTGTGAGAAACTAAAGTTTAGTAATTCAGTCCTTATAGAGACATAACAATCCTCTTGGAAGCAATAACTGCCAAAACTTTCCCGTGTCTGTCATAACTTGAGGCAGCAAAATTAGGTGAATCTGGTATTGACACTGCAAAATTGCAAATCTTGTGATCTTTACATTGATGATTGAATGCAGCACTGCTTGAATATTTCGAGGATCAAATCCTGTAGCTTCGACTATTTAATATTTGGTATACTCTTCAAGTTTTAGCATTAAAATGTTATTTCTGTGTATATTTGATTATGTACCTAATATTTCTAAACTTTCTTGATTGCTGAACTTTTGATAGTGAACCTAACTTTTCGAAAAGGATAACCATACAAATAGTCAATCCTCATTTGTATAGATGTTTTGTTAACCATCCAATTCATCATTCCAACGAATGTTTAAAAGATAGTTTATTAACTGTCGATTTCCTTAGAAAACATTTATAATCCTGATAGAATTTAGTGAATATGGTTTCAATTTAATGTAAAGGAAATGTAGTCTATCCACTCCTCTACTGTATAAAGCTAAAGAACATAAAGCAAGGCTGGAATACAGATAAAAAAGGTAGTTTCGTGTTTGCAATGTCCAAAAGCACAATGAAGAGAAAAATGCATACCTTGAAATCGTGATATTACCTCTGCTGGCCAGAAACAAATCTCATAATATGAATCATATCCAATCAGCAGACATATCAGGTAAATGATCCCACACACAACCACCAATCCAGAGGTAATGAAAGGAACTCCATCCCACCACTGCCCAATTCTGGTGGACAGACTTGCCTGGAGTATTTGAACCGAATGCATGTCAAGCACTACCATGAAGAAAAAGGAAACTATAATATACTCAAACTTCCCTATAATAGGCGAAGCAAGATAGTTCAAAAATTGGGATCTTTTCTTCAGTGCAAATAGATATTGAAATTTTATTCCAATAATTGATTGTCTATAATATTGAAAGCATCTTTTCTCTTCTGAAAAGAACAAAATCTAATCAAAATAAATTACAATTAACTGGTTGAGCAAATCCTTCACATAAATTTTATTTTGAGATAAGGATTACATTTTTAAAATGAAATGCTTAAGTTAGTGAACAAACCCTTGACATGGTTTTTATTTGAAGAGGAAGTAAATTCTGATTAAGACGGAAGGAAGAAGAGGGTATAGTCAAATGGTAAACTTTTTACCAGAAAATATGCCCCGGTGAAAAGTATAACAGTTAAATGAGAGGGGATGCCTATCAGTTCACGGAATATTTGGTGGGGAGACACTTCTCCCTTTTACAAAATGTTAAAAAAATCAGGACCATAGCATCCATCAGACACAGTTGCAATGAAAACTAGAAGGCTATTTCAGATTTGGCAGAGAGTGAGAAGTGATGGCACACAATCCTGCAAAGTTCCAATATTTCACGGTAGTCTTCGCCATTTAGTTAAGATCAATTGAGCTCACATATATGATATCTCCCTTGGACCCTATGTGCAATTCACTGCTTTCTGATAAAGATCTCAATATATGAGCTGCATATGAACCATTTGATCTAGGGGTCTTTTTTTTTTTATGAGATCTCTCTCGGACATGCATATGTCTTATTTTGTAACCTTTTAATGTGTGGACACCATTTGAACTCCTATAAGGATACTTAACTCCATATCACACATGTACCACTTGAAGTTGAATACAACCACCACATAATTACAGGGAGCCCTGTCACGGACATTTGAAACTGAGATGTTGTTGGTGGCGGCAAGTGCTACAAGTTGTGCCTTATTTTGTATAGTGTTCTCTATATATAATACTAAAACTATTCTCTATACCTTGTAAGAACATAAAGGAGTAAAAAAATTATTTGACGAGGAAACATTCTGAACGCAAAAACTCATAACTCACATTCAAAAACTCATAATTTGCAAAAACTTGCTTCTACTCACGTTAAGTCGCCATAGAACAAGCCAAAATCTTGTGAGTCTCAAAAACAGAATAAAACCATGCTTATTCCTAAAATGCACAAATACGCACATATAGGTGATTTTCTCAACCCAGTCGACACACCTCCTGGGTATAGGTGATTTTCTCAACCCAGTCTACACACCCGCTGGGCATAAGACAACCCCCTTGTGGAAAGAAATGGCTTGTTTTTAACCCTTTAGGTTTCGCCCTCATGGTCAAACTCAGAAGCAAACTAAGTCTTTCCAATCCACCTTATATCTATGCATTCTTTGTTTTTTACTGTGCAGTACAAAAACAAAGGAAACGCTAAGGCAACGATTTGCAGCTATTGACAGATTATCGGTGTTTTTATCATCAAATTTCATGTTCGTTGAAAAGAAAACATTTATTTTTGTAAAATATTTTGTATTTTAGGATATTTCGCATGGCGAGTTTAGACCGAGTTTTGGCCAAAGCCAAGTCACCATGCCGGTCTTGTCAAGCCCCCAGTCTCGTGACTATGCAATGTAGTCTTCAAGGAAATGCATTACACAGACAGACAATAGGATTCCTATTGTCAAGTACATTTTTCTACCCAAATTAGAGCTTGAGATTACATAAATAAAATACCTATAAGGACCCTATAAAACCCTCATTGACTCAACACCAAACTTAAATAAAATATCTAAACACCCGAACAAACCTACTCGGCACAGGAAACAAGACAAAAAACCCTAAACTCCCCAAAAGTCCTTAATTACGGAAATTTTGTGATTTACGATTTGTTATGCGTAAAGAGATTCGTAAACTTTTGACAAATTTGGACTGCCTACCACTGGTTGACATCTTCCACGTGAAATTATAATTAAAAAAAAAAAACAGAAGCATTTTCAACTGGTATTGTTATCGTCCCAATGCAAGCATTAAAGACATGTCAAGAAAAACCTAGAAATAAGAAGCAAATTCCAACCTATTTCCCACATAAATCATTTCTGATTACAAATTTAGATGTATAAAATAAAAGGAAAAGGAAAGCCCTAGAATTTTTTTGAACTAACCTCAGAGACAATGTTGGATCTCATGCTGCCGAATCAGAATTTTGATTTGCCGTCTTCCTCGCTCGAACAATTGTTTTAAATATAATACATTCCTATGAATTTGAATGGATTTAGACTACAAACTGCTCCTTTACCCTGTCGTTGTAGAAATCTGAAGAAACTCGTGTGCCACTATCTAACGGATGAATTTGTCGCATGGTAGTTTTACATAGACGGTAAAATTTCTGCTCATGATCATTGATGCCCGTCAAGTGAGGATATACTTTCCTTCTGTTGTACATCATAAACAGCGACCCTGCTCGACAATGGGTACAAAATGTGCTTTTTTTTGTTATGAAAGGTGGGTTGGGTTACTTGTGCAGATGATTTTTAACAACGAATACATTAAATTTTATTTTGCATCTTTAATTTTCTTCTTTCCTACCTAATTGGAGGAGCATGGAGCTATCTAGAGACCCTTTTACATTATATACAAAATTTATCATTTGATAATGTTAGTTCGTTCTTAATCCTTAAATCATGACTTGTGCACACATTCAAAGCTCAATTGCCTATCCTTGGCCTTATTGCATGATTTGCTCTCTTTGTTGTATTGCTCAATCGATCACATAATTGTTTGCATCAATCCACAACAATTTATCACCTCCAAGTGTCGTGTCCATAAGTTTTTAGCAGCTCGGTCCTTGTCCGTATAAGACTGTCAAACAAAGACCAAACCGTCAAACGGTTTGGTCAGAAACTAGCAGTTTCATCCCAAGCCACCCAACGGTCATTTTCTCAAACTAATATTTTTCTATAGATCAGCACTTTCCTCATGGGTCAACTTTAATGTGAAAATATACCTACGAACCCATGTATAAGAAATTTAAATGCACTCATATACTCACCTGGCACTTTCAAGAGTGCCACAAGAAAATGTAATTCTAAAAGCACTCCAAACTCTCATAAATTCTTAAAAAGCAACAACCCACATTAGGAGCAACCCCCATGTGGGTCTAAAGCACTCCCAACTATGTTCAAGAGTATACCTTCCCAAGTTTCAAGACCTCAAGGACAAGTCAACCACAAGCATGCCAAGCCACTACTAAGCATTATCAAGTGTATATTATCAAAAATAGTTGTACCTATAAAGATACCACATCTCTAAGTAGAGAACTACATGTGTTTTAAGGCCCCTTCAAAGTAGTGCCAACGTAGGGTGTTATATGCATTGCACTTTGACCCCAACCCACTAGCCTTTATGTAGGGTCTCCTACCCTATGGTCAGTGTTTGAAGTTATTTCGGGTCATACAAAGAGTTTCACACATTTGTGAGACCTAGGGTTTCATAGATAAGCACATTCCATTCAACTGCAAAGGAATAAAAATCTACAAAATGTTAACAGCTCGACATATAGAACCACCAAACAAGTATGAAACCACCAAATAGTTCCATATTCATCCAATGGTTTCATCTTAATTTAGTCTGTACATAAATGAAGCACCTACCAATCATTTCCAACTATTTTGTCTATTTGTCAATGTCAAATCAACTTTATTAGCATTTGATAAGCTAAGTTCATCTCCCTTCTTGTGTGTTGTCTTATTTGGCACTTGTTTCAATCAATTTATCTTGCATATTGCTAAATAGGTAAATTGTGATCGACACATTGATATTTAATTAATTAATATGAATATACATCTTATTTTTAACCCTAGCCCAAAGTGTACTAAGTGACATACACACTTATTCATTTTTGGATTAAATCATTTAGTAAACTTGTTGACTATATCCTTAACCTGGTGCAAATCCTAACTACCATTCGGATTTTGTAACACCTTTGACAAGCAGTTATATTTCTCTTTTGCATTACAAGCGTAGGCATGTGATTTTCTTGAATGAGGTGTGTTTCCTTGATTGTTGAAAATCATGCTTGTTATGGATAAATCATGCTTGTTATTAAATCTGCTCTTGGATTCATTAGACTGAAATGATATCTTGCTATAATCCATTTTTCACTTTTTGTAGGTGAGTTGCAATTTGGTTTTGAGAGTTGCAAACTTATCTCTTTTACTGACTCATCTTTGGATCAATTTCAGTGATCCAAGGAATGTTTTAAATTTCCTTAACGAACTGAATGGTAAATTGACATTCATTAGTTTGAGAGACATAGCAGACTGAACTTTGTATGTTACAAATTCCTTGGTCTTGTATGAACGTGCCTTCATTCGGTTGTATGATTGTGCTTGGATCTTTAGGATTGATCTCTTCAGGACATTAATGGCGTAAACGAAATATAGTCTGCTTCATGACTATGAAGGGGATCTGAATCCTAAAACTATAAGGACTATCCTAACGGTATCCTAAACTGAGGTAAGAGCACCTACTTCTTAGCTATGTCTACTTATTTGGGTTTTCAATCTAACCTAAGCTTCTTATTTTATTTCATTTGGATGGCATCCTAACCTAAGTTCTTGTGATAATTGAATAAGGGAGAAAATTACTAAAGTAATGCTAGGCTATTTTAGCCTAATACTATATGGTTGTGAATTTGATCTAACCTAAGGTGGAAATTACCTATGGCAATGTTTTAAGACCTAAGATAATTTATTGTTAGACTAACCTAAGTTTTGGGAAATATATCCTAAACTATAGAAAGGGAACTTAAGGGTCGCATGGTATTACGGCGACGGTTCCAATGGCATTTAATTGATTTGATTTGGTTAAATGAATGGAGGTACATCTAGTTTTGGTAAAGGCGAGTAAACTTTAGTGGAGGCATACGTGGAGGCTTCACTAAAGTTGAAATTGCATACAGAAGTGGAAATAGGTTTCGCCAGTTTTAGGAGGTGGTGGCATGGAGAGATAGGCGGGAATTTTGTAATTAATGACATTAATGGACCTCGATATTTACATGCAAACCATCTTGGAAACAAGGGAGACAGAATTTGTGAGAGGTTGTTTGGGCTTGCATGCCTCACAAATTTTGCTCTGCATGGAGCTATCTGGTTCTTTGAACCAATAGTTCGACTTTTACTTTGTGGTTATTTTTGGTTTCTCTGGCCTATTTTCGATTGAAGGAAAGTATATGAGGCATTAGAAGAAAAGATGTTTGGTTGTTGATCTTTCGTGGGGGAGAAAAAGAGTTGGAAGCTCGGCTGAAAGTCTCCTTCGAATTGATAGAGGCATTATCAGGCATGATAGGCTCTATCCATTACTTGATTTCTTGCTTTCTTCTAAATGATTCATTAAAACAATTATGCTCTCGTGAGATAAATGTTTGTATGTTTTGTCTGTTTATTTACTTTCTTGTTTTTATGAATCTGTGGGGTTTTTGGGATGTAAATCCATTGTAAAGTAATGATAGTTCTTTGGAAAAATTTCTCTATGCTAAGTTTAATGGTGACATGCATGCGAAACTTGTATTTGAAGCTTTGTATTTCATTCTGAAACTGGTATTCAAGTCTGGCGTTGATTGAACGAGCATTCGTTGCCTTATGTTTCATTCTGAACTATTATTTAGAGCCAGTGTTTCATTTTTATTTGTATTGGAGCATTTGTGCTTGTTCTGAGCTTGTAGTGGAGCTTCTTGGTTGTTCTAATCTAGCATTTGTTGTTTGTACGGTTTTGAACCTTTATTGTAGTCGTTGTGTTCTGAGATTGAGCTTATAATGGAGCTTCATGGTTGTTCTGAGCTTGTATTACAGTCTTGTGTTTTGTTTGAGCTGGTACTGGTGCTTGTATTGTTATGAACCTTTGTTTGAAGCTTCGTGTTCAACACTGTACAAGTATTCCATACTTGCGTGTTCTGAACTTGCAATCGGAATCAATGTGTTTGATTCTGTACTAGTATTCTGAGCTGGAGATTTTACTCGTATTCAAGGATTTGAAATAGCTTTAGAACTCATTTATGGAACTGTCTACTCAGAAAGGTTCTTGAGAGATTTGTTTTGGTTTGAAGTAGACCGGGTAATTTGTTTTTGAGATCTCCTCCTGTGTAGCTTCTTGAGTGGGAATGGTTTGTAATACTTCTATCTTTTGGAGATTGTACCACGTTCTTTGAACTAGTAATGGTGTATGAGTTTGGGGGATATTCTTCCCTTCTCTACTATGAGAAATCCCATGTTTTGTTAAAAGCGTGACTATTTTGTTTGAAGGATAATGGACTAGAACTATAGACTTGTTGAGAGACTAAGTAAACTAGGGTTAGTTACTGGGTTATTATTTACTCTTTGGTTTTGATATAGAGTTCGTTGGAATGGATCGTTAACAGTTTAAGAGGTTTATGGAAATATAGTATGTATTTTCCTTCTTGTGAACAATGTTGAAATGAATACCTTCGTATCATAAGCTTTTTAAATGGAACTCAAGAGTCTTGTGGTGATTTTGTTTCAGTCAAGTTGGAAGTAAGATTGGAACATCTCTTGACTAAACATTGTTGGGTTTTCTTACTCTCTTTTGATCTTCTTAATTGATTTCTTGGGTTTTATTAGAAGGTTGAATTTAAAACCTAGTATACTAAATTTTGTATGGAAGGACACATATCTCTGTTCAGAATGCTTTGTATTATTGTTCTTATTTGGGATCGCAAACTATTTACTCTGTTGCATTAAGCTGTTGAAGCCTTGTAATGGGATTTTAGTCTTTTGAGTTCGTGAGTTGCATTGAACCTTGTATATCTTACATTGTTTGTGGATTTATATTCCTTGTTGGACTCATTGAGTGAATCATTGGGTCTTGTAAAAGATTAAAAGAACGGATTTCTCTTGGACAGTATTTTGTTTATCTTTAGCATTGGGATTGTACTGTGTACCCCTTTCTGAGAATTGAATTCAAACTTTTGTTTAATGAATTGGGATAAATAAACCAGGTTGTATTGATTTGTAAGGGAAACTAGAAGTGTGCTTTCTTCAAACTATGGGTTTGGTTTTGTGTTCTCTCTTTGGAATTAGTTAAAGAACTTCTAAGTTTGAAATAGATATGGGAATTCATTTGATAATATAAATGAAACAAATTATTGATTGGACCTTTTCTAATAGATATCCCTTTTACTGTTGTAAAGATAAGTTCATTTGATTGAATTTCTCTGTATTTCGATTCTCTTCTTGGTTGTAGAGTGGTTGTTCTCTTAGGTCTACTCAACTTCTTGGGTACGGCTTTCTGTCCTTCTGTCTTGAAGGAAATAGTGGGAAACCACTCTTTTGAGATGGAAAATTCCTTGTGGAGTTAGTTTAGACTTGTGGGGGAGGGGGGGGGGGCGGGCGGGACTGTTTTGACTCTCTACCCTACTTGGATTGATTTGGGATTCTTGTTAGATCCTTTTCCTTAATGTTGAATCCTTATATTGTTATCTTTGAATGTGATTTGGCAGATTCGTGTTTAGATGTTGTCTCTTTAATGTTGAATCCTTATTGTTATCCTTGAACTGAAGCAGTTATCAGTGTTTTGAACATGTTTCTGTATTTCAGTTGATTAGTGTATGGAGAATAGTATGTATTGATTCTTCTTCTTTTGCTTATAGTGGAAAGATGAAGCATCCTAATATGAGCTATGTTGTAATTAACTTATTTTGTTGCTTAGTAAAGATAAATGTTGTATTTCTATTCAGATAGAACTATGAAACAATTGGATGACAAGACCTGTTGATTGTTTTAAAGTAATTGATAAGATCAATTAAACATTGTGCTATAATGCAAATGTTGCAGATCATTATTATGCTCTTTTCTTAAAAGTGAATTCAAACTCTTTATTTGTACTTCTTTTCTGGTTGTTATTACTTATGCTTATTTGTATGATATATTAATTGTTTCATTAAAGCAGAGTTGTTTTAATGGAACAATCAGTGGAATGCACTTCGTTTTAATGCTTAGTGCCTATCATGCTCAGTTCATTGAACTGACCCGTGCTAGCAATTTTTACAGATGGACATTGTAAGCGATAAAAGAAGGAAAAAACTTTTATGATGCATTGGGTTATATAATTTTGGATCTTATGTAAAGAATTTTGATTCATTCTCGAGTTGTATTGGAAAAGAGAAGTGATATTCTTTTATGATCTTAATGATGATTGACATGCAGTATGTCTGAAATGCATAAGTCTTGTAAATGTATATTTTATCATGATGAATTGAAAAGTTTGGAGACTGACTCCAATTGCTGTGTATATTCACTCGTACTTAATATGATGGAAATGGTAGTGATATCTTGTCGATATTCCTTATATATGTTTGTATACTATTGTTGTTATCAATTAATAAATTGGATTAAGGGGGATAGTACAATCTCCCTTACTATGATGAAACTTGTTAAATTGCATAAGATGTCGTCTCTAACTACACAAATATAGTTTAATAATGAAATATGCATTGGTTATACAATTAAACTATACGAGTAAAGAATGAAAAAAAGGTTATGTTAACCCTAACATCTAACCATGTAGAGGAAGACTCTTCCTCTCTCAAAAGAATGAAAAATAAATGGAATGGTGTTTTTGATCTTTAGTCTTTGTACTTAGTTTGTAAAGTAAACGCTAGCTAAATCTAGGTGGATGACACATCTTCTTTGGACAGCCAGGTTGCATTAAGAATTAAACATTTGATGTTGTTGTCATGTTTTGGGATAACTGTTTGTTATGCCATGTTAATGAACATCAATGCAAACATGAATTAATGAAGTTTTCAATATCAAATCAGGCTAATTATGGATAAAGAACTTAATGACTGTTGGAATTATGGTTGTTACAATCTGAATCTTAATCCAATATTAATTATGAATTAATGACCACTAAGGGGTATGTACTTCATGATGAATCAGTTCTAACGGATGTTGGCACACACCAACTACAGGATTGTACCCTCGAGAACTGACTTCTCGAGGGTACAGTGTTGTAGTTGACATGTAGCAACACCCTTCCGTAATTGTTCATCTAGATCTACACACATTTGGACTTGAACTTAGTTTCTCTCTAGGTCAAGTTAGTAGCATGTTTAGAATAGGTAGTAGCTTTCTATGACTCAGGGTGCCTCGGCACATTCGGTCGACTTAGGTCGGTCGATTATGCCCATATACCCCAAGTCATTATGAGCGTCTTTCTATAACAAATTATGTTGCTAACCTGGGCTAGGGTCAAACCTTGGGCAAGTAGACTGATAGAAGTCAGTAAAGACCATTCTAGATAACAGTAGAGTGAGGTGAAGGACGTATTCCGAAATGACGAGTATGTCATGTAGGAATAGTAACATGAACAATATGTTGAAAATCTTTGGCCAAAGTATCGCAAGCTGTTGGTTGCATTGTCCTCTGTCACCTAGTTTAAAGAAACGTGATGTCAGATGAATATTGGTAAAAAATATTCAGATAGGTTTTTTAAACAGATCACTCAGTACCCGAAATAGGGTAGGAGAACCAAGTATACGTAGTATACATAAAGTAGTTTATACTTTAAAACAAACATGAGAGATCGGTTGGTAACCAGGTCATGGAATGAGTGATCGGTAACTTACCGAGTCATTACAAATGCATATGGTTATCTATTATGAGATTGATTGACATAGAATGTGTGTTCTAAATGATGTTTTATTTAGAACAAAGATCATTCTGTTTCAAAAGAAAAATCCCTTGTTTCTAAAGTCTTAAAATGGGAATGTTACAGTTTTCATTTCTTCCTAGATACATGATCCTTTCACTCAACCAAAGGTTTTTTTCTTTTTTGTGCTTTCATAGTTTACTCTAGCTCATGTCATGACTTTCTCTTATACTTATACCGATGAGCCAACCTCCATGTCTTTAAGTAAGATAGCAACATACAAGGACATTATTAATACTCTCAATGACTTTTCTCAATATGAATGTGATAATACATATGAGGTATATTATATTCTGGATCATAGTACTTATTCTTATGTAAATGGTTTTGTTAATAAGTCTCCCTTGTGGAGGTGATAATGCATGCGATGTTTTGAAAGAATCTCTGGACATAGACAATATTGCACTTGCATACTTTAGTGTTTCTATCTTTGTTAATACTATTATGGTTGCCTCTACCAAGTCACCTCAAGGGGAAATTTCTCGTGAACACTCTGATCCTAATATTGACCCCCTTGAAGAGGATAAGTACGAATTTATAGAATTTCTAAAGAAAAATTGTCAACATATCAATGCACTTCGATATATAATTCAGGATAAACCAAAGCACTTTGCCATATCTAAGATTCATATATCATACTTTCTTAAATGTAATGTTGTTTATTCTACTACATATACATATACTATTGCTACATCTATTGTTCCTAAATCTATGGAGGCATCTCATATTCCCCTTCAAAAAGTTACAATGTATATTCCTTTGTCTACTACTTCTTATTTCATCACAAGTCTAAGGTTTTCTCATCAAGTGTATTTTAATTGAGAATATTTCTGGCCTCAATATTTGTCTTGGTTCTTTGCTTCATAAAATGGAATTTATTTTATCATAATCAACAAGACTAAGGTTACAATGCATATTCCTTTGTCTACTACTTCTTATTTCAACACAAGTCTAAGGTTTTCTCATGTATTTTAATTGACAATAATTCCCGCCCCAATATTTGTCTTGGTTCTTTGCTTCATAAAATGGAATTTATTTTATCCTAATGTTGTTTATTCTACTACATATACATATACTATTGATACATCTATTGTTCCTAAATCTATGGAGGCATCTCATATTCCCCTTCAAAAAGTTACAATGTATATTCCTTTGTTTACTACTTCTTATTTCAGCACAAGTCTAAGGTTTTCTCATCAAGTGTATTGTAATTAACAATAATTTTGGCCTCAATATTTGTCTTGGTTCTTTTCTTTTATCATAATGTTGTTTATTCTACTACATATACATATATTATTGCTACATCTATTGTTCCTAAATCTATGGAGGCATCTCATATTCCCCTTCAAAAAGTTACAATGTATATTCCTTTGTTTACTACTTCTTATTTCAGCACAAGTCTAAGGTTTTCTCATCAAGTGTATTTTAATTAACAATAATTTTGGCCTCAATATTTGTCTTGGTTTTGGCCTCAACAATGGCAGAAGAAAACAAATACAAGGTAGAGAAGTTTGACAACCGAAATTTTCAATTATGGAAGAAGCAGATTGAAGATTATATGTATCAAAGAGATTTGTATTTATCATTGGATGAGAAGTCTAGACCTACGAAGATGACTGATGAAGAATGAAAGATTCTTGACAGAAAGGCTTTGGGATCTATAAGATTGAGCGTAGTAGCATCTGTGGCTTCCAATATTACAGAAACGACTTCTACGGTAGGGTTAATGAAATCATTTGCTAATTTATATGAAAAACCTAGTGCTTCAAATAAATTTTATTTGATGAAGAAACTATTTAGTTCTAAGATGCATGAAGGTGGATCTGCATCTAGTTATTTGAATGATTTCAGATCTATTGTAAATTAGTTAAAATCGGTTGATATACCATTTGATGATGAAGTAAAAGAACTTTTATCTTATGTTCTTTGCCTGATAGTTGGGATAACTTGGTAATGGTTGTTAGTAATATAACATCTACTAATAATATTTTGAAGTTTGATGATGTGGTTAGTATAATCTTGAATGAAGAAATTTGCAGGAAGAGTACAGAGGAATCATCATCTGGAATGCTTTGAATGTAGAAAGCAGGGGCAGGCAGAAGGAGAGATCCAAGAGTAAGAGTAATGGGAAATCAAAGTCAAGGGATAGCAGATCTAAATCCAGAAGTAAGGGAATTACTTGTTGGAAATGTGGAAAGAAAGGACATGCAAAGAAAGATTGTTGGTCAAAGGATAAAGAGAACTGGTCAACAACTAGACAAAGGTAAAGAAGCAAATCTTGCTGCATCAGAAGTAATGCAAGATGCTCTTATTTTTTCTTTAGATAATAGAATTGAATCATGGGTTTTAGATTCAGGAGCTTCTTTCCATGCAACCCCTAATAAGGGTTATTTCAGAAATTATGTCCAGGGAAATTTTGGGCATGTTTATTTGGGTGATGATGAACCTTGCAGTATTACTGGTAAAGGGGAAGTTCATCTAAAATTACAGAATGGAAATACATGGGTATTGAAAGATGTGAGGCATGTGTCAAGCCTCAGGAGGAATCTTATTTCTGCAGGGCAACTAGGTGAATCTGGTTATATGGTTACTTTTACAGGAGACTCTTGGAAAGTCACCAAGGGTGCTTTTGTTGTGGCAAGAGGTAAGAAGGTAGGAACTTTATATTTATCTACCTGTGTTACTGATTCATTTTCTGCATTATCTACTTCAGATTCAGATGCATGCATGTGGCATAATCGGTTGGGCCATATGAGTCAAAAAGGAATGCAGATCTTAAAGGCTAAGGGTAAGTTATCATATTTGAAAGATTTAGATCTTGATTTCTGTGAGCATTTTATCTTTGGAAAGCAAAAGAGAGTGAGATTTCTCAAAGTTGGGGCAACTAAGAAGGAGCAAAAATTGGAGCTTGTACACTCATATGTGTGGGGACCAGGTCAGGTAGCTTCTCATGGAGGATCCTAGTATTATGTTACTTTCATTGATGATGCTACAAGAAAGGTATGGGTTTATTGTATTAAACGTAAATATGATGTTTTTGAGACTTTTAAAAGATGGAAATCCCTTGTTGAGAATGAATCAAATTCTAAGTTAAAGTGCCTTAGATCTGACAATGGTGGTGAATACTGTAGCAAGAATTTCAATGATTATTGTTCAGTGAATGGGATATGTAGAGAAAGAACAGTTCCAAGAACACCACATGAGAATGGTGTTATAAAGAATGAATATGACAATCATGGAATGTGCTAGAAGTATGAGGATACATTCTGGATTGCCCTTGCAGTTTTGGGTAGAAGCAGTTGATACAACAATTTATTTGATTAACCGTGGGCCTTCAAGTTCACTAGATGGAGGAATACCAGAGGAATCTTGGACCGGAAAAGAGGTAGATCTTTCTTTTCTTAAATTTTTTGGTTCAGAAGCTTTTGTGCATGTTGATAAGGAAAATAGAAAAAGTTGGATGAAAAATCCAAGAGATGCACTTTCATTGGTTATGGATCTGGTGATTTCGGTTTCCATTTTTGGGATTTAGAGAATTCTAAAATTATTAGGAGTCATGATGTTGAATGGAATGAAAAGAGAATGTATAGGGATCGAATTTTGGTACCCAAGGATGAACCGGTTGAGAAGTTTGTGAATGAAAATGAACTCTCAGATTTAAAAGTAATTACCGACAGGGTTACACAGTAACCGGTGTCGGTTTACCCCTGACCGACATCAGTCAGCAGAACCAGTATCGGTTACAGAAGATCCAAACCGGCATCGGTTAACAGAACTGACATCGGTTATAGGTGACAAGCATTGGTCACTGACAGATTTGGATACAAATGTCTAAGAGGTCCAGATTGAGCCTCCGGTACCCCAAACTCCTATGAGAAGGTCACAAAGGGTAAGTAAACCTCCAGAAATATTTACACCTTCTCTATTTTATTTATTATTGACTGATAATGGTGAACCAGAAAGCTTTGAAGAAGCAATGCAGGATAAGACCCATGTCTAGTGGGAGCATGGAATAGATGAGGAGATGGACTCCTTGGAACAGAACCAAACTTGGGATTTGGTTAAGTTGTCAGTAGGTAAGAGGACATTACAGAACAATTGGGTTTACAGGATCAAGGAAGAAGAGGGTGGACAGAAAAGGCAAGGCAAGACTTGTAGTAAAGGGATTTACACAGAAAGTAGGTATTGACTTTGGTGAAATATTTTCTCCTGTTGTTAAGATGACTTCTATTCGTACTGTATTGAGTTTAGTTGCATTAGAGGATTTGCATTTAGAGCAACTAGATGTGAAGACAACTTTCCTTCATGGTGATTTGGATGAAGAGATTTATATGCAGCAACCGCTTGGGTATGAAGTCAAGGGTAAGGAGAAATTAGTGTGCAGGTTGAAAAAGAGCCTATATGGGCTCAAGAAAGCTCCAAGGCAATGGTACATGAGGTTTGATAGTTTTATGCATGAGCATGGTTACTTGAGATGTGAATCTGACCATTATGTTTATTTCAAGAAGCTTGAAAATGGGAGCTATATTATTTTGTTACTGTATGTGGATGATATGCTTATTGTAGGATCTAATATGTCAGGACATTGGTGAGCTTAAGGGAAAGCTAGCTCACACATTTGCTATGAAGGATTTAGGAGTTGCAAAAATAATCCTTGGCATGAAAATTCACAGAGACAGGAAAAACAAGAAATTGTATTTGTCTCAGGAGGATTATATCTACAGAGGTGTTAGAAAGGTTCAAGATGCATAATGTAAAACATGTTAGTACACCTATGGCTGGACACTTCAAATTAAGCAAAGATCAGTGTCCTTCATCACATGAGGAGGTCAAATACATGACACTGAGTGCCATATGCTTCAACAATTGGAGTCTCATGTATGTTATGGTTTGTACCAGACCAGACATTGTACACAGGCAGTGGGAGTTGTGAGTAGATATATGGCCAATCCAGGTAAAGAGCATTGGAAAGCAATCCAATGGATACTCAGGTATTTGAAAGGGACATCTAGCATGTAATTATGCTATGGAGGTTCAGATATTTCATTATGCGGCTATGTTGATTCGGATATGGCTGGAGATTTGGATGGTAGGAGGAGCACTACTGGATATATTTTCACAGTAGGTGGGACGAGAGTTAGCTGGATTTCAAGATTGCAGAAGGTTGTGGCTTTGTCTACTACAGAGGCAGAGTATGTTGTAGCTACATAGGCTAGCAAGGAGATGATATGGATGAGTAGGTTCATGGAAGAGATTGGGAAAGGAGCAAGATGATTACAAATTATTCAGTGACAAGTCAGAGTGTAATTCATTTGGCAAAGAACTTAGCGTTTCATTTGAGAATGAAACACATTCAGTTGAGGTATCACTTCATACGACAGGTATTGGAGGATGGACAATTGAATCTGGAAAATATTCATACGAGCGAGAACCCTGCGGATATGCTAACAAAGCCATTAGTAAAGGAGAAGTTGGAGCTACACTCCACTTCTTGTTGGTCTTTGAGTTTGAGACTTGAAGAGGAAGAAACAAAGCTAAGGAAGGATCCAAGAATGACGATTGTACAGGTATAGTGCAGTAACTAATCTCCAAGTGGGAGATTATTGAGTTATGGAGCTCAATTATGTTCAGATTAACATAAAATGTAAAACTTGTTGGAAAATATAGTAACAGTCATCGGTTAGGGGGGACTGGCATCAGTCACCTAGGACCGACATCAGTCAAGCAAGGAGGAACCAACGGTTAGGTGAACCAACGTCAGGGTTACCTGTACGTGAGGATGTTTTAATTAACTCTCAGGAATTAGATCTATTTTTAGACATTAAAACATATATATTGATTGTAATTACATGGCTAAGTGCCCTTAAGTCTATAAACACCTATATAAGCATAAAAGTTAGGGTTTAGAAGTAACAAGAATTAAGAAGAACTTGAAAAATTTGGTGAGAGAGAGAATTCTTGGTGATGAAGCAAAAGCTTGAGTGAAAGAAAGTACTGAACATCTGAGAGGTGTGGAAGATTGTAAATCTTCAATTGTTTATCTTGTCAAAGCTTTGGATAATAGATTGGCTTGTTTCTTGGTGGACGTAGCCCATACTGGGTGAACCACGTTAAATCTAGTGTTGATTTATGTCTCTTGTTTTGTATATTTCTTTTGGTAGAATATCCACTTTTATTTGCATGTATGCTTAGATATGATATATTATCTGTACAACCGGTGTGCTAATCCCAACAAACATTATTATCTTAACGAAGCCTGAGATGAACTTTCTTATAATAGTTAATATTTTTTGAAAATGAAAAAAATCTTTTCAATTGTTGGGGAAGGGTATTTTAGGATAAGTTCAATCCAATTAAGATAAATATGGAATATCCCTTGGGGTCAAAAATGATATGCCCCAACAACTTAGAAGCCTTCAATGACCCCTAAGACAGAGCTTATAGCTAGATTAAAGTATATGCATGCATGTTGAGGACATTGTTGAAGGATTGCACACAAATCCTTTAAATGACCTTATGTGCACCTTGGCGAAGACTCTGAGGTCATCCATATAAACAATGATAAACTTACAGATCAAGTCATTAAACGTAAGATCCATGGTGTTTTGAAAGGTTGTGTGAACATCTGATTAAGTTGAATGATCATTCTTTTGTGAAAACATACCCCACTTGGTAGAAGTAGAGGTCATTTCAATTCCATATTCTTTGCACATAATGAATTGATTGTATCCTGAGTACCCATGTTAAAGGAATATGAGTTTACACACCATTTAGAATATGTAACACCTTAATAGGGATGGATAATGGGTAGTTAACTCTTTCTCAGATGCCTTGTTTGAATTACAAAATTCCATGCAAAGGTGAATTTAAACTCTTTTCTTGTGGATTGGAATGAGGTTTACAAATTTTGTTGATACTGGTAGATTGAAAACATGATACTTTGTACTCAATGGATTTTGTACTTCCTTAAAAATGAGGGGATCTAACAATGTATTGATGATATTTTACCTTTTTCAATCTAAAGGACTTTGTACAAGGATTTAGAGAGATAATATGTGATAGGCCAGAGAGATTCAGCATATCTTCATATTATTTTAACTCCATCAATAACATCTAATTAGTATTTAAGTACATGTATCCAGTTTTATTTATCTTGTTGGGTGCAAGATTCAAGGCATATCAACATGATGTTTGATAATCATCAAGTCTCCCAAGTCATGTGAGACTAGTATTGTTTGCTCGCTAGTGATGGAAGTCATTTTCTTCATTATAAGCATTGTGGTGATTCACATCGAATAACATTTCTAAGGC
The DNA here is from genome assembly GCA_019776745.2 of Taxus chinensis. NCBI lineage: Eukaryota > Viridiplantae > Streptophyta > Pinopsida > Cupressales > Taxaceae > Taxus > Taxus chinensis. The sequence continues at coordinate 659,693,062 of CM034150.1, read as the reverse complement.
CACAATATTGATAAGCATGTCATTGATTTTTAGGTTCAAAATTCCATCTTCATGTCATTGAAGTTATTCCTTATTGATTTCATCTAATGATTTATGTTTTTTTTCTTATATTACCTATTGGAAAGGCCCCTAGCCCACATTTTATAAAAATATTACATTGAAGTTTCCAAAGATAACATCGACCATCTTGATGGCATGTCTTAGTATATATGCGTTATCATGAAAAAGTGACAGTATATGGTAATAAGACATTGGTCCCATTTATCCAACCTCATACATCAAAACACAACCAAGTTGTATACAAATTTGAGATACAAAAAACTATACATAATTATAGAAAATTAAGGATAGATTTCCAACGCCAAATCCTTCACCATTCCTTTTGCCCCAAGAAGATCACACTTGAATCCACAGACATAGCTTGGTCTAACTAGTTTGAGGTGCCTTCACAAGGGACAATTCACAATCACCTCAAGAGAGGAAGTTTTAGTCCTAGGTGCTTTGCTATGGCCTTATGTCATGTAGCCAGGGCTTCTTGCGCCCTGAAAATGGTGTGCATATGAAAATTGGTCTCAACTCCCCTCTTTTCCCCTTTTTTCTCGAGCTTCGATGTGATCCAGGTGCAACGAAAATTGTGCCAAAGGCATTTGATATCATATTGGTGCCACAATTTCCATGCGCCACATCGAAAATATTGATGCCTCCTGATTGATTGCTTAGGGTCTAACATTAATCCATGCAAATGGGTTCAAATCTTCTCTACCTCACAACCATCGATATCTAAATGAAATTGACCAAGCATTTGTGAGAGTCAGTGATGTATAGTAGGGTTTGCAAATCTTCCCATCTAACTAGACTTCAAACGAAGCTTCTGCATCAGCACTGTGAAAGGCAAAGCGACGAGAGCTCCGAACAACCCTAGGACAAGCTTGACCCTCATTGATAACTTGATTTCCTCATCTTCCACTAAGGTCATCTCTAAAGAGGTAAGTCTTCTGAGTATGAATTAGTAATCCACATAACCGACGTACACAGTAATGATCCCATAAACTGCAGTACTTAAAGGCAAGGTGGATGAGCCACTTTTTGCAAGATTGTGTTGTGTATGTTCAATTAATGCAATATTTTCTGTCAAACCCGAACCACACGAGCGGAGGATATCAATGTCGAACAGAGGCTCAGAATAAAAATCCACTTAGAGATAATGATTTAAATCATGAACTTAAGGCCTTTTGTAAGGCCCATGGGAAATTATTTGTCCATTTACTTGTGAAAATTCCATCTCTACCCAACAATCCAACCCCCATATTAGCTAAATGCTCTACAGATGAGTTCCCAGACCTTAAAATGTGAGAACATCATGGACCTCATATTCAGATAGTCTTTAAAGGATATCCTGAATAATCTAATTTAAATTCCAAGCCTTAGAGGAGTGAGAAGAGAGAGCGTCAATGATGATTTCTAGAGTCGCCTTCAATCCAAAGCCTTTTCCCTTTCCTAAGGAGCCATGTCTCCCTGAGATTGTGTTGAAAAACCATTCCTTCTGTAATATTATTGGATGATCTGCCACAATCTAGAGTCATCATGAAAATTAGTTTCCCTTGAGAATCTATGATTTAGACATTACTACCACCAGTAGGCCTGAGATTACCTTTTGAGGCCCCCTCAAAATTCAACTTTACCCAACCATCAGGCGGTAACTATCACAAATTATCTGATTTTAATGCCAATCTGAGCCCCATTAATAGGGACCTATGATTTGTGTTTTAAAAGATTCATAAGTGGAGAGTGAATAAAGGATATGTTTGTCATCATTAACATACCTAAATGTGTTAAATTTTATCTGGGATGGATGAATATATAGGAGACTAATTTGATTGACAAACACTTGAGCTTTAACCTTTTTGTTGGATCTAGAGTGTTAGTTGTGAAAGCTAGCGCATTTGCAACACTATTTTGATTGGGCAGAATGGAAGGAATGTTGAACACATCAAAGTCTTTAATGAAGCTCCATATGTGAGTTTGGTATCTTGATATGTGTTTGTCATGGAAAGTGTAATGGATTCTTATTTGTGTAGTTATTAACTACGAACCCAAATGCTTTTAAACACTTGCCACCTTTCTATTAACAAAATTACAAGCTATGTATGAGAGCCTCATATTTTGTGGTATTATCAATACATGGGAACTACAATTTGTATGTTACACAACACTTCTTCCCTCTAGGGTTGATCAATTAAACACGTGTGACAGATCCCTGTCTTCATTTGGACTTATCACATGTTGTGGTCCAAAGGTGCTCTTCCACCTTTAGAATTTTCGGCTTGGGAGAAGTCATGGGATTTTCTTCTTTGATGGTTATGCAATAGAAGATCTTGTAAATTTATTCTAACTTTGATCAATTTAGAACACTTTATATATTCCGTGGGGGGAATACGTTGTAAACAATATCCTCCATAATAGGGACAATTTACTCAGCGTGCGAGATATCATTAAGGGTACTCATATTTATTTGTATGAAACACCCTATCTCTTCCAAAGATGTCTTGAGGGGTGTAATTGTAAGAGCAAACCAAATTTCAACACAACAATATATTATTTCACACACTATTTCAATACCATAGAGAGCACTCCATAGATATAGCCTTTGTATCCCTCTAATCTAGGAAATTGTTTACCCTAAAATATCTCAAACAACCCATAAAACAAGAGTTGTTCTAAACAACTCTCCAAATATAACTACAAATTATCTAGGTATATATGAGTTGTTATAAGTCAATACAACACAAATATTAATCCAATAATAATGTGAGCGCTAAATTAAATTTTCCTAACATTCCCCCCTTTGTGTGAACATGGGAAGAAAACACATATGAAGATCTAGAAACAAATATCGAATGACCCCCACATGGTCTTCAACTGTTGGCTTGGATCTTATTCATGGGCTAGATCTGTTGCACATGACCAATCCACTTCACCACAGTGAATCCCATACCAGATGATCACACTTCCAACTTATTCACCTATATACGCGAACTCAATAGTTCCCGCTTTCACTTCCAGTGAACGCTCTTTCACCGGAATCGATTGATGTTAGAAGTATGACAATCGAAGAATCTCTAGTAGTCAAATGATCACTCCAAGTTCAGCTACCCTCCTATACAACTGTTTTCAACATATATCAAAATGCACATTCTCCATTGTTTGAATCATTGGTTTAAGGGAATGTAATGCACACATATTTTATTTTGCACACACCACTCAATTAAAAGATAGCGAACAATATATAAAAAGGTGTCACCAGTGTTTTATGCGACCCCGTCGTTGGTGACTGACGAGAGGCATTGATCGCCCTCCATCCTCTCGTTGCCTCCGTCCTCCAATGAAATTTTGTTAACTTAGGAAAGTTTGATCATGGATTTTTGATTTTCTATAATTTTCCCCACAGGATTTCTGACTCTTCCCACGTTGGCAATATTTTTGAACTTTATCCGATCTATTAAAAAGTGAATTTTTTTTATTCAAGGGTTTGTAGCATTTTTGACAAAAATGACTAATTTTGGGTTACATCTTTTGACAAGTAATGAACACTTCAATACTCGACTTTTGTGACGCCCATTTGATAAATATATATAAAATATACTAAGACTCATTTGGTTTCTATTTACATGGAAAAAATAACAATGACACAACTTGAGTCCACATTGACCATAATAAGACTCTTGACTCTGACTAAATAATAAAATGTTGATTTAAACAATCACAACCTATGACGATTTATTATTGACCTTTGACATAACGTGGACTTTAGCAATAAAGACTTAATAAAATATTCAACATATTAACTAAAACAAAGCAATCCTAGAACGTCACTAGTTTTCTACTATAGAACTTTATGCGTAATTGAACAGGAAATGGATCACTAGGCAACCATTGAAGAAGATCCATCTGCTATGCTTGCGCATGGTTTTGACATCGTGTCTATAAATTGAGTTATCTATATGACGTCAACCGATTAGTATCAATTGAAAACTGATGACGTTTAACTTCAGATAAACAGTAAAATTATATTGCATGCATGTCCTTGGGCTACAACTTAAGACTTTGAAACCAACAATTCACCACGCATGACTTGGACGGTTGAAACCTGACTAGATAATGGAAGATCTTGTTTCAATGGATCGTAAAAATGCATAGACTGTACTGCCCAGAATTAGTTTGGAGATGGCATAGAATAGACATGTACTACACAATGGAATACAAGGACACCTATCAAGATCTTCAACGTGCAATAGTCTATTGAATACATTTATTACGCACACAGGTGATACATCTGTGATAATTTCCTCTGACAACCTTGCAACAATCAAGATACATGATAGCTTTTTGGCTAGACAGTAAGCTGATTTTTACAGTAAATTCGTCAAAATAGACGCCAAGTCGAGTAAATCTAGGACTGGTAGCATTTCATCATAGATGAATCACAATATGTTAAGGCTTATGGGACGTAGGAGCACATGTACTTGTCCTTCACGCTTTTATAGGATGTTAACTCACATGCTCCTAATGCCGACATCAAATTTTGAAAAAAAAAATACCCTTTTGATCTGAGGCATTTAATGTTTTTTCGATAATCTAAAATTTTTTTTAGAACTACATTTGTTCATCTCCATGGATACCAGATGGTAAGAGTAGAGTGAATTTCAACACCGCAATATATTATTTCACACACTATTCAATACAATAAAGAGCACTCCATAGATATAGGCCATGCTTTGTATCCCTATAATCTAGGAAACTATTTACCCTGAAATATCTCCTACAACCCATAAGTGAGAGTTGTTTAAACAAATCTCCAAATCTAACTACGAATTATCTAATTTGTAATATGAGTTGTTATAACTCAATACAACACAAATATTAATCCACCATTACTGGTCCCAGTGCTCCACTATTGGCTCCTCTCCCTTATAATGGCTGGATTATTGACAAATGGAAAATCAGTCATTCCTCATCATTCACGTTAAGAATTGTTGACATTACTTGAATATTATATAGCATACAACGTCGAAAGGTTGATAGGAAATTTGTCTGATCAAACATGTCCTTATCCTCATCTGATATATGAACTAAAAAACAACTGGGTAGGGCATACCAAGTCTCAACTGTTGACTTCGTGGGAACCAGAGATCACACAAGAGATTGGAGAACTACAAATGTGTGTGACGGATCACTTTCATAATTTCTCTTCTTTGTATGATTCTCCTTAGGGCACTTTGTCATTTCATAGGAGTATCTAGTTCACACATAATAAAAACTAAAGCGTCATGACAAATCCTGAGCCTCGTTGTCATTGGACCTAGCGGTTTGCAGCACACAGAGATCATATTTCTTCAAAAAAAGTGAACAAGTGACCTGACAGAAAAAAGAACGTGGGCAGATGCACACAGAGGTTCTATGACATTCGAGAAACTATAATATCAACTTCTACAACTACCCTCAATGGAAAAATATATAAGACACTTGCCTCGTGGTCAAACACTCTAATAGCCCATTTTCTTCATTTGAGGTTACAAATCTATCCTTGTCATAGTTTCTTCATGTCAGAGCCATGACAACCACAGAAGCAAAGAAGCATTGTGTGGCTCGTACCCAGGCATTACCATTCACAAAGTACATACCCGCTCTGATATCAAATATTAAGCATTTGGATCATATTTGCATTAGGAATAACACAGTAATTATGGATATTCAATTCCAATTATGGGACTCTTTACAGTTTTATAGGTGATGTTGTTCCTACAATGTAGGAAACAACCTACAATAATAAACGAGTTGTTTTAACAACTTGTAAATATAAAACTATATATGTAACATTGTTTATAATAACCTCATAAATCATTACTCATCCCATACAAATATAAGACTCATAAATGTGAGCACTAACAATAAATTCCTAACACCATCCTCTTGATTATGTAGGTTTACCTTTCAGATGCATAAGGTGTTTCTCTTTGGGACATATCGCTCCTAATTGTGTGATGGTAAAGCATATAAAAGATAAATCCACTTGGTGGGAAAAACAACAATTTGAACATGGTATCCTTTTGATTACTTTTAGAGAAGGTCAAACATAGACATATTGAAATTATTCTTGAGCAAGTGATTTACTATGTTGGTAATAGGGCATTGTTTGACAAGCACATGTTGATAATCCTTGACAGGAATTCGAAGGAGTAAAGGTGGTTATAGGCTCATGAGTTTTACTTCAGAGGGTATAATTATTTCCCCTTTACTATTACAGGTAAGTGTGGACTTCTTTTAAGTTATTATCAGGCTCATTATTTTTGTCCCCCAGGATTTTGTAGGTTTATAAGACTAAGGCATTCCCAAGGTATTTCTCAGTGTTTTATGTGCTTTCCTCAAGCATGGTAACTACCTCAAGATATTCAATTTCCTTTTGGAAGATGTCAAAGGCCACATGAAATTTTGGGTAGTCAACCTCTATGTGGTATGGGATATGGTGAAGTTTACATCAAGATTGTAAGGGTACATCTGAAAAATTTATAGAATTCATACATGTAATTATTGATAAAAATTAACTTCTCAAATGCACAAGATGAGAGATAAAATCAATCATACACAGAAGACCAAGGAGGAATTGGATGTGCAGGATGGTGAAACAGGAAGGTTAGAGACTACAAATTCTATGATGTTAATTTTGGATCTAATAGACTATGCAAGGGTAGGACCTTTACAACTTGACTGTACATTATATGGAACATTATTTGTATAATTTGGTAACTTAATATCTCTATGGTCTTGGACTCTTTGACAAGTTGAGGATGTAAGCTACAACTTCCTTTTTGCTCTGCTTCTCTGGAATGAGTACACTTCTTTGATTAATGTTACTGCAAGCTTCCACACAAGGTTTGTGGTATACATGGTAATCACAGTGAAAAAATTGGTGAAACCCTATTGCAAAATGATGATTGAGAACCCATCATCAAGATAAAGATAAACTGTTAACATGGGAGAAAATATGTGTTTATTGTTAAATATTGACTATCATTAGTGGATCAAACTGGATAGCTACAAAACCAAGTGGGAAATCAAGTGTAAATTGACATTTGCACATTAGGAATTCGATTAAGCATGGGATGAATATGCCCATGTAACTGAGACCTTGAGGCATCATTTCTTGGTTAATTTTGAGATCCTCCTTATATGCAATGGCTAAGGTGGTCAAGGTGGTAGGGGCGTAATGTAAAAAAATGGAAGTAAGGAGGTCAAACACTTTAATATAAGTTTGGATTGCCAACTATTCTGTTTGGTTATGAGGGGCTTTCACTGATTTTTACAATTTGTGAAAGAGGTCATTGAAATAGCTCATAGGCTCATGAGCTTCTCTAGGCAAGGTTGAAAATTGGCTGTATAAAATGGATGGATTGTCAAGAATGACATAGTAGTCAATGATTTCATGAGGGCCTTAGTGAACATAATCTTTTTTGGGAATAACTCATGGTTGTTGGTAGGTATATGATTTCACGAGGGTGTGTATTATTTCATGCCCAATCAAAGTAAACCATGGATTAAGGATCAATAAAAAAAAATAGTTTGAAGGATTTTGAAAGAAAAGAACAAACGATTAAAATTCATTCATAGCCTAATTAGTGCATGCAAGCCATTAACATGAATACTTATCTATAAGTGTCACTTATAATATATAAAATGAAATTCATATGCAAATTACAAGCTTTAAGTCCTACTTACAACTGCTACACCCCTATATACATTTTCTAGTGACAAAGGTGTAAGGATTAGAAATAAGTAGACTATTATGATGTATATAACTAAATTTAAACATGAATTATGCATGACTAGAGTAATGCATTCTAACTTGAACAATTGATAAATGATAAGTAACTTATTCAAAATATAAGAAAAGAGAGAGAGACTCACTACAAGAATTTTAGCTAATATAACACTAAAAAATACTAAAATTCAAGCATATAACACCAATTTGTGATTCAACAACACTGGTGTTAGTTGTGTGGTAGTTTTTGTATAACAACAAAATCCAACAACACCGAAATTGATTATGGCATATAACACCAAATTTTGTGTTACGTTTAACACCAAATTTGGTGTTATATGCCATAATCAATTTCGGTGTTGTTGGATTTGGTTGTTATACAAAAACTACCAAGTAACTAACACCAGTGTTTTTTTTTAATTATTGGCAAATAGTTTTTTGAAAGGGACTATACCCTTGTACACCATGGCTCAGAAGCCAAAATTGAAAGTTAAAGCACAAGAGAAGGATTAAAATAGAACAATAGAGCCCGACTGCAGAAAAATGTCAGCAAACAACTGACAAAGAAACAACAAAAAAACAACATAAGTACAACAATCGAACAACAATGGCATAACAACACCATTGGAAGCAACCTGCTATCCGGCCAAGAAAAATGAGACCCATGTAGCCTAGCCAACCAATAGCAGAGATAAGAATCATCAAGGCAAAGTGTTACCCTTCAGAGGGGTAGATTTTTTCTTTTTGCTGACCGTAACCCATCCTGATGGATCCTTCGCGGTTGGAGAAGAAGACAAAGGAGGAGTATTTTCCTTAGTCACATTTGTTCCTTTTGGGACAACCACGTTGTTAACATGAGAGAGATATTTAACATTTTCCATGCTGCCCTCAACAGCTTGTGCAGTTTTCATGCTGCTCACAATTTAGATTCGGTTTCAAGGGCTGAAATGGATTCAAAATTTGTACCCGCATTTAAATCTAGTCCCTTTTTTGCATCAAAAATCAGGTGTTTTGAAAGTGCATCTCTTCCACCAGCTATGCTTCTCATGTTGAGGTTTTTCCATCCCACACTCAGTAGAGGTGTGCCCTAAGTAAAAACATCTTCTACAATGAAAAGGAAGACCTTCATAATCAAGAGGTTGTGACCAAGTTCTGTTTTGCACTCTAAGGTCTATGGTTGCAAGAAGATTTTTATCGGTGTCAAGTTCCACCAGGATTCGAGCATAAGTAGTATGGGTGTAATTAGTGGTTTGAGAATCAATATAGAGTGTAGTTCCCAAGGCATTGCCAATGGATGTCAAACAGTCATGAACCAGTGTTATTGGATCACAAATTAGTGTTTTACGACAAAATTTTAGTTTTTTTTTAATGTAAAATATTTAGTATTATACACATTATTGTTATCTACTTATATAATTGATTTTGGTGTTTGATTTATGTGTTTGTGTAGTAACCTCACAATTAGATACCGAAAAATCAAACATTTTTCTAAATTTTATTCTAAGATAACATGATTGGGAAATCGACTTACCATCGATTCCTCATCCCTAACTCTAACTAATAATTTGAAACCAAATGCTACAATAATTGAAACATACCAGTAGTAAACGCCATCTATTTAAATTACATTGCAAAGAGTAAAACAATAATTCAATGTTCATTTTACTCCAATTTCTTATTCTAACATAATATACTCATTTGCAATTCTATACTCAATTCATAATTACAATTCACCTAACGATTAAAATTACTCACAATTACTTTCAAAACAACATTTCATAATTATCACTTTCTCATTCATAAATGTTAGTAATTCATTCATGAAATTCATTAACTCATTTCTGGTTATAAATTAATTTGTAACTATGTTTTGTATTTGGGTATACAATAAAATTATGATTCATTCTAAACATATACAACAACCAATCCTCAAGGTAAAACACAATCTACAATACATAATGACTTTTAAAATCTTATGTCAACTCGTAGAGTATAAGCATATGCATACAAGAATAAGCATTCAATACATGGAATCGAAAATTAACTGAAGATAATTTGAAGATGCATAACTAATACATGAGAGTGAGAGTATCATTAGAACACTTCACCTCAACTATAAACCTGGTGGTCCCCCACACATCTCCTGAATACAAGAGGAGTGGCCCTACCATTCAATGAAGTGGGTGGATATGGAATTGATGTGGCAAGAGAGTGATTCATCTATGAAATATTAAGTTGTCACCTACCCTCTGATATCTACATGACAACAATGAACTAGAACATGATGTATATAATACTCCTAAACAACAAATACTAATGTTGTGCTTGTGGCTACAAAACGAAAGGAAGTTATTTACCCCTACACATTCCCACCCTAAGCATTGGGGTTGTGTCAAGAACATTGAAATCTATAGACCAGGTAATTTACTCTCATCCCATTTGCACTGAGAAAATATGAGTACTGCCACCCGACGTGTTATGTTCCCATGTTTGCAAACCCTCATCAAAGCTAATGTCAACTCTTAATCCTAACTTAGATCGCAACACCATTAATCTCCAACATATATATACATACACATACATGCAACACATTGTATGGTGGTGGAGCTATGGCATACCCCACAAGTTTTCTATAATGGCTATGGGGAAATTCATGATCCCTTTTCCCTCTAGAATGACATTTAATGACAAGAAATATAATAATGTCTAATTGCTTAACGATTAGGGTTTACACTGAATTGGGTGACGACTCATGTTTATTTATCTTGTTAAGAGTATGGAGATAATATAATAAGTAGTTAACCACTTTTAGAAATGAACTTAGGTTACATATATTGTTTAGTCACAATCTAATATAATGTGTATGATGAAAAATCATCAAAACAAGTTCCAAATAGTGGAAAGAGTGAATGTGTCTTGAGTCGATATAATAATAAAAAGACAAATAGGAAGATTAGATTGACCCCAAAGTACTGAAACATACTCCTTGTGCAATAATCATTCATTATGTTAGTAGGAGGACCACCTCCAATGTGGCGTTGTACCTTTATTGACTTAGATATTACAAAATTTTAATTAACTTCTTTATAGGAGAAAACCATCTTAAATGATTGTTAGATGGCAAGCAAGTTTAAAATTGAAAATAAACATGCTCATAATTAATCACTACACCCTAATCTTTAATAATAATAAACTAATTACATTGTATGATGACCTGTTATAAAAATAACTTAAGTTAATAATTATTCTTAAATTAGCTAGTAAAAAATTATATTTTATAACACCATTAAAATTATCTAGTTACGGATTGGGTTTTTAATAGAAATAGTATTTCTCCTATTATATATTCTTAACATCAATAAATCCTCAAAGTCAAATGGTAAACCTATTGGTTGGAAGAGCTATTCATATGAGGGGGATGAACATTAGGCAATAATTACCTACTTATTTGATTTCTTTATTAAATTTGTGTCTAGAAGATTCCCTTATTAAATTTGTGGCTGAAAACAATAAATAGAAGTGGATAAGATAGGTTAAACCATATATTTTTCTATTCTTTTTACCTTTACAAAAGGTTTTTCATTTTTGGGCATTGCTTAAAATGCACATAAAATGTTTTAGCAACAACAAATTCATAAATTCGTAAGGTATATTAAACCATATACTTTCCTATTCTTTTTACCTTTACAAAAGGCTTTCCATATTTGAGCATTGCTTAAAATGCACAAAAAATGTTTTAGCAACAATAAATTCATAATTTCACAAGGAAAATGAAAATGGAAAAGATTACACAAATTTCATAAGAAAATAAATATTATTATTAATATAACACATACACAAGTAATCTTCAGATGCTCATTTTTAATTATTAAAAAATAAGATAAGTAAATAGATCACTTATCCATTTCTATTTTTGACTCTGAGTTAATTTAAGATTTAAAATTAAATTAGTAAAATCAATTTATTCTAAGTGTTGGAAAATTGTATAGTAGATCCAGACATAATAGCATAAGTGAAGGATGACAATGATATTACATTTGAGTGCAATGATAAAAGAAACTACGGAAGATTCTAAGTTCCCAAACAGATAGAAAATTATACTGTATACATTGATAGGGAAAAAACATTGGAATAAATAAAATTATCTAAACTAAAAAAATGCTATGGAGATAGAGGAAAACATTAGGAGTAAAAAGGATGTATATATTTTGTTTTTACAAAAGTAAATCCATAATAAATGAAATGGTTATATTTGGAAAATAGAAAGAATAATATGATAGAGTGGGTATGGTTGTTAATTGAACGAAGCATATGTTTTTATTTTTCTTTTCTCTTTTTTAATTTTTTTTAAATTCTAAGATACCTAGAATCAATTTTATTCTTTGCTTTCATATATGTCTCATGAAAATTATCTATCCTTCATAGAAAAACCAGAAGACAAGGTATATTTTTAGCATAGGAAAATGAATTCATAAGGAAATCAAGAGAGTGTGGATTTTTGCAGAGGAGACTCGTTACTCATCAAATAAGCATAAGGAATTCCATAATAGAAAATTTTCAAATTTTCGCTAAGGAATGTCAAATTTTCGCTAGATAGGTATATCTAACTTGGATATGTAAATGGCCTTAAGGTCTTGGTCTATTGATGAGTTACAAGTAGTTTATAATCATCAACCCAAGTTCAATTCTCATTGAGGTCATTGGACACTTTCAATAAGTAGCCATGGAGACACCTTCTAGTAGGGGTCGAACTTCTCCATGTGAACCAAGTGAAACATAGCAGGGTGCTCCGAATACAGATCACTCAGCAGACATTAAGGACCCAAGCCCACCTCCATGTCGCACTTAGAGAAAGTGCTCCTCCAAAACCACCACTCCAGTTCATAGCTCTGGTGTAATAAAAGCGTTTACCATCCAAAGTTTTTAGGACTCAAGGTCTTGGTCTATTGGTGAGTTACAAGTAGTTTGTAATCATCAACCCAAGTTCCATTCCCATTCAAGCCATTGGACACTTTCAATAAGTAGTCATGGAGACACCTTGAGGTAGGAGTCGAACTTCTCCATGTGAACCAAGCGGAACACAATGGGGCACTCCGAATGTGGATCTCTCAATGGACATTAAGGACCCAAGCCCACCTCCATGTCGCACTTAGAGAAAGTGCTCTTCCAAAACCACCACTTCAGTTCATAGTTATGGTATAATAAAAGTATTTACCATCAAAAGTTTTTCAAGTCACATGGTTGTGTGCTTGCCCACCCATTATTAGGAAATAAGAGATAAAATATGCGGAATAATCCCTTACAGAATCACAACAGTAGAAACTAATATGCAGAAAATATTACAGATCTCAAATAAAAGTGCAGAATAACTAACACAACACAGAGAGACAAGATTTAACGTGATTCACCCAATTTGGGCTACGTCCACCAAGAATTACTTGCTCAGATTTTATTACAAGCCTCCACTCTCTCAATACAATACCTAGATCTGCTTGGAGCTATGCTCAACAAACTCTACAGAATTCACACCCGAATTCAAAACACATCCGCAATACATTTGCTTGTCTATGTATCATATGCATAAGACCATATAAATAGACAATTTCTTAAGTAATTTGATACAAAACCGTGGGTATCAAAACCATGGGAAAAAAACCGTGGGTATCAAAACCATGGGTGAAAAACCGTGGGTATTAAAACAATGGGTATCAAAAAACCATGGGCCCAAAAACAACCCATAACGGTTACACATTACCTATGGGTTAATAAACCACCCATGAAAATTTGCTTCCGTAAAAATACCTGAGTGTAACACATAGAAGGTGTACCACACTCTAACATGAAAATAGGCTCCACAAACATAACACCCATGTTTGAATCCCCCAAGGCATGATCCTCCTCGAAGGTGGTTCATTGCTAGATGCAACATCTCTGCTCGTGCTGATGCTGGTGGTTTCTCCTCTTGTTGCTGACGCTGGTGGTTGCTCCTCTCACTATTGTCGCTGGTGGTTGCTCCTCTCGTTGATATTGCTGGTGGTTGCTCCTCTCATTGTTGACGCTAGTGGTTGCTTTGCTCACTGCTGACGATGGTGACTACTCCTCTCGCTTCTAACGCTGGTTGCTGCTCCTCTACCTGCCATCATTGGTAGCTGATCCACTCACTTTGGTCACTGTTGTTGGTTACTTCATCTTCATTATGGATTCATGGTTGCTTCAATTGAGTTCCTAATGGTGGTCCCCTTCATTGTAACCTAGGTTGTGGATCCTCTCAAAAAATCCTCAATTGTACAAGGATGTGGGTCCTTTCAACACCCTCGTTTACCCTAATTCCAAAAAAAACTTGAATATGTAAACAATTAAAGATTTGTATTTGAATCCCTATCCACACTAATATAATTTTTCTTGGTATAAATCTTGCCATTTTCCAATTATGACTTTTGAACTAAGGTAAAATAAATTGGAAATAAACTATATTTATAATGGAAGGAGATGCGGGTAAAAGGAATCCATGGTTGCCTGTATCTAAATTATTTTGATGCTCAAATAAAGCTCCCAACCTTCTCTCAATCCTCTTGTAATTCTCTAACACAATTTTTTTAAGGTTCCTTCCCATTTACTTTTCAACCTCTATTTAAATTCAACTGGTCCATCCTCCAAAACATGGATGTGGTTGAATGCATTAAAATAATTGGTTGAATATTTTCAATGCTAGTGTCATATATTCAATGTTATGGAAAGAATGTCATATTTTAAATTATGATATTAAATACCATTATTACCCATTCCTTATTTTGGTTTTACTAAATTTATCAGAATTGAATGTGTTTAATAGTACGAGGGTCCTAGAATAGTTTTTAATAGATCATGACAAAGTCACATTTTAAAAATGATTAACGTAATTAACTGTTTTATTTTATTTAAAAGAAATTATTTTCTTAAAGATGATAAAAGTTCAATTCTTTAGATCTCAAATTCTTTTGCTTTGATGTTGATATATGGAGTATCATGGCGAGTTTATGCACCTACCTATTGGGATAAAACTTAAATGTGGTTTGGACGAGTTTTTATGGTTAACACAAGGGACACTAAATCCAAGAGTCAACACATAATGTTTATATATCCATATAAGGTTATGCAAACAAACTAAAACACACTTACCCTTGATTTCTCATTTTTTCCCCTAAAGGTCTAGACATTGTTAATACTAAGGTTAATAGCATAAGTTCACTTTGTACAATTTCTCATACCATTTTAGGTTCCATATCTATTCGATTCTTCCCAATGACACTCTCACTTCATCATAAGGGTGAATGTCATGTGTACACTCAACATAACACTCAAATAAGAAATGTGTTAGGATTAGAAACAATAAAACACAAGATATGTAATCAAACACATGTAAATATTCACGTTCATTCTAAATAATTTTAAAAATAAAAGTAACATGATATATTCATCCATATTCACTTAAAATCTACTAGAAAATCATAATCCAAATTATAATTAAAATCATTACACGTTCATAGTTCTAATCACTCTTATAAGAAGTATCCACATGGCAAAAGTATGCCAATTATTATAATTAAACAATAAAACATTAGTTGAAGATTCAGGATGTGAAAATTTGATTGTAGTGCTAGGGACAATATAACTTCATAGCCTCATTATTTTAAACTATCGTCAATGGAACCAAAGTGAGCTTGTGAATAGTATTATTAAACAATTATAAAATTTATTTGGGCTTAATCTTGTGCCCACAATTGAGTTCACAAGCATTTTATTAATATTAAATGAGAAAATAAATTAAAAGGGTGCCTAAATGTCATTAACCCTTAACATAGAATGGTACAATAGATGGCCAAAACACATGATTCAATGACTATACTCTATAACAAGCCAACTAATAATTAATTGCATTATAATAATTCATGTAAGCATTTGAAGCATTTAGGTGATTGGTAACCAACATATTCTACTAAAGTCAAACATCATGGCCAACGAATGTGAAGCCTCGCGCAACTTCCTATACATCAAGAATTAGAAGATTATTTAGTTTCATGATATGTAAAAAAGAGAACATTGTATCAGCTTCATGATATGTAAAAAAATACTACCCAAGTGAAACATAACGTTTCATAGGTGTATTTAAAACAATACTACACGAAACCATTTTAAACATCAAAGCCATCTTTAACAATTTCAAACAATTTTTTAGTATTACATTTATTTTTTATTATTAAATTACTTTGAAATATGATATCATCTTTATATTTATATCCAATAATTATAAGATGACAAACTGTGTAAAACTATTTACATATTTGTTTGTCACGTTTACTTGATTTGTTTGTCACGTTTATTTGATTTGGGAATTCAGTCATAATTTCCATGATTTTCACCTGTGTGAGATGACTTAATCATCTCATTTGTTCCTATCACATCATTAAACTTAGCAGAAACCATTAAATTCCCCCATTCATTTTCTATCATTTCACCCAGACCTTGGCGCCTGAGTTCCTCCATCGCTAGCTTGTATTGCCTTTTAGGGAAACCTTATCTCTGTAAGTCCCTCCGTATCTTTACAATCCACTCCATATCTCTGTAAGTCCTTATAGAAGATGCAATTTATATGAGGTTTTGAAGCCAAAATTAAAAAACAAAGTTGAAATAGAAAGATGAAATGGGAAAAAACAAGTATGAACCTAAAGGAGTCTAGGAACTATTGAGGAGCACAAACGTTGTGGTTGTATTTAGGGAAGCAGGATGGATGAGATTCTTTGAGAAAATGTAGGGATTTGATAGAGATATTGTAGAAGAGTTTGTGGTTACTCTTAAACAATTTTGTAGTGATCTAGAATAATAATTTTAGGAGCTCTAAACTCTGAATTCTGATCGCTCCCCTAGTTCTCATTCAACGGTCTCTTGTGTTTCCCCACATGTGGGCTCACTCATGTGATGGATAGTCCCCTGGGTTTGGTCCATGAGGGCTCTGGGATTGATGCAAATTACCCCCTGTCGGGCCATCAGGTGTTCGCAGTCATCTCTAGCACTCTCTCGTCCTCTGTGGCTGGCCCCTCTCTATCATTGAAACCCATGTTGAAGGAAAATAATTTGTCTCTAACTATCCCCCTTTTGGTTACGGAGGTTGTTGTTGCTAACAGAGAGCTTTCCTTTATTGGGAAACTTACTGGACTGCATCCTCTACTAGAATACATAAAAAAAAATGGGCTTACATCAAATGGACTCCTAACATAACTTTTTGGATGACTGCTCTTCTAAATGGCTTCATCCTTTTCTCTTTTGTCCTGAAATAAGATTTCTCTTGTGTGCTCCTCAACGGTCCCTGTTTTTTCATCCACATTAGTTTTTATCTTTGTAAATGTTCCCTAAGATTCAAACGCTTTTATTAAAACAATGAACGAAGCATTGATCTAGGTTCACGTCCCTAGTCTCCCTCTAGAGCTCTGGGAGAAACCAATGATAGAAGGCATTGCTAAATCCTTAGGAAAGCTAATAGATGTGGATCCAACAACAAAATCCAAGTCCTGTTTGATCCATGCTAGATTATCCATCATTGCGGATGTAAAGGTAAACCTATCCCCTCATCTATCGACTTGTTTTCAAGCTTTGGGACTATGGGTTCAACCCTTTAAATATGAACACACACCCCTAATGTGCTCCGCTTACAAAGGTATGAGCCATAATGCTTCAACTTGTTCCTCTAATCCTCATCCTAAGACCAACTCGATCCCAAAAAGGAACCCATTTACTTTCTCTCTTAACGGAAAGGGAAAGGGCATCCTTAAGATCGCTCCAGAGGTATGCACTTCCAATCCCTTCACTGCTTTGTCTATGGAATAATTTCCTCTTCTATATCCTTTAGAGTAGGTCTTGGACCCACTTCACCATGGTCAACAACTACATCTTTCCTCTCCCCTTCTACGTATCTCTTCCCCCTCCCCTTCTTCTAGAAGATGGAGAGCTTCGTTTTGACCTTTCTTGCTCTATCAAAGCCCTCTGTTGTATCTTCTATTCCCTCTCCCCCTCTGCCTAGTTCTTAATGAATAAAGTGAAAACTTAAGAATGAGGATCGTGTGGGATAACACAAACATCAACTGAGTTTCACTTCATCAACACAACGAAGTTCCATGGGGGAGAAAACAATCAACCATGAATGTGCATGCAAAGAAAAGGAAAAGGTCTCATCTCATTCCACCATCATAGATCTTAAAGAAATGAAAGGGGTACAAATAGGGGTGTTGTGTAACCCCCAATGCATGCAATCATACCTCCTCAAGTGGAGAAGAGGAGTTACATTCCTGAAATGGAAAGTAATATCCCATATGACGCACACTAACGCATAATGATGAAATCTATCATAACCCCTTTGAAATCTAAAACCTATGACCTTACCTAAGTGAGATGACTCACCACTGTGATGTGGAAAATGCACACACCGACATCCCCCCTTCATCATAGCTTAGGATGAGGTGGCAAGTCAAAAATAAGAAATGGGTCCCGTCAACTAAGCCTTATGAGGCACCCATGAACAAAAAGGATCTTAAGCAATAAAGGGAAAACCCAACGGGAAAAACATCCACAATCAGAGAGAAAAATTCCCCTAATAATCTAATAAAGACGCCTCAAATGGTTCTTGGCAACTGAGGCCTAACAAGGTACCCATGTACAAACGAAAATATCTCAAGAAGAAGAAGAAGAGAGGAGAAGAAGGAGACAAGAGGGACTCCAGAAGAAGACATAGACAGATCTAAACTCTACAAATCTAGGATGTCTCCAAGAAGAGTGTCGATGACATGGTCCTTGACTAGTAGATTGAAGAATATCCAACCACATCAAACAATGTGTATACCTCTTGGAAGGACATAAATGGAGTACTAGAAGTCTTCCTACTCCATGAAGGAAGTTGAAGGCAACAATACAAAGGACTCTGAGTCTAGTCCACTTAAGTGTGACATAGGTCTAGAAAATGAGTGCACAAGAACCAAAGGTAATGTCAAAAGCATATAAATTTCAGAGTGAGAGAGAGGAACATCTACTAGAAGGATGCCCAATTAAAGTGAAGGCAAAACAACAACCCCCACAACAACAAAAAGAGGATCCACAAGAAAGGGTGGATTAATGATGGTCTCTGAAAAAGTGGAAGTGATAAGAGTCCCATAAGGGGAACTTCCAAGAAAGGAGATGAAGGACTCATTTGAAACACCTGTAGAAGGATGAGAAACTCCCTGTATTTCATCACAAGTAGGCACTACAAAGAGATGATGAAGGTTTGACAGATACTCATTCCATAAGGGTTGCTCAAAAAATAGAAGAACGATGTTGGATAGGTATGAATGATCACATGAAGGAGGAGGAGTGGAAAGGGCCTCGCACAATGGAAGTTGAATGGAGACATATGTAATGACAATATGAGGATGGGAACAATAATTTATGATGTTTGATGGGAAGGGGGGAGTGTCAACATTCTTTGGAATGTGGCTAAGAGAGGGAGGAGAGGAGTCCTAATTAGTACTCTCATCATCTAAATTAGAATCATAATCCTCATCGTCAGGGATATAAATAAGCAAGTATGTGTCAGCATATCTGTCATCACATGAAGAAGAAGAGAAGACAACTGAATCAATAGAGGCAACAACAAAATTTTATGAATGGTCTCCAAATAAGGACTAAAAGATGCTCTAGATGGTTTGAGGGGAATCTGAGTCCACCACAAGAAGGCAGAGAGGTCTAGAGACATGCAATATCAAGTGACCAATAGCATGGTCACACGTGTTGAGATAGTCTTCAAGCTGACAAGGATATGTGGGTAAAGAAACTAGCCCATACAGAAAGGGGGTAAGGCCCGAGCAAAGTAATGTTCCTTAGAATCATGTTGTGATGTATAGTTCTCTCTACCAAAAAGAAGTGGTAGAGGCTGAGAAGTGATCCTACGAAGCTCAAGTTTGGAAAGAGATTCCTATATGGTGTGTCTGAAAGAAGTGCAAAATGCACGAGAAGAAGGGTGGGTGAATACACACAAGGTTACAAGATGTCAAACTCAACCGAGAATGTGTCTACGTGTAATACAACACCCAAGAAAAGTGATAACCCCTATCTACGACACTTTATAAGTAGTGTGTTGATTATAATAAGGTGTGTTCATGTGACGTGGGACAATCTACTACTCACCTTGTAGTAGGTGATGAATCGCACAAGAGTGGAGTCCACAACGAGTTTCAGTTAGAAGCATAGGAACAACATGCAACAATGCACAAAAGGGCATAAGTAAAAATAATGGTACAACATTGTTCAATGCGAGAGAAGGCATCTCACATCGTAAAAAAGGGGCTCCCTCGCCACTAGGCTATGGTGGACGCGCTCGCTAGCCAGAAGTGATGAAGAGCACTACAATAGTGACGAGCCAGAAAAGTGGCCCAGAAAGGCCCAATAACCCTATAATGAAGCCCGAAAAAAATACTCCCCCCTTAAAAATGAATTTTTGATTACTTTTCCCTTAATTGGCTTAATCTAATTAAAAAATGGAAAAAAATAGCTAAAAATTCAAGAAGGGGTGAAGAGAGGTCTTAGGGCTTGAGGGCAATCCATCTTATCTTGGTGATTTGGCTAACAAGTTGGTGGTGAGCTACATCAGGGAGGAGCTATGCACGAGTTGGGTCGGTAAGTAGGTAGGAGCGGGTCACCTAGTTGCGGGCAACCTTAGAGGAGAGACGCACTGAGTTGTGAGTGTCATGTCACCGATGAGTTAGATGGGCTCGGTCAATGATCTAGAGCACTGAATAGGCCACATGGTAACATGACGGGGCAACATGTGAAAGGTCAACCAAGTTAACGTTGGGATAGAATGGGTGTTGGGACCGAGGTGACATGTTTCTGAGATGGTCAAGTAACAATTATGTCGGAGCTAGGTTCAATAGATTCCATGGAAAAATTAGTGAGTGGCACGGTGGATGAGTTCGAAGAGAAACATGTAGAGCATGGGAAAATAAAGATGCAACCAACATGGTGACGACCGAGGTGGACCAACAAACGGTGAATGGAAGGCACACAGGGCACCAAACATGCAATCCAAGCATGATTCTGAGATGAGGCCGATCTAGCACATGGAGCAAGGGAGATATGCATGGGTAGAAATGTAGGGTGAGGAGCTCGAGAGGTCTTAAATTGATGCACATGAACAAAGAGTTGAGCAGGAGTGAAGCAGGGTCAGGTCAATTTGATGTAGGTGTAAGCAAAATTGAGGATGGACGATGTAGGGCCGAATAATGAATGAGACTAAGCAAACCCCTCAACATGCATATGGGCAACTACAATGCAACATGAGTCAAAGACGTGGAAGTGAGTTGGAACAAGGAGAGTTAAATAAGAGATGAAGGCGAGCTAAGAGAGCTAGCTCGGTGAGTTGGTGCCGAGTTGGGCAAGAAAATCCTTATTATACCTTCTTTCTAAAAACTCAACTAGCTACACTTTAAACCCTAATTACTAAACCTGAAACAAGGCACCTGCAAAACACTCCAGAATGTGCAAGAAAACCGTGAACTAAGCAACACGAAAAAACCCAAACAAGATGAATCTAAATCAATGCATATATTTCATGGATGGAATAACCATTACGACACTTGTACATGAAACCTGTAAAATGTGAAACTTAGAGTAGTAGGCAACCGAAAACAATAAGCAGCATGGATCCCAATAACGTGTTCTGATACCGTGATGAAGAAAGGGGAAACCCAAGAATGAGGATCATGTGGGATAATGTGAACATCAACCAAGTTTCACTTCGATAGCGTGACGAAGTTCCATAGGGGAGAAAACAATCAACCATGAATTTGCATGCAAAGAAAAGGAAAAGGCTTCATCTCTTTCCACCATCATAGATCTGAAAGTAAGGAAAGGGGTACAAATAGGGGTGATGTGTAACAACTTGTGCATGTAATCATACCTCCTCAAGTGGAGAAGAGGAGTTACTTTCCTGAAGTGGAAAGTAACTCCCAAATGACACGCTAACACACACTGTCGTTAATGATGAAATCTGTTATAACCCCTACAACACCTAAGACCTATGACCTCACCTAAGTGAGATGACTCACCACATGATATGGAAAATACACACACCAATCATTCCTGACTCTTGGCTCCCACCTCTCCTCAAACCCTTGATACAAATGGAAAGAAATCCGGTGTCCCCCCTTATGATGACTCAATCCAAAGGTTGACTAGAAGCGTTAACAAGAACATTGATCTTTGTTTTGCCAAACCTAAAGGTAGACCTCCAAACTCCTCGAAGATGCACTAAGAAGATGACCAAGGAGTGGCATATGGTACGTAAAAAGTTCTAATGATTCATGGCATTCCTAAGCTAAAAGTTTCAAAATAAAAGTCCTCTCTTGGAACATATGAGGCATCAATGCCTCCTAAAAAGTCAGAATTTTTAAGGACATTCTCTTGACGCATAAACATAATATTATTATGCTGTAAGAAACAAAGTTGAAGGAAGATAATAACATTCACAAACTCTGGCCCAAAGCTACCATTTTTGATCAAGTTTCTTTGGGTAACTCGGGAGGCCTATGTAATCTCTAGGATCCTTCAGTGTTCAATAGAGAATGCATCTTCAAATCTAGCTCTTTTATGGTGGTCTTCTTCTAAGAAATAGGGCCGAATTTTGGTTGTATTGCCATAAATCTCTACTCTCCTAACTATGAACTGCAAAGAGAAAAAAATTGGCAAGACATTTTGGCTTCATTGTGGGTGACTTCAATTCTCCCATGTTCAATGGTGAAAAACAAGGGGGCATTCCTGCTAGCGAGAGTAGTATGGAAGCCCTCCAAATTTTTGTCAATTCTGGACCCCTTATTGACTTAGAGCTTCACGACAACAAATTCACTAGGTCAAATAAAAGGTTGGGAAAAAATCATATGCAAATGAGACTTGATAAAATAATGGGCTCTTTGGAATGGATCTATTACTTCAAAGTAGTGTCCCTTCAGTCTCTCCTAAAATTCTCCTTTGATCATTCTCCCCTCCTCAATGTGGCTAAGGATGACAACCTTCGCTCCCCCCTTTCGCTTTGAGTTGGCTTGGCTAGTCAATCATGATCTTCATGATATGATCACTAAATGGTGGTCTCTGAGGATTAAAGGTTTTGTTATGTTCCTCTTCACCAATAAGCTTTATGAAGTTAAAAGACATCTCTAGAGATGGAAACTAGCATCGTTTGGCAACATCAACGAAAGAAAAAATTGTATCATCTAGGAACTGTCTGAGGTGGCTAGAGAGATTGAAGTCAAGGGAAAACTTCCATATTTTCACTCTGTGGAATTAAATTCTCTGGTAAATCTCCATAACATAATCAAAGAGGAAAAGATTACCTAGCAAGAAATATCTAGAGCCCTTTGGCTCAAAGAGGGAGATAAGAACACAAAGTTCTTCCACTTAACTGCTCATTAACACAAAACTAGAAATAATATTACTAAGATGATTCAAGAAAATGGGACGGTAATCACCAAGGAAAATGACATCATTGAGGAAGTCACATGTTTCTACCGCACACTTTTGGGTTCTATAGAAGATATCTCCCTAACTATAATAGATGAAATGTTGAATTTTATTCCAGAGGCTGTCATTGCAGATATCAATAGCTCCCTCACCTACCTGTTGAGATGGAGGAGATGACTAAAGCTATATTCGATATAAATGGGGAGAAACCCCCAGATCCGTATAGCTTTCTTGCCACTTTCTTTCAACACTTTTGGGATATTACTAAGCAACACCTTCTTTTGGATATCAGAGAATTCCAAATCAATGATGTCCTTCTCAAAGATTGG
The DNA here is from genome assembly GCA_019776745.2 of Taxus chinensis. Lineage (NCBI taxonomy): Eukaryota > Viridiplantae > Streptophyta > Pinopsida > Cupressales > Taxaceae > Taxus > Taxus chinensis. The sequence continues at coordinate 659,669,401 of CM034150.1, read as the reverse complement.
AACTCCACTTTTGTCACCTTGTCCCAAAGTTTGCTAAGGAAAAAATATTATCTGATATTAGACGTATAAGTCTATGTAATACCTCTTACAAAATCATCACCAAAATGATGGTTAAAATATTAAAATCATTCATCTCCAAGATGGTGTCTGGTCAACAATACAACTTCATCCAAGGTCAGATGATTCAAGGTGGCATCATCACCGTCCATAAAAATATTCACTTGGCTCACCTCACCAAGGCAGTGGGCTATGTGCTTAAACTTGATATATAGAAAATATTTGACATAGTCAGTTGGATATTTCTTATCAATGTTCTCAAAAAATTTGGCTTTATCAAAAAATGGATAAGTTATGTTCATTTTTGTATCTCCACCCCCATTTCTCCATTCTTTTCAATGGTTATCTAGAAGGTTAGTTCCCAAGCAAGATAGGGCTTCGTCAGGGAGATCCTGTCTCCCCTTTCTTGTTCATCCTTATGGAAAACACCCTCAGTAGAGATCTCAGTGTGGCTATGACATCCTCCATTTTTGGCTTCTTCATCACTGCCAGGCTTCTTGCTACTACCCATAATCAATTTACTGATGACTCGATTATCCCTTGAGTTGTCTTAGTTTTTGAAGCCAGACCTATTGTGTGCATCCTTGAATTATATCAAGAAGCCTTTGGCCAGAAGGTCAATTAAGCAAAGTGTTGAATATCCTTCTTTAACACTCCCCCCAAGCGCAAAAGAAAGATAACACATATATTTGAATGCAGATTCATGGATATAACCTCCTCCTGTCTTGGTCTCCCTCTCTTCAAAGGTAAGCGGGTCAAGGGGCTTTGGAATTCCATCCTGGACATATTTCAAAGGAAACCCATAGGCTGAATTTCCCCTCAAACACTTATGGCCAGCCCATGTTACTCACAAGATCTATATATTCACCTAACTTCTCTGGAAGGATGTTATTCTTACTAGATCGAATTTGTAGCGAAGAGGATATTTCCTTCCTTCTACATGCAGTTTTTGCTTAAAGAATGTCGAAGAATCTTACCATATTTTTGTGCAGTGTCATTTTTCTTCTAGAATAAAGTCCAACATCTTAAACTCCTTTGGGATGCTATGGAATTTTTTGGGTTCTATAAAAGATACTCTTGAACAATGGTTCTCTCCCTTTCAAAACTTGGGCCTCTCTTTGGCTTGGAAATCTCTTCTACCCCACATTGTCTGGGGCTTATGGAAGGAACAAAAAAGGCACATATTTTAAGATTCATATCAAAAAGAAGATGTTGTTGCTATCTCCATTATCAATTTACTAGAGGAAAACTTCAAATCTTCTCAACGTAGAAAAGGTAGCTCCAAGATAGATTTCCTTTTCAATGTAAATTGGAGAAAAGATCTCTCCACTGAGCCTACTTCACGTCAGTCTAATGCTGCCAGAGATGCCATATGCTAGAAAGATACTTCTATTGGGTGGTAGAAATTAAATGTGGATGGTACTTCGAGAGAGAATCCAGGACCCTCAGGATGTGGTGGTGCCTTGAAAGAATTTAAAAGCAATCTTATAGTGGCTTTTGCTGCAACTCTGGGTTTCAACAAAAAACCACATAGCAGAAGATTTGACCACCCTCAAAGGCATGTAATTGGCTAGAAATATTAGAACTACTAATATCATTGTTGAGAGTGATTCCCTAAATCTTATCAAAATTATGAAATATATTAGCTCCCCCTCCTGGACCATTTGCAACATAGTTCAGGATGCCAGAGCCATTAAGCAATATTTTGCTGAAGTCTCCTTTCAACACGTTTACAGGGAAGGGAATGTTCTTGCTAATATTTCATCCAACAAAGGTGTTGATTATTGTCCACACTTCCTGGTTTGACTATTTTACGGAATATATCTCCATTCTTGTTAAAAATAATACAACCTTGGAAGCTAGATACCCCCTACGACATATTCATATGTAACCTTCTTGGATGCTTCACCCCTTAAAAAGATCCTCCCCTTACTTTAGTTGCTTTAAGTTCCTTTCCTTAAAGATGTGTTGTATCTTCTCTCACTTATGTGGTTTCGGTCTTAGAGGCTTCATCCACTCCAATATTCATTTCCACGTCATCCTAGATCCTTCATATCTCCACATGAGCTATGCTCATTTAGGAGTTATTTTTGTTTTAACTCCTCACTCTTCTGCACGTGTTGAGGTTGATCCCTACCCCGCTTCATATCTTCCCCCATTTTCAGAAACGTGTGAGATTTAATTATCCATATATTTTTAAATTAGTCTAGTACTAATTTTTGTATCAACTCTCCCTCCTCCTCTGGCTTTGAAATCATAGGCAAAAAAATCACGCACATTGAACCGGCTGAATACCTTAACAAAAAATAAGACAAGGAAATATGGGACATCCTTTTTGCGGGTGGGGCCTCAGGTTTCCTGGAGTCCCTGCGTGGACATTCCCTCATGATTTCTAGTTTATTTGCCTCTTAAGATAAGGGAAAAGTCAGAGTGGGGGATTTAGTCTTCTCAATATAGACAATCAACATTATTGTTGCCACTGACCTTCCGAATTATGGATCTACTTATATCAAAAGTTCATTTACTGATGAAATTGATGCTTGTGTTGACGATCCTGATGAAATCTAAAAGAAACAGTATGGCTTTGAGATGAGTGCTTTGAAACATCCCTGGAACAAGGTAATGCATTACATTATGTGTTTCTTTACAATTGATGGCCGCCACAAAATAATTCATGGAGTTTACTTGTTCCTTCTTGCCCACTTTTGACACAGAAGAAAGGTTAACTTCCCCCATTTCCTCTTAAATTCTCTAGCTGATTCGATTGACATTTCAAGGAAAGGCGCAGGCCCCATTCTCCATCAAAGTCTGCTCTACCTTTTTTTTTACCAAAGCTTCCCCTGCATATCTCACTCCCCATTACCCTATTATTTCCCCAAAGATAAAACATAAATTATCTCCCCTCCCCTCTCCGGTGTCTGCTCTTGTTGCGTTCCATGGTGCTGCCCTCTATTCCCTCAAATTTTTCCCCTTGTAAGCCCCATTACCTCCACCATTTTATCCTTTATAGCTCTAACAAATCCCTTGAGATTATCTTGCCCCCACTTTCTTTTCTCTTCTTCTTCTCAAGCATCCACAGTATTCATCGGTCTCTTCCCCTCTCTTGCTCCTTCCATTTCACCTACTTCACCAAGTCCTCTTTGATCTCCGCCTTCCGTGTCTTCCCCGCCTTTGTATGACCATGTACATGTTTTTGCTTTCGTCTTGGCTCATGTGGATGTTTCTCCTCCTGTTCTGCCAGAGTTAGGCCTTAATTCCCTTGATGTTTTAGTTGATACATACAACCGCTCAGACTCAGATGATCCTTATACTCCCAAAAATTTAGATAAATAGTCTCCTACTTCAAATCTTCCCTCGTCTAGCTCACCAGCGTTGGATAAAGCTTCAGAAGAAGATGATCCCTACACTTGGGCTGTCAACTACATCCTTCATAAAATCTAGCATGGTTTTAGCATCATCAAGAACTGGAAGGACTATATTAACATTCTAAAAGATATAATTGATAATGCTTACGAGGAGATCATAAGCTCCATTAACATCATGGTTAATTCAGCTCGTTATAACTCTGAGGTTGATATAGAAGCCACGAATATTCTCAATGAGATTCGTAATATGTAGTTTGCTTCTTTTCTCATCTTCTTTTTGGGATCCTCTTGTTGGATATTTTTGTACAATGATTAGGATCTTTTCAAAATCCTAACTTTTATCCAATGTCAAAAAATCTTAAACAATTCCATACCAAGGTAAAAAATGTGAAGATTTTAGTCACACCTGAAATAATAAGTGAATTGACTGGAATCCTGAATACAGGTATTAGAATTTAAGTTAGACCTACTTATACTAATCTTTTGCAAATATTTAATGTATAAGGTATAGTTAGAAATTCCTTCTTTGTCTGTAAATACTACAAATGAAATCAAGGGTATAATTAGAAATACCCTACATGAGCCATGAAAGAGTGTAGCCTACTTGATAATGAAGTATATCACTTATGAGGGGCAATATAGTCTTGTTGTTGGGAGACAATGAGAATGGTAAACCATTTGAAACACTCAACCAATAAATTTGAGTGGAAAATCAGTATGCCTAGGTATTTATATGACTTAGTCCAAATAATGGCCAATAGATTTTTTCGGGGAACCAAATTATTAAAACATCATGGCATAATATAGCTTATTTACCAACACCATTTTATTAAGCAACACTATGGGAAGGATTATTCCAAAAAAAATATAAAAATAACTAAGGAAAAAGAATGTAAAAAATACTAGGAAATAAGCCCTCCCCCTAGTATAGACAAGTCAAAGAAAAAGGTCACTAGGGGTTAGGCTCAAATTGATACTTCTCTTGAGACCTTTCCTTCCAATGTTACTGAAGGATAGATCTCTACGAAAATAGTGGGGAAGCTTGAAAACCTATAAGAAAAAGGACACTTCACAAGAAAACCACTATCAAACACCTTTACTTATAGAGGAAAGTGAGGAACAACATGAAGTTATTATGTTGTCAAAAGATGAGAAGAAAATAGTTGTCACTCGTTTCTCCCATGTGAGAAGAAGTAACACACAAGAACCTATCCTCAAAGCCTCGCCAATTAAATATAAGTATGACAAAGAAACCTTCCCATAAAAACTTACTCCTCATTCAGGAGTGAAAGGTAAGAGGGTCAACAAGAAACCTCTTACACTAGAACCTGTCTCAAGAAAAAGTCAAAAGAAAAATGAAACAATAAATAGGAAAACCCACAAGAAGCTACCTCTAAAGAAAAACATAAAAGAATTAGAAAAATAATTATCCCTACAGATGAATTGGAAGAAGAACTCAAAGATAAGGATATTGCACAAATATTAGAATCATTTAATCAACATTCTTCAATCAATCAAGAATCACTTAGGCTTGTAGACATGCAAGAAAGGGTACAAAGAAATGGTATAGACCACCGGTGAAAAAGAAATGGTAGGTACTACAAATATTCAAAATGTGGCAGAATCCATTGATATTCAAAGATATACAAAGATGGAATAAAAAATAGTTTCCTTTCAACCTTCTTCTTCCTCACAAGTAGAAAAAGGAAAGTCAACAATAATGGAAGAAGAAGTGCTTGAATAACAAGATCTAAAAGAGGACTAGCAACTACACCAAATGTTAACCTTGTCAAGAAAAGATCTATCAATCAAGAAACAAGAAGAAGAAATCCAATTTTTAAGACAATCTCTCATTGAGAAACAAATGAAATTTTCTGAACTGTAAAAGCAAGTTCAAAACTTAAAATCTAAACTATAGAATAAGGACACAACGTTATTAAGTATAAAAGAAGATCTGGATCTTACGTAGCAAGAAACTAGGGAAAAATACCAAAGTATTTTGATATTGAATAAAAATTCCAAATATTAGAGAAAAAGACTATTGAAAATAAATATAACATTTCATATCCACATAAAAAACTTCAGGAAGTAAAAATTCAAACTACCAATAAAAGACACTCAAATTTCTGATTTAAATCAGACCGCGGATTCTATTAAAGTGTAAATCCATCCTCCAATCACTCTAATAGAAAATGATGATAAAAACATCTTGAATCCTAAGAAATTTATGAAGATTTGGGAAGAAACAAAATCATAGGTGAAAATTCTAATAAGAGAACTGAAAAAGACCCAACAGGAAAATCAAGAATTAACAGAAAAATTGTCTCTTACTTATTAGTATGGAGAAGCATTCACCACCATTAGAAAACCATTTACAGTCTATAATTTGTTTTTAAAAGGAAAATTTTATAGGTGGAAGATGTTAAGAATTCACAAAAATTACCTCATGAGCTGGAAACTGAAGTATAATTCTAGAAAACATACTTTACCAACACAATAGAGCAACAAAATCAATTATGTGAGTTCTTCTTGCAAGGTTACCTTTTGGGGCACATCAATGATTTTGATTTGATAGAAATTAAATCTTAATCAAAAGACTGAGATCAAATGAATACAACAACAATAAGCAGATCTAGCATGCAAAAGATAAGAAAGTGTGTACAATAACAAAAACAAATGACTTGGATTGTTTTAAGAGATTTGGATTGATTCTGGGCTAGAAAGAGTGGAACAGGATGGATCTAGACTAGTAAAGCTTCATATGAGAAAATGGGATATGAAACCCCTTCGGATAGGATCATCGAGATGAGGATAGAACCGTCTAGGCATTATTTTCTAAGTTAGGCACTAGTGTCCTAACAATAACTCTACTTCTGATCTTTTTAGGGTCTGAACCAGTATTCTTCTTTTCAATATTTATTGCATTCACTTCATTATAGGGTTCCTATACCACACCTAGACCTGAAAAATAAACCTTAACTACTTGTACAAGGCTCAAGAAAACAGTAGATGAAACAAATAATGCATATGCTTGAGTCGTACTGACCCCGATAGTTATCCTAATGTGATTGTCACTGAGTGTTGCACTAAATTTCAACCTCTATGTAGTTATAGTGTGTGTGTGTGTGTGTGTGTGTGTGTGTGTGTGTGTGTGTGTGTGTGTGTGTGTGCGCGCCTTGGAAAGAGTCAAGCAAACAAAAGTAGGAGCTCTTTTAATGTGTGATCCCAATGAAGTACTTGCTCGAAAACCAATGCCATGGTGAGAATTTCACTTAACATGTGGAATAGAGGAAATAATACCATGTGAATGTCTATCAATACCTCTGCTAGTGAAACCCATAGAACTGAGCATGTGAGAATCGAATGCAGTGGTATGCTTCTCAAAAGAGCCATGCATATGAGCAGAAGTAGCATACATAGTATGTGTTACTACAATAGGCACAGATGTGGAAGAACATGCAGTAACAAGCCTCATAGGCTTAGGAGCATCAATAGCAGGAGCAGGCTCATAAACTGACATATCAAGGTTAACGGGTACATGAGCAATAGCTGCAAGTGGACTAGGAGTATGGATATAACTATCCACAATATGAGGTCGATGCTGTAAGCGAGAAAGTTTCTGATGTAGGGAGTGTATTAGTGTATCCTTATTGTGAATGAGCGCTTGTAGAAGAGAATATTGCTTCTTGAGGGATCTATTTTCTTCCACAAAATTTACAATATCCTCCTGAAGTCTGCACCCTTCAGAGAAAAGCATATCATTCTCATAATCAATGATAGATAAAAGAATGTAACACCCAAAAGGTTAGGACGTTGAGCTCAACCAAAATTGCGTCCACAAGTGATTACAACTCCCCCCCAAATTTGGCACTTTATAATTGAGTGCATATAAATATTAAAATGAGTAAAATTACCTTTTACATTTGAAACATGTGTATAAAAATGTCACCAATGTGTAGATCTCAGAAAAATACACAATTTCAAAAAAAGATCACTTTAATTTGAGCTACGGATCAAAAGTTATGAGCTCTAGAAGGTTTTGCTATTAAAATAATATTTTAATGCCAATGTTTTTTGAAGGTACACGTGACACCTAAATTTCCAGAGGGTAAAAGAGTGCATCCACATGATACACGCTTGCGACCAAAGGATAAAAGTCTACACCCAAAACCTAAATGTCCAGAGGGTAAATCATTGTAACTGGAGGGTACATGTTTATATCCAAGGGATAAAAGAATGCACCCATAAGGTACAAATCTACGTCTAGTAGATAAAAGACTACATCTAAAATAGAAATATCCAGATGGTAAATGAATTCATCCAGAAGGTACACGCCTTTATCTAATGGATAAAAGAATGCAACCAGAGGGTACAGATCTGCGTCTAGTGGATAAAAAACTACATCCAAAATTAAAATATTTAGAGGGTAAAAGAATGCATTTAGAAGGTACATGCCTATATCCAATGGATGAAAGAATGCATCTAGAAAGTACAAATCTATGTTAAGTGAATAAAAGAACGTACCCAAGATGTACAATTGTTAATACAAACTTAGGTTGCAAATATCTCTTTTTCTAGCACCTGTATCAAAAAATAGAGAGAAACCCAGAAAGTTTCTAAAAAAACCCAGAAAGTTGATATAATTTTTGTGTCAGAAAAATTTTTCTGTACATAATTGTATGGATTTTTTGGAGAAATGTGCCAAAAAAACCCTTTAAAAATGTCCAGATTTGACTGTCTCAAAACATGGTTGAGTTTACAGTCAATTCTAGGGTTTTGACACCTTCTAAATCAAATTGTGCACTCCATTTTTCATAAAAATGCATGTTACAGAAAAGTGCTAACAAATTCTTAATACATGAAAACAATAAACCCTTACTTGCAAAGAAAAACTTACAGATGGATGTCTACATCATTTATCACTCTGATACCATGAAAGGAATGATAAGAAGATCGTTCCAAGTCATGAAGATCTCAGTTGATCATATCACACCATGTTTTATAAGCTGAAATAAATTTGCTAGAATAACTTTACAAGAGAATTTGCAAACAAAGAAAAGTAATGTCATATATTATTCTGGAACTTTCATATATAAGTATAATGAGAATGGGTCTTGCTTATATAGGTAAGGAAGATCAATCTAAGAACCAGTCAAGGCCATAGATCAAGCCATAAATCAAGGAAAGAATTAGTCATCAAAGAACTAGTCAAGACCATAGATTCAGGAAAGAACTAGTCATCAAAGATCTAGTCAATACCGTAGATCAAGGAAAGAGCTAGTCATCAAAGATCTATTCAATACCATAATTCAAGGAAAGAACTATACCTAACAACTAGATAATATCTTCCTAATATCTAAATAAGATAAAAGAAATATCCACACACATAAGTGGGTGAGGATAAATACAATAAAGGTAAATAAAATACCTAGGTGAACATGAGCTAAGGTAAATACCTACTCTAATAGGGGGAGATTGTTGGCCATTGAGTCTAGTTGTTGTCATTGATTTCAAATTCCATCGATGGTAAAAGTAATATAGGTGTCATGTGAGTCTCCATGAGGTGTAAATCAAAGTCAAACATGAAGGTTGATTGGTAGTGACTTATTTTCATGATGTTCTATGGTGTCTTGCTGCATAATAGGAATGGTCAAAGTATGAGATCTCCAAATATGGTTGAAGGTTTTCATGAGGTCTATCATAGCTGGTATGATGTTTCAAAGGTGTCCAAGTGTCTTCACAAAGTCTCCATGGTCAACTCATGGGTTGTCATGGTTGAGTCAGGTCATTTTAGGCATATTCCTAGTCTTAAAGAATGGTGTATAAAATGGTGGCATAAGAGATGGAGCATGAAATTATTTTTGAAGCATGGTAGGAGCATTATAGTACTAAATATTATGTGTATGAGGGGTTTTAGGTCATTACTCATAAGTATGATGATGTTTTATGGTCCTTTGGAGCAAGTTTCTTAAGAACGAGGTAAGTAAGCACATGTAAGTCACTATGATTAAAGAGTTGCACAAGTATTTGGGATTGGATGTGAGTTTTCATGCATTGTGGATGTTATTATGATGCTTCAGGTTAAGTTTTGGGTCAAAGTAGTGAAGGAATTGCAAGAAATTGATTTTTGGTAAAATTGAATTCTAGAGAAGGCAAAATCAGCTCAATATGTCTTGTTTTTCTCACCCGATCTCATACATTTTTCATGGGACCCTAAGGCTTTGGGGTTTGTTTTTGCAGTAAGATAAGAGTGTTTTGTCAAAAATTATGAGGTGATTTGATTGTCATAATTTTATGAACTTAAGAAGATAAAGTGCTCTAAAACCTTAGTTAAACCCTCATAGTAGAGCGATTGAAGAAATATGCATGGTATGGTCTTCAAATGATGATTGAAAGAAAATGTGATAATTTGGACTTGTAGATAATTTATATAGGCTTATTTTGGTACAGGTTTCATTTTCCAGTTATTTTAAGAAGAGAGAGAAAAACCATAGTTTTTTGGAAATTTATAGTTTCAGGGCTGAGATGAAGGTTCTGTGATGAAAACTAAATTCTTACATAATTCTTAGGAGATGCTCTAAATTTCCATGAAAATAATCAGGAAAGTATAATGGAGGAAATTAAATATACATGTCCTCAAAGTAGCACTACCGATTTTGGCTTTAAGGGCTAAAATGTTAGTCTCTTGGTTTGAAGTGAGTTTGATCATTTTACATGTTGTAGTTGTGGTTTTTTTTATCATAAATAGCATTTTGGCACATAGTACGATGTGTTTGAATATTTGATTTAATTTGGAAAGGTGTTTTCTTGTATAATCCCTAATGGTCTAATTGGTCCTACTAGGCTTGCTCAAGGTGACTAAAATAGGTGTGTTGGATCAAATTTATCCACATGAGATATACTTCTTAGTGTTTGAAGATGTTTTCCAGGTCTCAATTGATGTGTTACATGATTTTTTTGAGCTTGGAATTTTTTTTGGAGGTGTTTGGAGTTTAATTCCTCAAGATTGGTTCTTTTAGTATTTAGAGCCTGAATGAGTTGTTCTAGAGATTGGTCTATTTGGATGGCTTATGCCTTGAACTAAATATTATAATAAGTGGTTTCAGATAGTAAACATCATAATATTTCCATTGATATGTGGTTTTTTTCCTTGATAAGGTGATTTGATTTATGAACCAACCCAGTTTTGGGGTCTTGGAGTCAGATTAAGCACTGTTTGAAAATAAGTCATTTTGGGATCTTGTGCCATGTTCTAAAGAGTCTACTGAGTTTCATGAGTTAGGTGACATCAATACCTTGCTATTAATGTGTCACATGTGTCATGATGATGAGTTTTTTGTGTCAAATCATTTGGTCTTGAAAGGTGATTTTTAGGTGTTTGAAGACCTAGTTGTGTTTGCTTGTAACTTTGTGAGTTTCATGGTGGAGGTGGATGTTTTAGAGCTTCTTGAGTTGTTTTATGATGATTAGAGGTTTTTCCTATGTTGTGTGGAGTTGATGAAGCCTTGAAAAATTTGTTTGAGACCTTTGGAATTCCTTGTGCATTCGTTGGAGATTGGAGAGTGCATTTTGAGCTTGTTTTAGAAGCCTTGTGTTTGTTCTTGATGTCTTGACCCTTGCAGACCTACTTGAATCTTTTTCTAATGTTTATATGATGTTGTTGATCTATTTTTGAGTTGGGATGACTGACCTATATGGTTATATGCAACCTAGGGGTGTTTTGGGCTAGTGACTTTTATATAAACAAGTGTATTGTGTCATTTGTGACTAGTTGAGAAGAGGAGGATATGAGATACCTATAGGAGGTTAAATAAGAGTGTAGAGGGGTTATGGAAAAATTGTCGAAGATTGATGAATACCCGAGGAAAACTAAGGATCAGTGATGCAAGGAAATTGACCTAATCATCCCATAAGAGGACACATTTGAGTGAACTGAGAAAGAGAGAATTTTGAAGAAGGCTTGGTGTGGTTGGAGTTGAACTTGGATCACAATTAGTTATGGGAACAACATATCTTATGTGATTGTTAATTTATTAAATCTTGTGTGGTGAATAATATTCATGTAATTCCTTTATTATGATTTATATTAGCAAAGGTTTAAGGGTGGGTGATCCTTGTGAAGTAGGTGTTTCAGTAATGAAATCTTTTAAGATGTGTAATATTCTTACAAGTCCTTTGTTTTGTGTAATATAAGTAGAGGTTTTCTGTGGATTTTCTTCCCCTTGAGGGTTTCCCACTTACATCTTGTGTTTTGTATTCTCTCTCATGTTGCATGCACTTGTGATTGTCTAATACACACTTAATAAGCTCACATGGTTCATGGATGATTGAATGAATGGTTTGAATGTTAAATGCATGTAATGGAAAATGAAATGAAAATTTTGTAAGACTTATTCATTCTCCATCTCATTCCATTATTGTAAGACTTATTCATTCTCCATCTCATTCCATTATACTTCTAATAGGTTTTTCAAATTTGGAAGTCTTTTTTTGGATTTCCTTCTCTCAACTCTTCTTGTTACAATTTTTGCTCCAAAAATTCCTTTTTGCATACTCATTTTTACTTTTACCTCACCCTTGTACCACAACTCTACCCTACCAAGCTAATCTCTTGACCTAGCTTGACCCTATAATCTGATCTCCTCCTCGAGCTCCTTGTTACCATCTCAATTGAGCCATCATGGGCTCAGTTCTATTCTCTCCTCACTGCGTTCCTTGAGCTTTGTATGACACTCGTTGTCCTTCAACTATGTGTTGATATTGAGCCACCACAAGCTCGAACCCTCGCCTTGATGTTGAGCTCCCCTCATAGCTCACCCATCCACCCTGGTCTTCCTTTCTCTCCCTTGGATCTGTCGAGCCCTGTCGAGCTCTATAAACTCTCATCGTGTCATGTTCCCTTTAGGATCATGTTTCATTTTTCTTTTCAAACCCTTTTCAGCCTCACTCATGGCTTAGTTGGGTATTAGCTCATTGTTTAAGCTCGGCCAAGCCACCTCAGGCTTGACACCCTCACCCATGTGTATGTTGGCCCCTCCAGAGCTTTCAATCTTGTTTGGACTTCACTGTCTCTACCAACCTGTCGTTATCCTACTTGACGCATTGAGAAACCTACCACACCCAACCTCTTTGCTACCTTGGCCTTAACTCGACCCTTGCTTGGTTGACAGAGTCACAGACCTCGTCCAATCCCTTCTTTACCGCGAGCCCTTCCTTGCATTATCCTTAGTTTTTTAGGGTTTTTTCCCTCTCCCTTGACTTAATTCCTTTGTGGTTCAAATTTAGCTTAATTTGAATTAGCTAAATTTATCTATTCTTTCTAAATTAACCCTTAACTATTAATTAATTAATAATATTATTAATTAATTGAGAAATTTAGTTTAGAAATTATGTTTTTTAAGGCACTAGTTTAATTTTTTTATCAATTAATTTAATTAGGGAAACTGGAAAAACTTTAAATTAAGGGTTATTGGACATTTTCACCACTAAATTGTTTTTGGAGGATATTGTGAAGGGAATCGTGTTGTTTTGAAGGATTTTATCACGTTTTGGGAGCTTGTTTACGTTTCCGAAGGTCGTTTTGAAACCTTTTTGAGCTCTTGTTATTACTTATGGGTTAGAGAGTACGACTGACACAACCTTATAGCAAGGGAGAATAAAATGCGACGTGAGACCATTATCACACACAAGACATTGTTTTTTCCCTTCTTGTTTGTTTTTGACTTTATTGTGATTTTTACGTTGTTGCTTTGGTTTGCATGTGTCAAAACACATTGTGGTCTCCACCCTTGCACGATTTTTCACTAATTGCAAAGTGAGTGACCAAATGTTTCACACCACAAAAATGCACATGCTTATAATCAACACACTAATTACAAAGTGCCGTAAACAAGGGGGTTAAAATACTATTATAGGGTGTTGTAATCGCGTGCAGACGCATTTTCAGCTGAGTCCGATGTCTTGCAATCTTGAGTGTATTCTCACACCCATATTTTCTTGCATTCCACAGACACATTTTTGGCTAAGTCTAACATCCATCTGAGCATTAATTTGTCGCCTATGAATCTTTTGCACGGATTGCCTCATTTGCATATGCACAATAGAGGATGTTCTTTCCAAACTTATGCTTCGTAGGACCAATATTACACCACAACCTCTGCCTCTTCTTCTTAGTAGGGATAATTATGCATTGTGGCATTCTAGGATGGAATTTTTTCTCATTCATGATGCCCTTTATGCATTCTTGTATGGACAAGTACCTACCCCCAATGATAGAGATGAGATTGAAGACTGGATTGGCACTTGTAGAATAGTGGTTGGGAATTTTTTGATGTAAATTTACATGCCTCTCCACCATCATGTGGCACATATGGAGTGTCCTTACACCATTTGGAGCATTATTTGGTCCTTATTTGGAAACCATTCAAAATTGTAATTGCTACTCATTCTCATAGTTTTGTTTCCACACCCACTTCATGTGATGGTAGTTTTACTAATACAAATTTTCCTATTCATATTCCTGATGATGAGGATTGTTCTTCTAGTTCTGTTGATGTGAGCATTGATGAGGGTACATCTCCTCACTCTCACGATCACCTTTCATAGAATGTTTAATGTCCTCGTGACTCTACCATCATTGATGGAGATCCATTAGACACCAGAAAAATATATTCATAGCCCTATGGTGTTCCACCTACTTTCATTAAATTTGCCTCTATTCCACAGGTGTTGTGTGAGGAAGATTCTACTCTTTCTACTTCTTGTGTTGATGATACATTATTGTCAAACATTGCTCTTATGTTTGTCAAACAACCCTTTTGGGATGAGTTTCTGTTAGACCTTATTTGTCTTTTCATAGAGTCTACTTGTGTTGCAGTACAAGGAGATGTTCTTCTATCTACAAGTCATTCACACATTTATACTTTAGAGGAGTCCTTCTCCATTGATGGGAGTGCCTCTTTTGGGATATCAGTCACTTCTATTATTTCAGAGATCATCACTAATCCACCTCTATTTTTGGATCCTCATTCTACAACTATGAGGTTTATTGTGCCTTTACTTCATATGGACATTATTTCAGTGAATGATCCATACTCAACCTCCGACAATTATAATTCAGTGACATTACCTTTAGTTCTTGTGCATATGTTTTCATGACCTATGTCACGTTTCAATTGTGGACTAGGTTTAGAATTCTTCGTACTATTGCCTTTGGTTTCCTTTTTGTAGTGAGCAAACTTTCAGTACACCTTTTTCTGTTCTCCCTAAGGTTAGAAACATTGTTCGATATGGATGGATCTTCTTCATTCTTTAGGGGGAACACCACATCATCAACACTCTTTTGGGAGGGCATTCTATACCTCTCCTCCGCTCCTCTTCTTCTTCTTCTAAAAATATTTCATTTTGTACATGGGTACCTCATCAGTCCTTTTTGTTTTTGGAACCCACATGACACATATTTCTTAGTTGTTTAGGATATTCTTCTATCTCTTGTAAGTGGATATTTTCCCACCGGGTTTTATTCCATTACTTGAGATCCTTATTTTATATATGTACCTCATTAGGTGTAGTTGTCAGGACCCATTTCTCTCTCAGACTTGCCATGCCTCTACCTAATCTTTGTTGAAGGGGGGGGGTGTGAGGTATTTTTTCATCTTTTATTTATTAAAAAGGTGATTTTCCCTCACGCATGGTGAGTCCTCTTGCCTAGGTGATTCATGAGTGATTCATCTCACTTAGGTGAGTCATAGGTCTTTAGGTGAGTCGTCAGGAGTTATATGAAGTATGAAAAATTCTGTCATATGTCATATGGGAGTTACATTCCATTCTTGGATTTTAACTCCCCTCTCCTATTTTGGGAGTATGGCAAGTCCAAGCATGGGAGTTATTTATCACTCTTATATGCCCTTATTTTTTTATCTATGAGAATGAGAAAACCCTTTTCTTGCATGCACAATTCTTGGTGATTAATTGCTTGCTTGTTGTTTGGAGCTATCTCATGTTTCCATTTGAGTGCAACTTGGTTGATGTGCATACATTCCCTTTTGATCCTCATGCTCACACTCTCTCACATTGTTTTTCTATAATGATAGAAAACACTAATAGTAGTAAGTGTATTTCATTTTTCCATCAAAAACTAATTTTAATATACATTAATAGTAGTTTATCAGGTAACAATTATTATCATCTAAATGTGCTTATGAAAGGCCAGTAAAGACTTTTTGAATAGGTTATTCCTCTAGTGTTAAATGTGTGAAAATATTATTGTGCATTAATTGACCTATTTTATATACTCAACTATATTTATTATATAGTTTACATATAAATTTGTATAAAAATAAGTCATATTTTATATATGCAAGTTGCATGTGACAATTTTTTCAAATATTTACAAGTGTTCTACAACTAAAATCATAAAAAATGTTTAAATGGCCATCAAATTTTGCACTTGAGTTGAGGACATATTATATATACTCAGATTATAGAGTCGCTTATAAAATTTTGTATAATATATTATCAAACAAATATTTTTATTGTTTTGTGCCTAACTTCTTTTTACCGTGCCTTTATTTATAAGTGTTCCGAACAAATTTTTAGATACCCATAAAGTTATTAATATTTTTTTTAAGATTTTTAGGTTATAGAAAAATGGTAAATTTTCATTAATATAAAATCAAATGTAATAGTATAAAAAAACATTAATTTTGAGGCATATTATGTGCCCAACTAGGATTTAGAGGGAAGTCAAAATTAGGGCCTAATACTGTTTTGGCATTTTGGAGGGAAGTCAAAATTGGGGCCTAATATTTTTTTTGGCAGTTTGGAGGGACGTCAAATTTGGGGCTTAATGTTTTCTTGGCATTTTGGGGGTAGATTATTTTGGGGTTGGAGGGAAATATTACACATTGGAGGAATTTGAGGAAAAAACAACAAATGAAATTTAATGCAGAAATAAATTTGGGGGCATGATATTATTTTGGCATTAGAGGGAAACATTTTAGATTGGATGCATTTAGGGAAAAAACAATAAATGACATTTTTTGCACGAGTTATAACTATTTATAGAAATCAAAGTTTGTAAGGGCGGAATTTGTTGAAAATAATTTCGACTAGTATGGAGGTTAGAAGGAGAATCAATTCATAGATATTGGAAGCCTTGTGGATCAATAGAAACAACTAAGGTATGTTTCTATTTAATATTATTCAATTTTGTTTTCAACTTCTCCTCAATGTGTTCTATATGTATCCTCCTCATAGTTGGATGTTCTCATCTTGCACACTCTCTATATTTTTTACTATGGAGGTTTTATAAGTGTATTTATGCTCTCCATCCACCAATAATGATGGTAGGAGAAGGTCCAAATTGATAACAGTGGGTAGAATTCATACTTTTAAACAAGGGTGTTATACCAAGACCTTCTCTCTATATGCCTTTGAGTGTTGAATTGGGCCTAACCCCTTTCACAATTTGAATTTATAACCTATATGGGAGTCTTCTAATATTATTTCCATCTTTTCAAGAGAAGGGGTCAACTTAAGGCCCTTACATAGGAGCAATTGCCTATATCATTACAACTTCACTTGGATATTAGTGTTGATGAAGCCTTGCATACCATGTTGCTTTGATTCTCAGTATGCTATATATTTATTTCCATACACACATGCTCATTCACATGGTACTCTTGAGGTGAATGTAGGATACTGACAGGTTATCCTATGATGTATGATGTTTGGCATTTCTCTCTATTAATCACATTAAGGATTCTAAGAGCATCTACCGTTCTTATTTCTCTATATTAATGTTCTATCATTGTAATTTACAATAATTTCATTCTTAATTTTAGATGTATACTATCAATTTTTCTAACATGCTAATGGGTGCTTCATGTGCAACATTTATCTCTCAAGCTTACTTCCAACCATACTTATATGATTTTATCGTATCTTGTTGATGTTCATGTCTTGATTTTCATTTTTTACGGGTTATGACCTATGTTTGATTGTGTGTTTTTGCTTCTATATCCTTGAAGGGTTCAAGTGTCTTGTGACATCCTGAGTTGTCTCCCATGTATTTAACTAGCTACTTGTGTTTTTTGTCATGTTACTATCTATTTTGACTAGTTTCAATTACATCATGCAATGTTTGTTTTTTACTAACACTTTTTGCTAGCCTTTTCCATTATTTTGCAAGCACCATGGTAATTACCATGCACATTCCCTATTAACCATGTAATAGTTCTATTTCAGATGTGTACATTAGTTTCAACTTTCCTCATTTGGGCCGCGCTCACCTAGGTTCATTTGATGCACCCTAAACGAGTAGGGCCAATCATTGGGTGATTTTTTTACTCTCTTAAAATTTTAGAGACAAGACATATAATGGCACACAACAAAATTAAAACAAACATAAGCTAATAACATGGTTCAGAATAAAAATTGGGCCAAAATCAGTGTAAGGATATAGTTTCCCAAATCAGACAAGAGTGGTGGGCATTAGTGTCCCACTTGGGTTGTTTTATATTGGGGACAGAAACAAGTACAGTACATTATCAACAGGTTTACAATGACAAATTTCTCCATAATTCAACAAAAGGTACTCAGTTAAAAATTACTATCAGGAACAACAGGAACAAAATCAGTGATAATCTACATACTTTGAGCAAGGGAACTAATTACTCTATTTTCTTAGGATCAAATAAGGCATATGCAAGACAATAGTATGTCTGGAATGATCTATCATCTGTGACCAAATTATATTGGGCTTGTGAGCATATAAAATGACACTTATATGTAGGGAAGTGTTAACGGTTATAGGGAAAAGCCTACAACTCTCCCAATAGTCTTCCCTTGGCGATAGGATGCTCAAATCCTCAGTTTAGAAACAAGACACTCAAATTCTTAGTTTGGTGACATGAAACCTAAATCCTCAGTATTAGTCTGACCATATCCAAGGTATTAAACATACATGAATAATTCTACCTCTTCTCTCATGTCATTCATGTGTATTCTATCCTTGATTCAATTTTATTTCAATACACATTTATATCTTCACATTTACTAAGTTAAAGTTGAATTTCATTTATCATGAGCATTGACTACACTTATTTTCTTTTGTGGGTCTGGCCTTTCTCCAATAAAAGGAAAAAATCAAATGGAACAAGAAGTAATATCAAGCAAAAGACACTCTGGTAAAGAATATATCCAACAAACAAAGTCAGGTGTCATTTGTACTATGCACACAAGGTCACCCTTAGGATCATTATCCTCCTATAGATTCTATAATACACATTATATAATCTCCATTCATAACATTATCAAGTACAATCTTCATTTGGCATGTTATCGGTTATGTTATCATGAGTTTTTGCAAGGGAAAAATTCACACCTAAAAGCATGACAACCATACGCTTCCCGAAATTGTTTGCTTAAAGGTCATTCCAAGCCCTCCTCTAGATCACCCTAATCCCTGTGTCAGTATTATCCCACCTTTGTGAGTAGTCCAATGTGTTGTGTTATTATGTCAATAGGTGATTTACGGATATCCATTCTATTCAAGCACTTCCAAAATGGTATCTTTAAAGACAAGCTCTCTAAGAAGCTTTAGAAAAAACTTTTCTCTGATCTCCTTGAGGATGGTACACCCCTCGAAGCAGAACGAAGGAATAAAAATCATAATGGAGGTGTATCAGAGGGTTGATGATGTTTTCTAATTTGTTTTGGAAGAATTTGGTAGGTTTTATAATTTTTGGAGTAGTTTCAACAAAAGTGGGTCCTGGAGGGTGAAGCAGTGCATAGTGCGAAAACAACTCCTGAGCTTCAGGAAGCAATTCTAAGAGCTCTGTAAGGAGTTAAAAGCCAAAAAAAACATCGTTGATAATATAATTCAGAGATCTAGAGGATGGTGGTCTCACTTTTTTCACAACACTCAGGAGGTTCTGTCCACAACCTATTTTTAACATACACAACCTTTGATTCAGGAGAAAAAACCTATTTTTCAGGGGGTTGCAGGCAGAATCAAGGTATGAGACCATCACCATTGTGCTCAAAAGGCTTTCCATCTTGAAATTTGGACCAATCAGAGAGTGACACACTATTTTGCATCAACTGTCCTAAATATTTGGGACGTTTGATGCACAAAAATGTGCCCCTCCCATTTAAGCACTTTTAAGCCCGTTTTGGAGATCCTTCTGTTGAATTAAGCCCCCATGAACTAATTTTGAGCCCCTAGCTTTGTCCAGTCATGCAGCACCATATGGACTAATGGGGAAGGGGTGACACACTTTTGTATACAAACTGTCCCAAACTTTTGGGATGGTTGGGACATTAAAAAGTGCCCCCTCCCATTTTGGCCCTTGATCATTCATGTGACCCTGGTAGGTGTTTAAGTAGCTTTTCTCTAGCCCCCCTCTTCCTCAACTACAAATCTTAATGCGACACATGGACCAGTAGGGAGGGGGTGCATTTTTGTAGCAACCTTCCTAAACGTTTGGGATTGTTGGGACAAAAAAGTATGCCCATGCTCATTTCATTAAATATGCAAGTTTTTGGTTTTCCATTGTTGTTGTTGTTTCCACTTCTACTTGTCAGGAAAACTTCTACTATTGGGATTTTCTTCCTTCCTCTATTGTTTTCACTTCCATCCCTTTGCCATTACTTCTTCCATCTAGTTTTCATCCTTCCCCACTGGTGCCACATGAAAAAAAAACTTTTTGAGCCAAAACCATGTTTGTGTGCTACCAGAAACCCTCGTGAAGAAAAATAAAGAATCACTCATAACTTGCAAACCTGTGAGTGAAATCGAATGAAACTTGGAGCATCTCCCTCTCTCCTAGGTGCCTTGAATATGCATAAAATAGAAGTTCCATAAACACCCCTAATTTTTAATGGAATCCAATTAAAATTTTGCGCTCAAATCTCTTCTCTCATCAGTTGTCATCGATCCGGGAAGCAGGTAAACACAATATTTTGCACAGAGCCTCAAAAGCAAAACCCCATAAGGAATCCAAAGTCTTTTCATCAAAATGAGACCCAAAAAAATAGCTTCCAAAAATAGTAAGTGTCGCTGGTTCACACTTATTATTTTTAGTAATTTTCCTAAAACGACAAAATCCTCTAGAAGATAAAATCACTAAAAATCACAAAAACTGGAAACTAGGGTACACAAGTCAACAAAGTAGAAAAGAAAAAAGTAACTTTCCAAAAATAGAAAGTGCTCCAAAATAGACCCAAAATATCTGTGAACATGCTTTGAATGTGAATAAAACATCGCAGTGCAAATAAGGCAAAAAAGTAACCCTGCCCAAAATAGCAGCTCCTGGGACCTAGTTTCCTAAAATAGCAGTTTTTGGTTCTAAGTGAAAAAAGTTGCTACCACCTCCATAATAACCTATATTGTTGTTTTTTGCCATCATGAAGTCCAAGTTTGTCGTCCCAGATCCTGTTTCATCTCTTGCATCAGAGTTCCTAGTTGTGGGTGATAGGAATGTTACTCACATGGACATGGATGAACTCAAACACAAAATGTTCGGTGGGCCGAGGGAACCCATTGAGGAAAAAATATTTCTCAGTGGATTATATACGGTAGGTGACCATCTTATGTACTTACAAAACATCAAGTTATTGTTGACATGTGCCCAACACTATGAATGAGATACCAAGACAATTAGGGAAGATGACAATTTAGTCTTGGTTGTGCTAAATCTAAGGGCCATATCAAAAGGTATGCAGATCCCAACTAAAAAGGATATGGTCGTGATCACCAAAGAATTTACATCTTCTGAATGGTTCAAGATTGACTCTTACCTTCAAAGCCTTTCCCTTGGATCTTGGTTGAAGCACAAAAGAAAACCTTCTCGCACACCAAAGATTCTCTCCCATAGTGAGTTTCACAATGCTTTCTATGATGTTATCATTCTTCTAAGTTGGGTAATGGGCAAAGAGAGCAGAAAAAATTTTCATGACTGGATGGAACTCTTCATCCTCATGATCCTTGAAGGAAGCAAATGATTAATTGGGGGCAGCTCATTAGTGATAGCTTACACCACCAATTGCTCATGGTCCATGCTTCTAAAAAATTCTTCATGACCTCGTATCTTGTCTACGCCTTGGCGAACAATAGATCATTCAGGTGTTTTTCACCTTCTCATAACATCTCCCAAAAAACTCCTGCATTCGAGAAGTACCCACAGTTGGCCCTCAAGGAAAGCAATCAACATTATGCCAAGGTGAATGATACATTCACAATGTTTGTGGTCAAATTGCTCGAGGTAAATCAACATCTGAGAATGTCTTCACAAGCCACTTTCTTGATTAAGAAGTATGGCTCATGCTTCATTTAGTTCTCAACATTCTCATACATTAGAGTGTCAGGCTTTGATCTTGCTTTGTGAAGGTTGCCTTGCTATCCAAGTGACAGAATTATGTTGATGGAGTTATGCAAGCAATTGGTGCACGTGAACAGTAAGTTGAAGAGTAAGAAAAAGAAGCAAGTTTCTTTCCCCATTTCACTAGGGATTTTCACATACAAGAGTTCCCATGATGCTTCGAATGTTGAAGCCACCTTATCCCCATTCAATATGCACTCATACACTTCCAACGATGAACTTGGATACTTCAACAAATGATCTATTGAAGGCATTTGAGGATCGAGTCAAAAGAGAGGCTGAAGATCAATTCTCATTCACCGAAACTAGATTGAAATCTCTGATAGATATGTGCAATCATTTCCATCACCGTGGAAAATCATTAAGCTTGGTACTCAAAGTGCATAAACATAAACTCTCTCGCGAAGAATTAGATCAAGTCACTCAGTTTCGTCCAAATCCCTCAAGAGCAAAATGTGACACCAACAATAGTGAGATTCAACAAGGAATTCAAGGGTGTTGAGATTTCACTAGCAGTATTTCCTAGGAGTCCCTCAGTGGCGGGATCTTCTTCAGAATAGTGCTCTCTCTCTCTCTTCTTCCTTATTTTTCTCTTCTCTCCCCTCCCCATTTCTTCCCTCATGTTCTAATTCTTTGTTGGGGGATTGTACTTATTGCTTTCATCTTATTCACTTTTCATCTTATTCATTAATGTGACTATAGTATACAAATGTAATAAATTACCCTTATTTTACAAAAGGGAACTTTATGTTATTTCTTAGGAATACTAAGAGTCGCGAATGAAAAAGGCAAGTGAAAAGACACATGGGGGTAGATGAAGAGTCATTTCTTGTTTTTTATAATGTAATGACACCCTCATTCTTAATGGTTGTCAATTTTATGCACCCAAGAGAGTGATTTTTTGAACAAGGCAAGAGAGATAGCTATTCTTCCACTTTCCCTACCTATTTTCCTTTATTTTCTAGCATTATACAACTTGTTTCCTTTGGATCGTTGACATTCTAAACATTCTTGTTTCTTTCCTATAATTTGTGAATGTTAAACTTCTCATTAGCTTTGGCAAGAATATAATTTTTTACTTGCAGAGTTAATTTATCCTATCTAATTTCTCACTCCCCTTCCACCATCTTTCATCGAATTCCTCCCTTACAATTCATTGTAAGCATTTGCCACAAGTACAATGGAGTGTGCATGTTAGATCCCGACCTCTTGGACAACAACAAATTTTCATTTTTATTCATTCACACTAAAGTGGATTTGTACCACCCAATTGGAAGGACCTAGAGTCCTATATCGTTGGCAAGATAACCACCAATTTGTCTACTCGACAATTTTTCTCACCAACAGGCTATTACTCCCTTCGGTTCTCCACGAGGTATTCCCTTCCTATCTAAGTTATGCTACCAAAAATTCATTCACCAACATAAAGTGGGGGCAAATGTAAACACAAAATCACACATTTAATACTTGTATCATGCCTCTAAGTATGTTTTTATATGCATGATTCCTAAGTAAGAAACCTAGACATTAACAACACTTGTTTTGCATTTACATTGCTTTATCCTTTTGATACTCTTATTATTTACTTTTCTAGAATGGCCAATGTGTGACCCAACTCTGTATTTTTCATTTTATCATTTGTGCATCCCAGACACTACCACCCATTAGGGACGAGAGTACCCAGGCGTTACTTTCCCCTTTGGGAATTTCTGCCATTTTCCCTCCATTTCTCAAATTTAAAATGCCACATTATTTATTATCTTATATAAAACCTCTTTTATCACTTTGGGTTGGCATTTTTGGTTGTTAATGAAAAAATTCAAATAAGGGAATCATATATATACAAGAATAAATTATTATTATTAGGGGTTGGACAACTTGGGCTATTACTTACTATCTACTACTTTGGCAAATAGAAATATTCAAGGACTACATTTGAGTTGAAGTGTTCTCTACATAGAATGGGCTATCTTTGAATTTTGTCAGACACATTCATCACGGGGACAAAGTAGTTATAGCTCACTATCTTGGTGCAACTGACACAAGGGAAACCTCTCTTCGAGGGACAAAGTTCAATCTCTCTCTCTCTCTCTCTCTCTCTCTCTCTCTCTCTCTCTCTCTCTCTCACTCACTCACACACACACACACACACACACACACACACACACACACACACACACACACACACACACACACACACACACACACACACACACCAAAAACACTATATATATATATATATATATATATATATATATATATATGTCAAAACAAAATAAACACAAAATTTTCATTTACACACTTCTTTTCCCAACCAACCTTCGGTGTTGAGCCTGCACCTCTTACTAGTGGCATGAGGTTTGGAAAGGAGGGAATTTCCCTTACTCTTCTATGCATTGTCCATGGTGATGAGCTCATGCTTCCTACCGGTAGCATGGGGCAAGGCGTAGGGGGGTCTCTGCAAATAAATTAATAAGTTAAGAGAAATTCATTCAATAAAAAGTTCTTTGAAATCATAAATCCCAACAAAGTGAGTTAGATGTCCAAGTTTTTAAAGAGTTTAAAACCTTAAACCATATTTTGTCAATCACATAGCCATCTAAGGATCTAAGTCTAGATAAACTGAAAAGAAAATCACATTTTAAACTATTTAGAAAACTTGTGTAGAACTAGGTTGTAGGTTCTCAATTTGGTTTCTGTCAAAACCTTGTCTTTCTCTCACCATTTGCATTTAACAAAATCATACAATTCATGTCCCTTCTGGATCTCGATGTTGAGCCCCTCGCATCTTACTGGTTGTGTGGGGGTTAGGAGTGAAGCGAGTTCATTTTATTATTATATCATTATTCATCACATATTGCCAAAATGAAAAGAAGTATCAAACATTGCTTGAAAAACTAAAGTTCAACATTAAATTGTGCTTGCATATTCATCACATGTCATCATTACAAAACATGAAAAATAAATAATTCTATCAGCATATCATTATCCATTGCATGCATTCTAAAAAGCATATAAAATCAGAAGTTCTAAACATCTAGGAGTACACATATGAAGCAAACCATAAAAAATCCAACTTAGATGCAAAGAATAACCAAATGAAAAAGATATATCTGTATATATTGTAATGAGTCAAGTCTCTATATAATTTCATCACACTCGAGGTGTGGTCTAAATGCTCACAAGGAGAAAAAAATCACAAAAAAAATCATATATGCCTCGCAAAATGGAATCAAAGCAATTAAGGCTCAATGATCTATCCCTCCCTCTAGGAACCCTAAGATGGTGTGCAGTCATGGATGAGATTCTTATTGTGGCTCTGATGTCATGAATGCACTGAGTGATGAGAGTTACCATGAGATTAGACACTATTGTCAGCCTAGCTGTGTGATTGGGTCCACCTCGCCATCCTCTCTGCCATCTCATATGCGGTGAGATTCTTGTCTTGAGAATTCAAGATCTCTGTGGCCTTCCAAAGAGGCTCAAACCCATCTGTGTGTCATCTACCCTGTAATGGCTATCCCACATCCTATGTCAGCTCTGCATGATTCTTTCCCAAAGGGAATAGTAAAGTGTCAACATAGATCCTATGAATAAGATCTCACTAGCCCTCAACAATGGCTGCAAAACAAACAGAACAATGGTGAGTTAGAAAACATTCAAAACCAAAAAATAAGTACAAGTGGTAAAAGTACTTAACATTTAACATTTCTAGTTAACAAGGTCAAGAGAAGAGTATCTACATACTTAGAACTTTAGAAATCCTAGTAGGATCAACTAGTGTAGCTGGTGCTAGTGGAGCTGCCACACGGACCTATTGGGCCTCCCCCTCTCCTGAGGTGACTCACTATCCCATCAAAAACTACTCATTATTACCTCCCTTATGAGGAAGTGGATCCTCTATAACCTCCTGATTCACCATCTCTGCCTCTGCCTCCTCTCTCTGCCATGGAGATCTCCTCTGTGACCCTCCACTATGTGTCACTACCCCCCTCTTCATCATGGGTCTCCTCGCTAACCTCCTCTATCTCTTCCTCAGTGTTGGTATTTTTATCTGCCTCCTCCTCCTCCTTCCCACTATGAGTGGGTGTAACCTCAATCTGGAGGAGATACCTGAGTCTTCCTCGATTTCAAGTAATCTTCTCCATAGGTACTCCTAGTGTCACTATCATGCAACCATGTCAGCCCTTAGGGCCATCTCATGCCTATTTAACACTCCAGTAGATGGTGAGCATGGAAGGAAGAGTATCATCATACAGTAGCCGAAACTGCTAGGGTACTCTAGCATCAGGGTGGACCTCCACCGCCACAGTCTTATCAACCAACCGAGAAGTAGTAGCACATAAGAGCAGGATAGTCCCCTCTTGACCCCATAACCCGATCATGTCCTGCTAGGGCCTTGCAATGAAACCATCTGTAGTCAACATAGAAATGGTCCAATGTATCCCCTTGAGAATAGATAAAAATGTCCATCTCGCGGCCCTCATGGCCCCCCAGATCTTGTATACCAACTCTCCGCTAATAGGGGATGATCCTCTCATACACCCAACTCATCACTAACGAAGGGTGGCCCAGGGATTTCCCCTCTAGTTACGCAACTCAATATAGGTCTTGGTATGTCATCCATAGAATATCGACACCCAAGGCATAAATCCTCCCATACTATTTAATTTGCATGATAATTGGATACCAGTAGTACAATATCTTGTCCCCACCCTTATCTCCTAACAACCACGAAGTCAAAATACCAATAATGGCCTTGTGAAGGGTAGGGATAGGTGCAGAGACAACAGATAAAATCCTCAAACCCTACTTGGCGCCCTCTAACTTCTCATCATCCCCCATATAGGAAGTCCACTAACTAGATCTGGTTCTGCTCTATGCACTCTCCAAATTCAATCATCTACCAATCACTGGTACACCAAGGATCCTAAAAACATACTCCAGAGTGATGCTCTACTCTCCTCTAACACCAAGGAGCCAGAAAGTGTTGTGGTTGACATCCCAATATGATAATTATTCACGCACAATCTCGGACTTTAAATTTTACACCTCATCATGGCTAAAACACCCTCTATAAGGGGGAAATATGTATGTACCCAAATTTTCACGTGATAAATTGTTGGAAAATAGTTACAAAAGGCCTCCAATGATGATTCACGTCTGTTCCAAGGTGTTAGAGTTCCCTAAACCTCTTTGCAGCTTACATTTGTATCTTAATTTACCCTACTTATCCATTCCTTTCCTTTCTACAGCTTCTCGCATCCATTTTACATTAGTTTTTTCCTTTAGTTACAAAACCTCTGCCCTACTTGGGTGGCGGTCCTGTAATTTCTTCCCAGGAAAGGCGGCAGTAGTGTAACTGCTGCCCTATGTAGGGCAGTGGTCCTGTGTGATTTTTACAGATTTCTTCACTTGTGGATTGACGTGTGATTGCCTCACTCCAGTTCACTTTTAGAGCAACCTCCTCTTCCACTTGTAATTTATAATTGACTATTTAACTTGTGGCAACCAAGTGTGGTAGTGCACTACCCAACCAACCTTCTATAAAACCAGCACTTCTTCGGAAGTAAATGACCAAAGATTATTTGTGTATCTTGTTTAGTTGAGCTGCAACAATCTTGTTATAAACTGCATATCCAAGCTCGGTTCCATTACACTATCTTTCTTCTATGCACATTGCTACCAAACTTCCATCAAGATGCAATTGCTCCAACGCTTTCTCCTTATTTCTTTTATTGCATTTCCAACATCTTGGGCTCACGTGAACACAATAGATTTGAAGGGACAAACTTAGGGGACACAAAATCACACCACAATTGGATTACCACAATACTACAAATACCAGTCTAGGGTTGTAATTGGGATTATTTAATTCTTTATCGAGAATCTTATACACATTGTTTATTACAGGAGAAAATAATTTCATTTCCATTGTTACAATCTTTGAGTAGTTACAGTAGATCATTTCTTTCAACAAAATATTCCTTAGGATAGATAGTTTCTTTTGCTTATCTCTGTAGATTTACAAAGAGGTGATTCTGGAAAAAAGCTTCTCTATCAATTTTGAAATCATTCAGAATATCATTTAATTTAGAGAATCCTCCATAAAATATTTCTTTACTTTTTCCAGGGAAGTTGTAGGGGAAGAAAAGATTCTCTAAGAAGCTCTGATTTCTTCCCGTGCCTCTAAGGCAAAGAAGAGGATTTAATTAGGGAGGCTTTAATTGATTAATATAGATTTAATTACACCATTGCACAGGTAAATAACTACATCCAGTTATTTATCTGTATAGGATTTATTAATTAGATTAGAATCTTTCATTATCAGAAAATATAGAAAAGAATAAAAAGATTTCCTTTTATTAGATTAATTGCTTTTTCTTCTTTATTTCATTTATATCACGAAAATACAAAAACATAGTGTAGAATTTACTTATTTAAATTATACTTGTATTTACTTTGATTAGATTGAAAAAATGTTTTAATGCACATATGAAAATCATTGGACTACAACAAAAACAAACATACGGTAGTGACCCATTGGTTTAACAACCAAACAAAGGAGATCTTATCACTAAAATTGATATCAAATTGCATATGCTTATCATTAGAACACCATCACGATACTCTAAGAAGATTACAAAAATCTACGTATTAAATGTAGAAGTCGATAAGGCTTACGACTATTGGACTACCCCTAGAAATAGAGTCTAGAAATATATGACCATACAAGGACCACAAATGCCAAGAGTTTATGGTTGTGATCCATGGGTTCCCCAATCACAAGGGCCTGAAGACCAGTTAGAAATTGACACGGGACTACACTCATTAGTCTTTAGGTTGTCCCCACTTCCACCGAACATCATTGGACAACTGAACATTCTAAACAAAGAAGCTCACCGAGCCCTCACATTCTAGACCGCTCTAGCCAATCGACCATAGAGCTAACATGACCCATGTTTCTCTTTCTTATTCCATGACCTTAAATGACAATCCTTACGAGGATTATGTTGCTTTTCCAGTATCCCACAACCATTAGCCAAGATTTCTATGGAGTTCAACATTAATTAGAGTCTTCGTGTGGCTATAATGTCTGATCCGTCCATTAGACCACCACAAGTTAGAGAGGAATTTTGTACACTCGACGAGAAGATACCAATATTGAGAATCGAGGATATTATGTTTCCTTGATAAATTATCTCCCATTACCATACTTATACGCTACATGGCATTATCCATACCCCATTCATTCCACATCGGCTATCCCAGAATGACCTCAGGAGGTTGAGTGCATCTGAAACTCACGTGGTCATTTTAGTTCGTACAAAAACTCATCCATTTTTAATGCCTAGCTTCCTGAATTTTATTCTGAACCTACAAATATTTGAGAGGTTGATGATCCATATGAATTATAGTTTCTTTACCCATCACATAATGTTTCCATTTTTTGACCACTTGAACAAGAGCATACAACTCCTTATTATAAGAATAATAATTTAGAATTGCACCATGAAATAATTTCGAGTGATAACATACTGGCCTACCTCCCTAAATTATGAAAGCCCCCATAACATAGTCACTGGCATCGATTTCTAATTCTGAAGGAAGTTGTCAATTAAATATGGCCAAAACTGCAACATGACTAATTTTATATTTAAATGTTTCAAAATAAATCCCTTGTTTCTTACCCAAATCAAATGTATTACCCCCTACGGTCACGGAATGTTGTGGCACTCTTATAGAAGAGAAGTCCTATATGAACTTCTGTAAATACTAAACCACTCCCACAAAACTCCTGGTCTCGGTCAAACTAGATGGTGTAGGCCAGTTCAGAATGACCTCTATATTAGGTGGATAATTTCTCAACTCCCCATCTCCAATCACATGTCCCAAAAAGACAAGCGATTGTTGTGAAAAATCACATTTATTCTCATTCAACATAAGTGTTTTCTCCTTAAGTGCTTGTGAAACTTGACACAAATGATCAATATGCTTTTCAAGAGTTCTTCTAACAACTAGAATGTTATCCAAGTACACAATAACAAAGGCATCAATAAATGGCCTCATTACCTCATTCATCAACCTCATGAAGGTAGGTGGTTTATTACATAGCCCGAATGGTAAAACCAACCACTCATATAATCCATTTTTTGTCTTAAATGTTGTCTTTTAGATGCCCTCTTCCTTGATCCACACTTAATGATACCCAGACTTAAAATCACGCTTAGTAAAATATTTAGCATGATGTAAATGGTTTAACAAATCATCAATGCGAGGAAGAGGGTATCAATTCTTAATGGTTATTTTATTTAAGGAACTATAATCAAAACACATTCTTGATGAACCACCTTTGTTAGGTACTAAAACAATATGAGAACCACATGGAGAAGTGCTAGGATGGATTATACCTTGTTCAATCAAAGACTTTAAGTGTTGTTTTACCTCATTTGGATCTTTCAAAGAATGCATGTACAATCCCCAGTTCAGAAGCAGACTAATGGGTAGGAATTGGATGTCATGCTCAATCACCCTCACTGAGGGCAGTCCTATAGGTTCCTGAAAGACCTCTTTGAAATGCCGAACCAACTCTATTATCTATGCTTGCTCTTTATTAGAAAACATGATGCAAGTGGTTTTAAATGTCTCGATATCATCATCTAGCATATCCCTTAACATGAGCAATGTAAACTTACCAATAACATTAATAAGTTTCTGGGATTCACTGACACTTACCAAATATATCTTTAAATATCTCGAATAGGCTGAAATGACATAACTCTTACGATCCTTTACCAAGCGGTATTGATTGGATCTCCTTCTGATGATAACATCCATGACATACATATATGGGCTGCCAAAAACAACACCACACATGTCAAGGGGAACAACATCTACAGTAACCTCATCAATACAAATTTCTTCAATACCAAAAGTGATCTTACACTGCTTTGTTACCGTGATGTTTACACCTTTCTTCACCCAACCTAGAGAATATGGAATTGGGTGATTGTAAGTTTCCAACTTCAACCTGTCCACTAAATATTTATTGATTAAATTATCTTGAGAACATATATCAAAAAGATAATCCACCTTAATTTTATTTACTTGAATCTTCAAATAAAAAATCTTTGTCAGCTCATTATCCTGAACAACACTATTACTACCTAAACATACCTCCCTACAGATGGAGGCGTAGAATATAGTCTCGTCCACCTCATCACTAAAAAATACTTCCTCTCCTTCGAGGGAAGTCATGGCCTTCTTTTTATCCTTTTTTTTTGAAGGGATACAACTTCAGGTGTAGCTTCCAACATTTCTCCTCATAATGGGTGTAAACATCACAATGCCCATAGTGAATTTTAGTATCCTTCTTAGAAATAGAAGTAGCAATTTTCTTACCCTTCACTTTTCCTTTATCCTTCATCTTGGCGTCACCTTGTTTGTTCTAAGCATGTTGAGAGGTAGATGAAATCTTCTTCCTGACCATCTCTAACTAGTGAGATTGTGTAAAAACCTCATCTACATCTGTGATTTTTTCCAAGAGGATAGGTCTTCTCAAATGGCTTTGGAGTCCACCAATATACTTCATCAATAGGTCTTGATCTGATACATCTTTTCCCATCTGAATAGCTTTCTTCCGAAACACATTGGTATACTCCTGCATAGTATGTCCTTATTTTTACCTGAGATACTGCCAATACATGGACCTCTCTTCCTCATAACAAATAGGATAAAACTGATTTTTGATTAGCTTCATAATAACATCCCACTTAGTAATTGGAGGAAGCTTCTTAATAGCCAAGGTATGAACATATATTTCAAACCAATTTAAAGCATGGTTTGTTAATTTTAACCAAGCAAAGGAAATCTACCGATTATCATTAATTTGATGAAAACTTAAATATACCTCTAGTTGAGCTAGCCAATGGTCCAACTTCTCAGCGTTCACGTCTCCATCATAAGGCTCGATCTCAATCTTGGCATCCAATTTGAATGAAGGAGGTATGGGAATGGCATGGGATGGTTCTTCTTCACGAACCTCCTCTTCTTCCTGTGTCTCATGTGATACACCATGTTTCTCCATGAGTAGTCCCATGATGGAATCTAAATTCCCCGATGGGATAAGGAAATAGTGCCCACAATATTTGGACCTACTTGCACACATTAGCCTCCAACTTGTAGAAATGTTCTTCACTTCTATCCTCTGCCTCATCTCTTTGAGCCATCTTTTTGATTCTTGCTTCCATTTTCTTGTAGAAATCTCTGCTTCAAAAGGAATAAAGCTACCTTCACTGCTTTCTTTTCCCTTTTGAGTAAGGGGCATATAACTGCCATCTCAACGTAAGTTAACCACACAAAAGACTTTAAATCTTAATTTCTCTAATACCAATTTGATCCATAAACTGTTTAACTTAAATGATTAAAAACCACTATGCTCATGAATATGAATGAAACATTAAGATTTATTTATAGAGCTAGTTAATGTGTTATTGCAACAACCATTAAAACTGCACATTGATAGGAAAAGAAAGGAAAGAACGAGACAATTATTTATCCTGGAGAAATTTTTTCTGTAGTGGGTGATCCATCTAACTCCCCTTCACTATGTAATCCTCAACTGATACAATTCACTACCAATTGGCCTTCAAGGAAGATATACAACTCTTCCTAATTGCATCTACTTGCTCATAATCTCTCAACATAGGAACTCTCTCTAACATAAAAAATAAGAAAATAATATAACTCCTCCAACTCTGTTCAAACTTTTCTTTCACGCAAACTCACTTTCCTAAATACTTCATAATTCTTTTATTTATAGTTTTCCAGCCCAGGGATGTGTAGAAATGAGAAACAAACCGCTTAGAATCCTAAACATTTGGAACTGTTGAGCTCCCCTTATTTCTGGACTGTCAGTTAAAGGATCGCCACTCTATGCAAACCGATGGTTGTGTAACCACCACTTTTAACAGACCGACAGTTGCATGACTGCCACTTTTTACAGACCAGTGGTTGTGTAACCGGCACTCTACACTAGGAGCATTTCTATCACTATACAAATTCCACTACCTTCTAAAGGATCATAACTTTGGCATACAAAATTGAAATCGAGTTTCATGTTTTTGAACTTACATGATTTTTTAAGAGGAACACAATTATGTTATCAGATTTGGATTTTTATGAATAATCATCCCAAAACAAAACATATATGGTCCAAAGTGTCATTCGGAGGTGTCCGGATCACCCCCAACCTGACTAGACCATCTATGAAGATAAGCTGAGCTGAGAACCTATAGAGTCAAGTATAATATATAGATAATACATACGAATTAGGATTTTCCTGATCCATTCTTGCATCATACCTCCCCAATTTGAGGCTTTTAGTCCCTAAAATCTTCTGGGACTGATGAGGAGAGGAAATTTCTTCCGAACATCCTCTCTAGAATACCACTTCGCGTTCAATGGTAGTTTTCATTTCAATCCAATCAACCACCTATCTTGCACCCCTATGTGTGTTGTTCTTTCTTTCCACTGTAAATCCACATCTTCCTTTAATTTGAACTGAATATCTAGAGAAAGATCCTTAATATATGGAAGTAATGCCCCTTCTTGTTCATCATCCAACATGGAGGGCTAAAAATATGTAAGTTTTCAACATTTACAAGTGAATAAATATTCATATGAGGAAAATCCAAGCAAAATGCATTCTTACCCACTTTTTCCAGAATCTTAAATGTGCCATAATGAAGAGGCTTGAATTTTTTGGCTTTCCCCTATAACATGTCCCGGCTCAATTACAACCATACCTTGTCTTTGAAAAGGAAAGAATGCTCAGTCCTATGTTGATCATGTCATGCTTTGTAATTGGCATGTGATTCTATCAACCTCTTTTGTACCCGAAGGTGAATCTATTGAATCCTCTCAATGAAATTCTCTACTTTGTGGACTTGCATTTCCATTTTCTTGTTGTCTCTGCATGGTAATCTCAAAAAAACATCAAAAGCACTCTTAGGAAAATAACCAAAACATGTTTCAAAAGGAGTTTTATTAGTCAAATCATGAATAACCCTATTATAAGAATGTTGGATATATACCAAGTTCTCATTTTAGGTCCTCGGATGTTTCCTGTTATACCCCCTTAAGAGCTAGACCAAGGTACGATACACCATCCTGTTATACCCCCTTAAGAGCTAGACCAAGGTACGATACACCACCTTTGTTTGCCCATCTGTTTGTGGATGAAAGGTGGTAGAATTATTTAGCTTCGTATCCATTGTTTACTATAAAAAAGAAAAAAAATCCCTACAAATCATGAGTCCCTGTCTGATATAATAGAATTTGGCAAACCAAAGTGAACCCACACATTAACATAAAATAATTCAGCTGCATCATTGGATTTAATGGTATTTTTACAAGGAATAATAATACACATTTTTATAAACCGATCTATAATCAACAATATATAATCATGACCATTTTTGGTGGTACTCAAACCACCCACAAAATCCATGGATATACTTTCTCCTGGTCAGAAAGGAACTAACAACGACATATATAACCCCAACTTCCTATTATTAGGCTTGTTTATAATGCATAAAATACACACCCTGATGAATTTAGAAACCTTATCTTGCATGTTTGGCCAATACACATACTTTTGCAAGTGCACTGCAGTATTCATCACACCAAAGTGAACAACTACCAATGAAGTGTGTGTTTCTTTCATCAAATGCACTCTTTCCCTCCTAGGCACACAAAGTTTCCCATTCTTGTAGAACAAGCCATCCTAGAGACGATATTCTCCTCAAGGTGAAAATCCATCCTTAGAGGTATCTATTGAAATATCTTAGCATAATCTAGATCTTGCTCATATCCTTCTTGATATGCTTCACACACAAAAGGCTCAAGAAGGGATAACGTGCCCACAACTAAAATCAAAGGAGGTCTAGATAACATGTAAGATAATTTTTTAGTCACACCCTTTTTTATATTTAATAATCAAATGGAAATATTATAAGAAATCAATCCATTTATAGTTCCTAGCTTATTGAAGTTTATTATGAGCCTATAGATATTGGAGAGGTTGATGATCCGTATGAATGATATTTTCCTTACCCATCAAATAATGTTTCCATTTCTTGACCGTTTGAACAAAAGCATACAATTCTGTATCATAATTACAGTAATTCTGAATTGCACCATGAAACAATTCAGAGTGATAACATACCGACCTACCTCCCTTAAGTAGGACAACTCCCATAGCATAGTCACTAGCATCGGTTTCCAATTCTAAAGGTAACTATAAGTTAAGTAAGACAAAAACTGGAGGATGAATAATTTTATATTTAAATGTTTCAAAAGCAATATGTTATTTCTATTGGTTCGAAAATCTGTCAGGTGGACAGATCTATGGATAGACGAGCCAACAGTGTGCAGGGCATAGCCCCTCTTTGAGTCAGCAAAGCAAATCTGGTTTATTGCTATTCTACTAGCAGGAATCTGTGCAAGTCTCACAATATCCTGCCTTCGGGGGTTGGGATCTCATCCCAGTAGAGGTACTTCCAACTGTAAAAGAAGGGAAAGAAACGAGGTGGGGAGATAGGAAATATCTGAAGAGAGAAAAGAAATGAATTCCAAAGTAGAAAGGTCAGAGGGTCTATGTTTTAGGTTGGTAGTAGACAGAGCAGAACTTACTTGCATAGACAAACAAAGCAATACTGATGAATAAATGACAAAAGGATAGAAGTAGATCCAACATAATAAACACACAAATTTGACATAAGAAATATTAAATGCTCATAACACACTTATTTAGCACAAAGTCTTAATATTTGCATTAATATCTTCTTTTGTTACAGAAAGTTCAAAGTCTTTTCTTCTTACTTCTATTCTTCATCTAAAAGGTATCCATCCCTTGAATACAACAAGTATCCAAGTATATATAGAAGAAGGAGAAGAAAGAAGGCAAAAGGGAACCAACAACTAATTTACAAAATATCTAAAAGTCAATGTTGACTTTGGACAACTTGGCAGATGACAACATCCCATGGTGCAACATGGATGAGGTCATCGTTTGTACCAACATCCTATTAGATATTTACAAAAACATAAAGCCAAGAGGAAGAGAACTATTCATCGTCATCTCACAGCTGGAAGGGGGTATCTTGCTTCTGCTGTTGTTCGGGAGAGGTGATGTGGAACTGAGTCCGATATTCCATGAATTTAGTGATCATGGGCTGAAGTTGATCTTGGGCAGGACCCTTCGTATGATCACCGATGACCTCACAGGTCTCCCGTTCATCTCTGAGTTTTTCAGGGAGCTTGAAATAATCATTACCTACCTCCATCAGGAACCCCACAAAATCATGGCAAGCCAGAAGGTTGTTGATGCATTCGGTGTCGAAAGTGGCTTCTGGCCCTAACCCTTGCGAGAGGATCTCTTTGAAGATCCAAATAGTTTCGTTTGCCTTCCTCAAGGTGAAAGAAGGAGTAAGCAAGCCTGGAGACATCCTCAGAATGATTTGTTCCATTTGATGCATTACATCCAGGGCTTCCTCCTTGACTTTATCAATCTTTTCCAGGACGAACTCCATCTGGTCGACCCGGTAATCCAACGTAGCAAGGATCTTGCTGGGTACCCTGGGGTGACTGAAGACGCCAAATTTTAGTAGATCATCGACTGAGAAGTCGAACATTTTCTGGAATGTTTTGTGTTGCAGCCTTGCATGGTCCAACTCCTCGGAGATAGGTCCTGTGATCGCCTAGAGCTCTTTGTTTTCCTGATTGATGTTCTAATACAACTCAGTGAACTTGACTATTACCTCCTTGCTGTCTTTGAGGATTTGATCCCTCCAGGCCATTACCTTGTTCACCAATTTTGGCATACTCGTTTATCTTGTCCTGACTTAGGACCTCAGGAGTTTCCATGGCAGTTGTAGGAGGTGCATTGCCCATTTTCTGTAGGGCGTGGAGAAGATGTTTGTTTTGTTCCTTTAGCAACCTTTTCTCCTCCTTTGCTTCTCGAAGTTTCTTGCAAAGGGCATCCACTGCAGATAGGGCCTCTCCTTGAAGACTTTTCGAAGACGTTCCCATTGTGACTTGGGTCACTGTATAATCTTTCGGAGACAGATCTTCTTTATTCTTGGAAGGATCGGGATATGCTATCTCCATTACTCTCTCTTCTGATGCACTCTGAGAGAAGCGGGTTATGGGCCTTTGCTTCTTAGTCCCCTTTGACGGGATGACAGATAAGTCCATTGGTGCGATGGGGACCTTCCTCTTATGTAGGCTCAGGTGCTGAGAGATCCATGTTAGACTTATGGGAGTGGGACCAGAAGTGGAAGAGGGAGCGGCTGTAGCGGATGAGGGGAAATGGGTAGAGACACTTGGTGGTGGCATCAAGAGGGAGGCCAAGAAATTGCTCACAGGGAGGAAGGGACACTGCAGGGGAGGAAGACGTGGGAAATGGAAGGGAGCTGAGGAGATGAGAGAAGAAATGGTGGGGGATATCTTTGTGTGAGAAGAAAAGATGGATGACGAGGAAGGAGGAATAATAGAAGATGGGGGAGAGGACACGACCAAAGGAATGGTCACTTGGGTCACGGGAGGAGGAGAAGGAGGATACGGATAAGGGATAGAAGGGACTTCAGCGGTTGTAGCAGTGGTGACACCTTGTGTGGATGTACCCATCAAAACACCTTCCGCCGCTTCTTTTTTTGGGGATATCAGGCTCACAACCTATTCTTGTGCAGTGAAAGGAGGAATTTCAAGAGCTCCTTCTTGAGTAGAGCTTGATTCACCCTCTTTATCTTTTCCTTTGACCTTAGGTAGATGTTTTGGCTTGACAGGTGTGTTGCCCAACGAAGACATAGTGAAATATACCTCGAGGTAGATGAGGCCATTCATCCTACACCAGTGCTCTCTGTCCTCCACAATGTCTCCTTGACCCTTTCTTCAATGGTCTGGGGCGCTATTGTTATGTCGATCATAGCAAATGGCTAGTTGTCTCCATTTGTATCCAGATATACCTGATCAACTTCTTGATTGGTAGTTTGGTAACCCTTTGGAACGAATGGCCACGTCGTATTGAATAATGTCTGCCAAGGCCAAACGGGAGTGGTCCTTCCTTCTAAGTTCGACCTCATGGTACAGGTCGATATAGATGTCCTCGATTTGTGGAATATGGATTGGATCGAGTTTTGCCTTGGGAAGGCAATTCCTTGGATCAAAAGTGGGCCTCGCTAGGAAGTTGTGCTTTAGATTGAGTAGTTCTAGCTCGGCAACCATTTCCTCGGGCTTTGTGGTGAGAGATGCATGTGTATCTACCCACTGTAAGGGGGGAATAGGAGTTCCACCCTTCTTTCTCTTCAGGGCAATTTTCATAGTATGTCACGAGTTGTCTGGATAGCTCCAATAAGATCAACTTGGGGCTGACATATCTTGGCAATTTGGTGGGGCTCACCCAGGAAGTTAGCTGCCCTGAGATAGGTGAAGGTGGGAAATTGTGTAAATAAGGCCCCCCACTTCTCTTTTGCTGTGACAATGCTCTTGGTCATTCGATCGTGAGTCATGTTGGGCCTCAATAGGCAGATGATGCCATAGAAGAAGGCATCATTGATCTTTGGTGAACTGTGGGATGCTGTTCTCCAGCTTCAGCTCTAGGTAGTACTCGTATATCTTTACCTGAGGCCAAACCCCGCATCGGCTCATTGCTGGATAATCCTGTCTCCAAGGTTGCAGCGTAGACTACGTAAGAGTTCATGTAGAACCTCCCCGTTGCGGTGAGTTGTTGGAGCTACTTAGATATGGTGTTGCCTTATTATCTCCACCCACTTGAAGCGTTGATCAGGTACGTTCTTGTTCATGGTCTCTAGGCACCTGAGCATCCATTTATGAAAGTAATGGGCGTCGGAAATCCCAAATACTCTGCTGAGGAACGTGATAGTATCACTCAGTTCCTCGGAGAAGTCGCTACGGTGAATAACCTGTGGCCATATGGCTACCACCTTCTTGTTCTTTAGGTACACCTCGTTCATTAGTTGCATGCACTGGTCTTCATTGTCCTCCCAAGCCTTGATGCAATCTTCTTGGCTTACGGCCACAAAATGTCTGGTGGTGAGGCATGCCTAAGCATGATTTCGAAGTGCCGGGTAGTGAGGTTGATCACGACTTGGCACCTTTTTCATTTTGGACACACCTTATGTCTTCGTTGTAGCAGCGGGGCTACTGCCATCATGAATGCATTGTTTACTGCACTGACGGGGATCCCCCCAGCAAAATGCAGGCCACTGCCTACTAGTTTTTCCATCCAGGGACTCCCTGTGACTCTCCTGGTTCTGGCCTAGAAATCTTCCATATCGATGTGACCGAGCTCAGAGTCTCTTATATCCAGGTCACATTCTGCCTGGGACTCGGGCATTCTGACCCTCTGGTACTTGTATTTCATTTCTTCTTCAGTAAGCTTAGCTTTACCTTTTGACTTGGTTGGCTTTTTGCTTGATGTAGACATAAATGGGATCTGAGTTCAGTTGCTGATCTGCAAGAAGAAGAAGAGAAGTCCAACGCCAAAGAGCCATATTAGCTATCAGATCTTCCATTAAAGCACTACAAAATAGAATGAAGAGTTAGCACTTTTAAGGCCTCAGGGCACAGGGCACAGGAACACTGCAGGCTGCAGAGTAAATAGAATGGCGCACCGAATCAGAGTGTTACAAGGAACAAATCAGTGCCAAAGGGCGCAGGGTGCACGGATTTTTCATATGACACCATGTTATTGTAAGAGGGGATGCGCCTGCGCCGTTATATAGCTTTATACTTGGTGCAAATGAATGTTGGTGTTGCATGGGATGCAGGGTGCACCTATGACGCAAGTATTTGTCATGCAACATGGAAGTTTGGTGCTCCAAATGGCGTAGGTTTATTGTGTGTAACACTAACTTTAGGTCGCGCAGAAGGGGACTTTAGCGCGGCTTAGGGAAAGCTTCCATGACATATTGTTAATGTAGACAGGGGTGCATCTGCACCATCTATATAAGGTTATGCTGGGCGCAAATAAACTTAGTGTTGCATGGGATTAGGGGGTGCGCCAATGGTGCATGCCCATTTGCATGTAACAGGGGATGTTGATGCGTCGAATGGTGCAGGATAAATGCGTGTTGCAAGCGGGAAAAGTGTGCCTTCTTGGCGTGACTGTATTTTATGCAGCAGGAGTGGTGATTGCGCCAAGAGAAAAACATCAGTTTTTTAAACTAATCTTTAAGGTTTTCTTTCTTTCCCGACAGGTTTGCGATCTTTCAGGCCTCTTTTTGAGGGTTTTTAGATGGTGAAGGGGGCACAACAAAGAGATCCAGGTTGATTTTTTGAGGCAGAGCCACTCCTGACCAACAGATCTGGAAAGAGGATGAAAATGGTTTGGGGGGGAAAGGTTGCAAGAACGGTAGGAGGGTCTAATGGATTTGCATATTCATTCTATCCTACCACACACAAACAACAAAAACAAAACACAAGAGGAAAAATAACCACCTACCCAGAATATATAGAATATGAGAGATGAAGCAGGGTCCACGAACGCGACACGAGGACGACGGGTGTGCTGACAGGTGCAGAGGAATAAAGTTATCACATGTTTTCTGATTGGTGAAAGTGACAGGGTGGATGCACCTATATGTAGGCAAAGGTGCAATAAATGCGCTAACCACTTTTTCAAGAGGGTGCACCGAAACATGTGTCGACACGTAAAATTGTGCGCCCTTTGGCGCACCAAAACGTGTGTCAACACAAAAATACTTGCGCCTTTGGCGCAAGTTTTCGACTGTCAACACCTCATTCCTTGCGCCCTTTGGCGCACCAAAATACAGTGCAATAATTTAGTTGTTAACAGGAAGGCGCATGCGCCTTGGCGCACGCAAGAAAGGTGCATCACGGGAAGGCACACCAAAACGCGTGTCGACACTTCAAAGGGTGCGCCAAAGGAAATGAAAGGGGGCGCAAGCTTAATTCTGTGTTACATGGATAAAAGGTGCGCCCAACCAAAAAGGGACCAAAATGGCTAAGTTCGGAGAACTAGATTTCCCGGAAAGGGATTTTGTAACATTCCGAATGCAGAGGGGTCCCCGACGAGGGGACCAGGGAAAAACTTTGGTATGGTTACCTATAAAATTGCCCTCGTCAATTTTACAGGATAACAATTTCTTACCCCAATTAAATGTCTTACCCCTATGTTGTCCCCAAAATGTAGTGGCATTAACTATAGAAGATAATATCTTTATGAACCTCTATA
Source organism: Taxus chinensis (assembly GCA_019776745.2). NCBI lineage: Eukaryota > Viridiplantae > Streptophyta > Pinopsida > Cupressales > Taxaceae > Taxus > Taxus chinensis. The sequence goes on along the minus strand of CM034150.1, from coordinate 659,628,317 downwards.
AATACTTAACCACTCCAACAAAACTCCTTGTCTCGGTCAAACTGGATGGTTGAGGTACAGTTCATAATGGCCTCTATCTTAGGCAGATCAATTCTTAACTCCCCATCTCCAATAACACGTACTAAAAAGGACAAGTGATTGTTGAGAAAACTCACATTTCTTCTCATTCTACACAAGCTTGTTCTCCTTAAGTGCTTACAAAACTTGACGCAAATGATCAATATACTCCTCAAACCTTTTGCTAAAAACTAGATTCTCATCTAAGTACACAATAAAAAATAACCAATAAATGACCTCATTAACTCATTCATTATCCTCATGAAGGTAGATGGTTCATTACATAGCATGAACGATAATACCAATCATTCATATAATCTCTATCTGGTCTTGAATGTTGTCTTCCAGATGTCCTCTTCCTTAATCTACACTTGATGATACCCAGACTTCAAATCAATCTTAGTAAAATATCTAGCATGTTGTAACTGGTCTAAAAAATCATCAATGCGAGGAAGAGGGTACCGATTCTTAATGGTTATTTTATTTAAGGAAATCTAATAAACACATATTCTCCATTAACCATCTTTCTTAGTAATAAAAACAATAGGGGAGCCATATGGAGAAGTAGTTAGGAAATATTATACCTTGATCAATCAAAGAATATAACTGTTGTTTTACCTCATTGGCATATTTCAAATCTTGCCTGTACAATCCTAAGTTTGGAAGAAGAATATCGGGTTAGCAATTGGATCTCATGCTCAATCTCCCTCATTGGGGGCAGCCCCTGTAGGTTCTTGAAAGACCTCTTTGAATTGTTGAACCAACTCTGCTATCTATGCTTGCTCTTTATTAGAAAACATGCTACAGGTCGTTTTAGATGTCTTAATATCATCATATGGCATATCCTTTAACATGAGTTATGTATACTTACCACTAGCATTAATAAGTTTTTGAGCTTCATTGGAAATTACTAAAGATATATTTGAATCTCCTAAATAGGCTGAAATGAGGTAGCTCTTACCATCCTTTATCAAGCGAAATTGATTAGCTCTCCTTGTGACAATGGCATCCCTGACATACAGATATGGGATACCAAAAAATACACCAAACAGATCAAGGGGAACAACATCCACAGTAATCTCATCAATTAAAAAAAATTTAATACCAAAAGTGATAATTCATTTCTTCGTTACCCTGAATTTTAAGGAAATTACTTGTATAAATTCAGATTAAGAGTCAATAATAGAACACTAAATAACACAATATTTCAGAATAATGATCTCAATATGCAATTAGAATGGCTTCGCCACTTCGAGTGGGCAACCTCCAAACCATATATAATAATGACTCAAATGCTCGAACGATAATTAAATACTACCTATACTACCTATAATTCCCTATATATACTATGCATATGCTATGACCATCACCAAGGCCAACCTATTAAGCATGAGAAAGTATAAATGATATAATAAAATGATATGGTAAGCCACAAGTTGGCTACTCATATCTTAATACAAGCAATAGGTTAAGGGCGTAAAATGCCCTTTCCCTTCAAACCAACATTGTCCCCAACGTTGAATAATCTTGGATGTTGATGCAAAAAACCTTCATCCTCCAAGGTGGTGTCTTTTATGCTCAGATTCTTCCACTAGATTAGATATTCCTTAATGTCTTTGGTTATCAACCTCTTAGTATGTGTTTGTAGAATCTTCTCTCTAGCTCCAAAATAATTTTTCCTTCCCCATCAAGTTCTGGTAACTCTGTCTGGGCTTCAAATTTCTGTCCAATAACCTTCTTTAGGCATGAAACATGGAATACTGGGTGTATGTGTGAAGATGGAGGCAACTCTAGTTATATAAGCAACACAACCAATTTTCTTTAGAACCTGATAAGGGCCATAATATTTAGGAGTAAGTTTGTTTTCCTTTTTCTGTTGCTTTAGGGACATCTATTTGTAAGGCTAGAGACGTACAAAAACCCAGTCACCAATTTCAAAATGTCTTTCACTACGGTGTTGATCTGCTTGTTGTTTCATCCTGTTTTGTGCTAGTGCTAATTTCTTCTTCAAACTAGCCAAAACTTGTTGTTGATGTTGAATGTGTTCCTCAACATATCTAACCTTAGTTTGCACCCTGAAGGAAGAAGTGATAGAAGGTGGATGGTAACCATATAATGCTAAAAATGGGGTCATTTGAGAAGAGGTATGAAAAGATGTGTTATACCACCATTTTGCCAGTGGTAGCCATTTAATCCACCTTTCCTGCTTATCTGATACAAAACAATGTAAATACCCCATCTAAGCATTTGTTGACCAATTCTATTTGCCCATCAGTTTGAGGATGATAAGATGAACTGTGAGCTAGCTGAGTACCCAAACATGACAATTAATTCTGTCCAAAAATTACTTGTGAAAATAGGATCATGATCACTTACAATTATCTATGGGGTTCCATGTAGCCTTTGAAATGTCTCCAAAAAAATAGTTGTTACTGTACTAGCTGCAAATGGATGTGATAGGGAAAAAAAATGGACATATTTTGTGAGCCTATCCACAATCATGAAAATAACATTCTTACCCTCTGAACAAGGCAATCCAATGATGAAATCCATGGAGACCTCCTCCCATCTCTGGCTAGGAATTGGTAAGGGTTGCAACAGACCTGGTGTCTTAATTGTTTCCCCCTTTGTTATCTATTGGCACACTAAACACTCTAATACACAACTTTTGTACACCCCCCTTGAGTCCTTCCCAAAAGAATTCTCTTTTTATTCTATGAATGTATGTCTTCGAAAACCCAGAGTGTCCTCCAACAGGTGAGGCATGGTAGCTCTGCAAGAAATCTTATGCTTCAACTCAGAATCTTTACTCAAGTATAACCTATCCTTGTACCATAGGGCATTACCATTCCACTCAAATTTGTTAGATGTCATAGATTCTTGCTTGATATTCTATATTAGAGATTGTGTATCTTTATCTTGATTCCATTCCAATCTTGCTTCATCCACCCAATCAACCGTCAACATGGACATTCTAGATAGTAAGGCATCTGCGGATGTATCCCTTCTAGACAACGCATCAGCTACTACATTTTCATTACCCTTTTTGTATATGATTTCAAAATCATAACCCAACATTTTTTTTTACCCACTTTTGTTGTTCCTCATATGATAACCTTAGCTCTAAAAAGTATTTGAGACTATCATGATCAGTTTTTACCTTGAAGTCTCTACCCATGAGATATGGGCCTCCATTGCGTGACCACATGAAGAATAGCCATCATTTCTTTCTCATATATAGGTTTAAGTAGATCTTTTCCTTTGAATTGTGTGACTCTCAAATGCAATTGGTCTTCCATCCTACATTAGAACCGCTCCCAATTATGATCCTGAAGCATCACATTCAATAATGAAGGTTTTTGAGAAGTTGGGAGTATCCAAAACTGTGGGTGCTGCACAATGGCTTACTACAACTGCTCAAAAGGATTTAGTGGCTACGTCTGTCCAATGGAAGGCATCCTTCTTTAGCAATGCAGTGAGTGGGGTTGCTATTCTACCATATCCCCGCACAAATATTCTGTAGTACCCTGTTATTCCTAGGAACCCACGTGAGATTTTTAGAGATTTTTGGGCCTTGGCCATTCCACCATAGCTTTGATCTTTTAAGGATCAACTTTGACACCCTTCATGGGATACAATATGACCCAAGTACTCTACCTCTTATACACCAAAAGAACATATGGATGACTTTGCATATAGAGTCTGTTTCTCCAAAACTTCCAACACTTTATTTACATGTTGTAAGTGTTCTTCCCACGTCTTACTGTAAATCAATATGTCATCAAAGAAAACTAATACAAATTACCTTAAAAACGGCCTAAAAATAGTGTTAATCAAGCTTTGAAAGGTTGAGGGCGCAATTGTAAGACCGAAAGGCATTACCAAAAACTCATAATGGCCCTCTTGAGTCCTGAAAGCCGTTTTATGAACATCTTCCTCTTTTATCCTAATTTGATGGTACCTCGAATGAAGATCTAATTTTGTGAAATAAACAACACCATGCAATTCATCAAGTAAATCATCAATTACTGGAATAGGAAACTTATCGTTGATGGTGTACTTGTTGAGTTCTTGGTAATCTAGAAACGTCCTCCATGTTCCATCCTTCTTACATACCATGATCACTGGTGAAGAATATGCACTCTGGCTATGCTTGATGATACCTACCTTCAACATTTCCTCCACCATTTTCTCGATCTCACTTTTCTGGGAATATAGGGTATCTGTATGGTCTAATGTTAGGTGTTTGGCTCCCCTGGAATCAACTGAATGGCATGATCATGATCCCTAACTAGTGGTATTCCCTTTGGAATTGCATCAAAAATAGATGAGTGAGCATCCACAATCTTCTGAAGATCGGGGTGGCATTGAAGACTCTGTATTTTGTACTTCTATGGAAAATAGCTTTGCTATAAAGCCATTCACTCCTTTTCTAAGAACCTTTTGCATCTGATGAGAGCTAATAATTTGTGGAGACTTAGCTACCATCCCATTCAATTGTATTTTACCTTCCATCTGAATGAAATCACATGAACAATTCTTGGAAATTCATCTCTATAGTACCTAAGGTTGTGAGCCATTGGACACCCAAAACAATATCTTCCCCTCCCATAGAAATAACAAACATAGGTGAGTCTAACATGTAGTCTCCCATGGAAAGTTTGATACTATGGCACTTTCCTTTGCACTCTACTGTCCTACCATTTGCAATCATAACTTGCATTTTTGGAGCTAGGTAAATAAAACAATTGAGGCGGGCAGCTAACTTACTATTTATGAAGTTATGAGTACTCCCCGAGTCAATCAATACTGTAACCTTATGTTTTTTGAGATAGCCAATAACCTTGAGTGTTTGAGGAGTACTAATACTTGACAATGCATGGTAAGAAATTGTAGGTTGGTGATCCTCTACTTCATCTTCTACTGGTTCCTCAGCCTCTCCTATAATTTTAGCTTCCTTCATCATCCTCATTACCTCCGTCAATATAGAACAACTTCTTCTCAGCACATTTATGTCCTGGTCCATATTTGCTATCATAGTTAAAACATAATCCTTTTGCTCTCTTTTCTTCCATTTGTTGAGGAGTCAGTCTAATTGGCCTAACAAAATGAAGGGGAAGAGATACTACGGTCTTTGGTGTTAATGAAAGGTGGCCTCCTACTACAAATAACTTTTTCCTCTGCATGGTGTGCCATGATAATAGAATCAGAAAGCTTGAGTGGATTAAACATACGTACCTCATGCTCAATGTGGTCCTTAAGACCCCTAATAAACAGGTCATTCAGATTCTCTTATGGAATAATCTCCACCCTTAAGGATAGGTTTTGGAATTGATGCACATAATCTTTGACTGATCTCGTTTACCGTAACTTTGCTAATTAACTAAATTAGTTCTCTGAAACACTAGAACTATAGTGCAATTGCAACTCCTGGTAAAAATTGTCCAAGTGACACCTAGACCATTCTTCTGCCTCTGAGCACATAACCATCAATACCAAACAAATTGGTCAAGTTCAAGATATAGGGATGCCAATGTCACCTTTTGTTCTTATGGTGTTTAATGTATCTCAAAGAATTTCTCCATTTGATTTATTCAATTTAGGGGATCCTTACCATCAAATTTGCGCATATCCACTTTCGGCATCATGTTCCGTGGTTGCGAATAAGTTTGATTCTGATTGGACTGGAAAAGTGATCCAATATGGTTAGTTTTTCCATGATTTTGAACTGAATGTCCTCCTTGGTTGATATGGGCTGGATTTGGGCCATATTGGTTACCCTTTACATGTTATATGATATCATCCAACCGATGATTGATTTGGGCTATGTCTCCTTTAGAGGCCATCTCAGATTGTACATTTCGCAACTCATACTCAAGTTGGCTCACCTTATGATCAACTAAGGTAAACCCTAGTGCTAAGGAATCTGTATTTACCCCTTCTGACTCCATGTCTTCAATCACTACCCCATCTTTATCTGGGGTTTTACCTGGAGTAACCGGATTCTTTTTTGCTCTTGTGGAAGGCCCCGCCATGATGTCAAACCTTAGGGTTTAGGGTTTTGATATAATTTTAGGTGAACAGGAAAAACCACAAAGAATATACTAATACTATTTTTTTGAGATCTTTCCAAAAATGTAAAGAACTTGAAAATTTTCCACAATTTGCACCCTAGGGAGCGATTTTATGAAAAACCCTAAATTTGTAATAACTTTTGCAACATAAATCAAAAAAGTCCAAAATTTTCAGGGAACCTTACTTGAAATATTTTACAACTCTGGTAAACATATCTCCCACCAATTCACTTTGGTTCATAATATGTGGTGGAATCGAAAAATTAGGGTTTTTGCCCTAATTTTGGCCCAGATCGTAGCTCTGATACCACTTGTAATGAAATTAATTGTATAATTTAGATTAAGAGAAACAATAGAACACCAAATAACACAATATTTCAGAATAATGATCTCAATGTGCAATTAGAATAGTTTCACCACTTCGAGGGGGTAACCTCCAAACCATATAATAAGACTCAAATGCTCAAATGCTAATGAAATACTACCTATAATCCCCTATATATAATATTCATATGCTATGGCCATCACCAAGGCTGACCTATTAAGCATGAGAAAGTATAAATGATATAATAAAATGATATGGTAAGCCACAAGTCGGCTACTCATATCCTAATACAAGCAATAGGTTAAGGGCATAGCATTTTAGATGTCTCAATATCATCATTTGGCATATCCCTTAACATGAGTTATGTATACTTACCACTAGCATTAATAAGTTTTCGAGCTTCGTTGGCAGTTATTAAGGATATATTTGAATCTTCTAAATAGGCTGAAATGAGGTAGCTCTTACCATCCTTTACCAAGCGATATTGATTAGCTTTCCTTGTGACGATGGCATCCCTGACATACAGATATGGGATACCAAAAACTACACCAAATAGATCAAGGGGAACAACATCCACAATAATCTCATCAATTAAAAAAATTTAATACCAAAAGTGATATTTCATTTCTTCGTTACCCTGATGTCTACACGTTTCTTCATCCAACATAGAGAATATAGAATTGGTTGATTGTAAGTTTCTAAATTCAACCTATCCACTACCTCTTTACATATTAAATTATCTCGAGAACATGTATCAAAAAGAGCATCCACCTTAGTTTTCTTTACTTGAATCTTCAAATGAAAAAGCTTTGTCAGTTCATTATCCTGAACAACATTGTTACTACCCAAACATACCTCCCTACGGATGGAGGCGTAGAACATAATCTCGTCCACCTCATCACTACAAAATACTACCTCTCCTTGGAGGGAAGTCATGTCCTTATTTTTATTCTTTCTTTTTAAGGGATACAGCTTCGGGTGTAGCTTCCAACATTTCTCCTCATAGTGGGTGTAAACATAACAATGCCCATAGTGAATTTTAGTATCCTTCTTAGAAATAAAAGTAGCATTTTTCTTACCCTTTCCTTTTCTTTTGTCCTTCTTCTTGGCGTCAACTTGTTTGTTTGAATCATGTCGAGAAGTATATGAACTCATCTTCTTGTCCATCTCTAAGTAGTGAGCTTGCGTACAAGCCTCATGTACATCTTCTGGTTTGGCCAAGAGGACGAGTCTCCTCAAATGGGTATGGAGTCCACTAACATACTTCATCAATAGGTCCCGATCTGCTACATCTTTTCCCATCTAAATAGCTTTCTTCTGGAACTCATTGGTATACTCCTGCATAGTATGTCCTTGTTTTTACCTGAGATACTGCCAATACATGGACCTCTCTTCCTCATAACAAATAGGATAAAACTGCTTTTTGATTAGCTTCATAAAAACATCCCACTTAGTAATTGGAGGAATCTTCTTAATAGCCAAGGTATGAACATAAATTTCAAACCAATTTAAAGCATGTTTTGTTAATTTTAACCGAGCAAAGGAAATCTTCCGACCATCATTAATTTGATGCAAACTTAAATATACCTCCAGTTGAGCTAGCCAATGGTCCAACTTCTCAGCGTTCACGTCTCCATCACAAGGCTCGATCTCAATCTTGGCCTCCACTTTGAATGGGGGAGGTATGGGAACGGAATTGGACGGTTCTTCTGGATGGTTCTTCTTCTCGTGTCTCATGTGATACACCAAGTTTCTCCATGAGTAGTCTCATGATGGACTCCAATTTCCTTATGGAAAAGGAAATATTGCTCACATCTTTGGACAAATTTGCGACATTAGCCTCCAACTTGTAGAAACGATCTTCATCGCTATCCTCTCCATCATCTCTTCGAGCCATCTCTCGTATTCCTTGCTTCCAATTTCTTATCGAAATATCTACTTCAAAAGGAATAAGGCTACCTTCATTGCTTTCTTTTCCCTTTCGGATAAGGGGCATCTAACTGCAATCTCAAGACAAGTTAACCACACAAAATATTGAAATCTTAAATTCTCTGATACCAATCTGATCCTTAAACTGTTTAACTTAAATGATTACAAACCACTATGCTCGTGACTATGAATGAAACATAAATATTTCTTTATCAACTAGTTAATGTGTTATTGCAATAACCATTAAAACTGCAAATTGAAATGAAACAAAGAAAAAATGAGACAAGGATTTATCCCAAATAAACTCGATATGGGAAAAACTACAGTGGGTGAGCCAACTAGCTCCCCTTCACTATGTAATTTCAACTAACACAATTCACTTCCATTTGTTCTTCAAGGAATATATACAACTCCTCCTAATTGCATCTACTTTCTCACAATCTCTCAACATAAGAACTCCCTCTAACATGAACAATAAGAAAAGAATATAACTCCTCCAACTCTGCTCAAACTTTGCTTTCACCCAAAATCACTTTCCTAAACACTTCATAATTCTTTTATTTATATTTTTCAAGCTCAGGGACGCGTGGAAAGGAAAAATGAACTACTTGGAAGCCCAAATATTTGCAACTATTGAGTTCCCCATGTTTCTAGACCGTCAGTTACATGACCTCTGCTTTGTGTAGACCGATGGTCACATAACCACCGCTTTTTGTAGAGTGGAGGTTGTGTAATCGCCAATTTTTACAAACCGGTGGTTGGGTAACCACCACTCTACACTGTGGGCGGTTCTGTCACCATACAAAGTCCATTACCTTCTTGAGGTCATAACTTTTGCATACAAACTCAAATGGGGTGTTGTTGTATTTGAACTTGCACGATTTTTTGAGAGGAACACAAGTACACAATAAGATTTTGATTTTGATGACATCTTAATCTCGAAACAAAACATATATGGCTCAAAGTTTCATTCAGAGGTGTCCATATCACCCCCATCCTAACTAGACCATCTTGTGAAGATAAGATAAGCCGAGAACCTATAGAGTAAGTATAATATATAGAGATTGCATAGAATTGGGCTTTTCCTGATCACATAAAACTAATAAATTCATTTACCGCTATCCACTTGCAATGAGTGAAATACCTTCACAACTTCTTAGGTTGGTTCTACTCTTTTTTAATAATGAAAACTGGAAATAATTTAGAGGTACTAGCAAATGCAAGCTAATCAATATATTATCTAGATGCAACTATTTTATATATGAAACTAATAAATTCACTTACCATTATCCACTTGCAATTGTGATGATGGCATCTTTGCAGTGTTCCCTCTTGATATTTTTCCAATTTAGATAGATCTTATTTAAATACAAATCAATTAAATTTGAATTTTACAACAATTTTTTTTCAGGATTTTAATCTATTACCATGTTTACCAATTGGAAATGGTAACGGGTTATCCTCTTTTGGATGTTCCCTTATAGTATTCTTCGAAGTAGATAGGTGGGATTTCTATATTTCCTACCTCTTTTATTTTTATTCTTAAATAGCTCTTTTAATTTCCACCTCTTTCATTTAGGTTCTTGAACAACCTCTTTGCTTGTTTTTGAATAAATTCCCTCTTTCTTGTACATGGATCCAGTGATCAAATTTGAAGGGCTAGTCCCAATTTCATTGTGAAGGGTAAATATTGGACCAACCCTTCAACTATGAAAAGTAGTATAATCATTTTACACTTCATATGAAAATAGTAAAGAAATCACACATGTCGTAAAAAATTGAACACTTTTCACAAAGAAAGATTTCATTTTTTTAGATGGGTGATTTTACAAATTAAAAATGTCAATGTATCATATCTAATAAGAGTGTCTCCCCTTAAAATGTAATAAATTCCATTTCATAAATAATGTATGAATAAGTTATATTGCGAGATCCAATAAAAAATTTAAAATTAAACTCTCTAATTGACATTGGAATTACAAAGTGACGAACAAAATTTTTAACACACATAATGAACCTAAAAATTAATGACAACACAAGGTTCTTTTACTCAAATTTAATTTGTTAAATATAAGAGAAAAACTAATTAGTTGTATAAAAATAATTCATGTTTCATTTAATAAATAGTATCAAGAAAAATATCAAACTACCAAAAAATGTGTGATCTAAATAGAAATGTTTCTTGTGTTCACCTCAATGTAAGCAAAACATATCACCAACACATTTTTTAGGCTCCCTTCAAAAAAGAAAATACCTGAAACACAAAATGAGATATAAGTCATTACAAGACACATTGATCAACATTTAGACCAAGTCAAATGTTCTTGACAAGTATTCATCAATTATTTCGAAAAAAAATCTTATTAAATTAGTAGTAAAATATTGAAAACACTTATCTAAACTTCCAAAGAATTTTTTTTATAAATAAAAAACAATAAAGAACATATTTTATAGAAAGAACTTCCAAAAACTCACCATCTATTTGTCTAATGGAAGTGGTTTTCGAGTTTTTTTATTCTTCCATGCATCATAAATAGCATCCCAATCTACCTCATTTAGAGCATGAGGTGCACAAAGAGATAGAAACATTAGCATATCCAATGTGCTCAAAGAAAGCCTGGATCTATCATCATTCTTTATCCTATTTAACTTTGAAAAACCTCTTTCACATACGGCTGTGCTTGCTGGAATTACAAGAATAGCTTGTCATAGTTTCATCAAACATGGAAACCCGTCAAACCATTCAGGTTCACCGCCACATAGATCCCATGCTCCAAACATATGTTTTTTTGGATATGATCTATAAATAGTACAAATAAATTCATCCATCTCACCCAAACATTTAACACTGTCCACAATAGGCGAGTTTCCAACACTAAATTTGTCACATAAACATGTTAGCCATCTTTTTGTTTGACGATCTCTATCTTCTGTCTCCTCGTAGTAATTACGAGGACTGAAAAATTTAGCAGCATTAAATATAGGTAAATCTGTGAATCTTGTATCAAGAGAATCAATTACCTTAATTATAAAGCTTTTCCCCAATTCAATGCAATCATCTAGTGTCCCTGATCTGTGTGACTTAGGCAAGCTCTCAAATCTCAATGCATGTACATGCAATGTACCTGTTCCATCTGCAAACTCAAGAGATCCTCCTTGTGCCCTGGTTAGAAAAGATGATGTATGTAGAGTACCTGTCCCAAATATGCCTCTTTGAAATCTCCTACGAAGCATGTCAACTGTGATATCTAATGTAGTCCCAATGGAAGTAATATCAATATGATCCTCTTGAAATTTTTTATTCAGCTTATTTAACTCAATAAGCACATCTGCAAGTAAATGGATGCAAAATTGTACCTGAAATATTGTTGCCAAATCATACATGTTTTTCTCCTCTAATTCCTATTCTTTCAACAAAGCAGGCATGAGTTTGACAAGTCTTTCCATGACCTTTCCTCTAGAAAGCCACCTAATTTGATGAATTTGTAACACTTCCAACCTATTGATTTGAAATGACTCCATCAACTCTCTCAATGCTCCATGTCTTTTAGCAGATTTTCCAAGCCATGAATATATTTTATTTGCAAATTTATCAATAAACTGCAACTCTGGAAAATGAGATGAAGCATCATTTGCTGCTAATGCTTCTCGATGAGCTATGCAATGACTATCTAATAAATGAGGAGCATCTCGACGAAGCTTTGTGGACAAACCTTCACGAATTCCCCTCATGGCAGACGCCCCATCAGATCCAAATCCAACTAACTTCATTAAGGATAAATTCATCTCTGTCAAAAGAGTGATCACGGCATCATACATAGCTTGAACTGTTCCATCCTTTATTTCAAGGAGTCGTATAAATTTTGTTACACATTGACCTCTTCCTCCATTTTTCAAGTATGTAATATAAACAATCAAATGTTGTTCCATATTACAATCAGTGCTTTCATAAACTAAAATAGAATAAAATGGACTATGAAATATATCATCTTTCAACTTTTTCCAGTAAACCTCCTTAGCAGCTTGTAAAAACTCTTTTCCGGATGTTGTATTTGTATATGCAGAATATTCATCTGTGAGAGGCATGTGTGGAGTTCCTTTATACCTGTTCAAGTCACAAATCGGCTTATAGAGCTCCAAAGATAAATCATGTATGGCAACAAAATACATATTTTCCATCACTGATATGATTCTCTCCTTCTCAGCATCTACCATTAGTTCTATGTGTTTAGTGATTGGAATGTTACTTTGTTTATTTTCTCCCTCCAAACGTTGTGATGAAAATTTATGAGGATCTGATTCTGCATGGGTAAGAAGGCCACTAACTTGAAGGGTGGTGCTTCCATCTTTAGCAAATGGAGTATCTCTCTTATATTTGACACACCAAGAACATTTATCCTTTCTACACCATTGCAGTCTTTTATAGCATAAGCCCATGGAAATCTTGTTTTCCATTTGGCCTTGAATGTCCTTTTAGGTTTCTTTGATGGGTGTTCCTCTTCCCCAAATTCTGCTCCATCTAACTCATGCTCTTCTTGTGCAAGAATAACAAATTCTTCATTTTGAGAATCACATGGTTGACTAGAATGCCGAGAGATGCCAAATGCATCAGCAAGTGACAATTGTTTTTTATCCTTCTTTGGATGACCAATAGAAGCCATTTTCTCAAACTTCTTACACGACACTTGTCACCTATTCCAATGAAATAATTATAAATATATCAAAATAACATTTTCACATGAATTTTTGTGTATTATTTTGATAATTTACAATTAGAGATTAGAGAATATTTAAGAAAATAATTTAGAGTAATTTATATAATCATGCAATACTCATGCTCATTCCCGAATCCTGCTTAACCCTTTTAAGTACACTATACAACACACAATAAGTTCTGATTCAATTTGTATGAAAGCCGCTAAGTACTACTTAAGCATGTATTAACTGTGAGATGCATTTTTAACTTTATATTTGGAACAAAACTTTCTGATTCAATTTGTATAAGAGTATATGTGTGTACAGTTAAGTACCTGTGCTCAACGATCACGTCTTCATCTGTCAACTATTAAGACTCCAAAAGATTGTAATCATGGTTACAAAACCAGATGCCCACGCAGTCTCCCAATTTCCAATTAAATTTTCAAACGAGCTGATCTGATTTCAAATCACATGCCTGATTGCCCATTAGCCACGGCCCACTAACTGGTTTGAGTCTGTGGGAAAAGGAAATGAGGTCATAGACTCATACTATTTGCGCAAATATATAATTTTAATTGTAAATCATAGTGATAATACTGAAGTCGTGCCACAATATGGCAGCAGGCTATAGGTAACACTAACACCGTAACAGTTTGCCAGTTTCATGACTCCGTGAGCATCTAGATTCTAGACTTTGGCAATGGCATTCAATACAGTGCGCTGAATCTCCAATTAATTTTTTTTTAATTCATTTGCACATGGGATACAGTTAGAGTTAATGTTTATTGGACTTTCAGGCTCCAACTGTGGACGGTGACTCACGGTGTCAATACAAATCTTTACAAATTACAACACATAATTAATTTGATTCAACTGCACTCTCATCTTTGTCAACACTGTCTACTGTCACTGTCCCTCCAAAGCCGTGTTCAAGGCTTCAAGCTACTTAAAACATTAAATGTCATTAGCTATCTATGGCTATGCCACTGCACTCTGTAGACTGTAACCTGTTCTTTGTCAATGGCGTGACGCGTCCACTGTCACTGTCCCTCCAGGCTCCAACGCTAAATGTCATTTCTAATAACTATAAACGTGGTCGGTGACTCGGTGCCACTGTGCCAGCCTGCCAGGGAATTAGATTTAGGAATCTGCGCTGAGTGGGTACACTATGGTTTAGATTCTAGAATGCACAGTCTCACTGTCTCAGCCTCAGGTCTGCCTGTCCCTCCGGCTCCAAATTCTCAACTACCTGTAGGCTATAAACCTGTAACCTAAGTGACATTTTCGAATTTTGCCCTTCATATGACATTTTTACTAAAATGTTATGCTTCCAAATTGTCAAACAATTTTTATATTTTGAATTTCTTTTTACGGGCAAAATTTTTTCTACACTTTTCTGACGGGTTAGAAGCCCTTTGACGGGCTCTGACGGGCTCAATTTTGAACACTGCATGGATCTTCCCTCTTTGAGTTCCCTTTGAATTTATTTTCAAGAATATATTTATGAATTTTTTAACATATTATGTATCAATGTATTTTGTTTTGATTGATTGATGAAAGAAATACATATGAGGTTGGTATTGCATCCTAATTTACATATACAAATATATGCAAGAGTCTTCCAATAATTAAATTCTATAGTTGCAAATACAAAAGTACAAATTATAGAGAATTAAATCAGTATTATTCAATGTGGACAAACTTGAAAAACATGTATGATATTTGAAATAACCATCCTATTTTAACACATTCAAGTTCAATAATTTTTTGAACTCAAAACTAAAAATATTTAAGTACGAAAAAGGACTTTGTAATTGAAGAGGGTGTATTCACCAAAATCTAATACAACTCATAATCTTAACTCTTTTTCACCATTAAATTACAACTCATTTAATTAATTATAACTCTTTTGTAGCATTAAACTAATTAAATTGGAACAGTCTAAGATAACACATTCAATTTCAATAATTTTCTTTAACTCATAACCATCAATAATTTTCTTAAACTCATAACCAAAAAGTATAAAAAAATCACATTGTAATTGAAACAGGCGTATTCACGTAATCGTATACACTTGGAAGTGGATCATAATCTCAAACTCTTTTGCACCATTAAATTACAAGGACTCATTGAATAAATGATTTAACTTTTGAATTAACTCTCTATTTTGTAGCATTAAAGTAATTGAATTAAATGGATTTGGAGCAGTCTCAATACAGTGAGCATGTACAATTTAGGAATGTAACCCTGTGTGAGGCGAGTGGTAGTTGCAAATACATGAGCAGTAGAGATTATAGAGAATAATTGAATGAATCAAGAGTATAAATATTGGAGGCAATTCCAGCTGTAGTATTAATGTGATGAGAATCGGCCTGTAATTCCTTGTGAACTGGGTGGGGCGCGGGCACAAATCTTGTCCAGAACCAGTGTTGACTCCACACTGTTGTCATCTCTTCAATGGGGACATGTTTGGTTTCGGGTAGAAAGAAATAAACGAAGAGAGTCATGATGAGCACCCAGAGAGCAAAGAAGAGAAAAATGGCAAACTTCAAGTGGCAGAGCATGGCCAGAAACGCCTGCGCAATAACGAAAGTGAAGAGCAGATTCATTGAAACGGTGATGGATTGGGCAGCGGATCGAATCTCGAGAGGGAAAATCTCACTGGGAACGAGCCACCCGAGAGGTCCCCAGGACCAGGCGAAGGCCGAAACGAATATGCAGACCACCACCACAACCAGTATGGAATATGCCTTGGACATCTCTCCCTCCCCTCTTGTTCCCAATTTGACTCCCAACAGAATCGCCATTACTACCTGAGAGATCGCCATCTGAATACCGCCCTCGATGAAGAGAAACCTCCGTCCATATCTGTCGACGGTGACAATGGAGACGGCGGTGGCCACAACATTGACCACCCCAGTTATGACCGCAGACATGAGAGACGCATCGTTTCCGAACCCAATAGTCTTGAAAAGAACAGGCGCATAAAACATGATGGCGTTTATTCCCGTGAACTGCTGGAACAAGGGGATTGCAATGGCCATCACCAGCTGAGGTCTGTATCTTCTCTGCAAAATGTTACGGAACGGATGTTTTACTGTTTTCGAGATTTCATTGGCCTCTATCATGTCGTGGTATTCGGCATGCACGTCACCAGTCCCCCGAATCCTCTCCAGCATGGCACGTCCCTTCTCCATATGACCTCGCTCTATCAGACTGTTGGGCGTGTCTGGAAGCCCAAACGCTCCTATCGTCATCATCCCCGCTGGAACCGCCGCTAAAGCCAGCGACACCCGCCATCCCCACCCGCCTGTAATTTTATCAGTTCCGTAGTTAATTAAATTCGCAGCCAGAATGCCGATTGTTGTAAACATCTGGAACCCAATGTTTAGGCCTCCTCTTAATCTCGCCGGAGCCATCTCAGACAAATAAACAGGAACCGCCTGTAAAAAAAACAAAATACCATACCACATTATTATTCAAACTAGCATACCCATTTTCAACAAAAGAAAACCATGAAATAATGAAAATATTCACCTGATTGGCAAATCCCACACCCACGCCAAGCATTATTCTGCCCACAATCAGCATCTCAATGTTGAGGGCACCTCCGTTTATCGCAGAACCGATCAAGAAACTGAAACCCCCAATTACCATCGAGATCTTCCGTCCATAAACCCTGGTGATTCCGGATGCAAAGAATGTTGCAATCAGTCCCGCGATATACAGCGAAGATGTGAAAGTAGTTAGCAACTGACTGTCGAATTGACAGTATAAATTTGCGGAATCCCTCCTCTGCTTGTAAACGCCACGGAAAAATTTCAGCAGAAACGAGTCCATAGATGTAACTCCTCCTGTAATATAAGATTTTCAAACCCTGGTAGGTTATAGGATTTTAAAGACAAAATAACTAAGGACCTGCAAAGAAAATTGCGAGAAAATATTACCTGAAATTCCTATATCATAACCGAAAATGAGGCCGCCTGTGGCAGCTACAATGCTCGTGAGCAGCACAAACAGCGTGAGTTTGCCTGGATAATTTTTTCCTGAACCGCCATCCATTCCTACTACGCCCGCCATTGTTATCTCACTTCTCAATCAAACGATTCTAATCACAGGTTTATAATTACGCCGAAGGCGTTCCCCCTATGGGAAAGGCCCTTGCGGACGTTTCTCCAACTATGTAAAATTTGACGGCCGTTTAGACGTTTTGGAACGTGTGCGTTTATTAGCAGGGTTATTTTTTACGGTTGAATTACTTCGACAACAGTAATCACGAGCTTTTGCAATGGCCAAAATGTCAGCACAAGACACAACTACCACTGTCACCAGCTGCCGGTCCAAACTTGAGTCCTTGATGGTGTCGATTACGTCAAATCCTCTCGCTGAATTAGCGTTGGAGCTGCGCAGTTTTCTCACCTGTTAAGGATGCGGAGCCATCCAACAGTATCGACCCGTCGCACCCCTGCAAACCGAAAGACCATTAATAAAAGCGAAATGTAATGTTTCACAACTATGAAAACCTCGTGCTGACAAATCTTACATTAATCGAAACAATCATGGAAGTCGAAGGCGCGAACCCAATTGCGAATTTGCTTACATGAATCATCTGCAAGTAGGCTGCTAAGAAATGCCTGCACTCGTGTACTGTTACAATCACTGCAAGCTAAGCTGCCCATACCCGCCATCCTCGAACATAAGAGCAAAATAATACCGGCAGCAAATTCGATTCTCATAGCTGCAAATACAGCCAAATATCCAAGCAAGCAAATAGATAGACTGTCGACTTCCTGCTGAAGTTATGACAAGTCTAAGAATAAATATTCTACAGTCAATCACGTAAACAGAAGCAGGTGGAAACATGATTGACTGAACCTGTTTTAGCGCATGAAAACAACATTAACAATGGCACCTCTCCATGTCGTTCGAAGCCCCACAGGTATTTTTAGGTTGTTATTTGTAAAAATACCAGAATGCATATCTTGAATTTGCATCCACGGAGGGGCCTCCTGCAGTTTGGAGGAGCATTCTGGTGTTATAGAGTATGATATGCATTACGTCTCGTTTAGTATCATAGTTGGTTGTATTGACTCTTTACGGTTGTTTGTATTTTGTATGTAATGGTTCATTGTTTGGTTTTCACCCGATCTATAAACCTAACCCTAGATATCCTCCCTCTTGTGATTGGTTTAGGGTTTTCCGTGAAATGGCAGTTGCATGTTTTATTGCTGAGAGAGAGGAGTGGTAGAAGAGTGAGCGCTGTGGAAGTCAGATCGTCCACCGTAACATATTCACCTCGAGAAATAGCAGAGGCGGTAGTGCCCTAAGCAGGAGGAAGCGACCTGGCTGCCCTGTCCGTCAATCATATTTGGAACTGTATATTTGATTAATGCATGTTAGTATACATGGGCGCCTACTCGGAATGACCTCCACTCTCGTGCCAGAGACTATACACAGTGGGTATTTATTGAAATCTACATCTTCCCCTAGCGATGGTTGAGGGTTACTGTTTCGGCATTGTGGTGGATTGAATAGTAGACAGAGCCTCCTGCCATGGTTGATCAGTAGTTCCACGCCCAGGAATTAGTGTTGAAGCGTTTGTTCTCCAACGTGCCTGAGATCCGGTAAGAGCTCTCCCTCTGTCTACAGTGTTGTTAACCCGACCCATGTTGTTTCCACGTACCTCTCCTGCCAGCTGTATTGGAGTCATCATAATTTGTGAGGAGAATATGCACTTGTTTTGTGAATATTGCAGTCCATGGGTTGCCCTCCGCTTCAGACATTCCATCAAGTTGTTAGATGTTACCTGCCAGTAAATCAAATTGCGTTGTTAATCAAATTGCATTGTTGCATTGTTGAAAGTGGCAGTTTGTCCTCTGACCATGAATCTGGTAAGTATTTACATGCTTCATTAGGGTCTTAATCAGCCCCTGCGAACACGTATTGAAAGAGAACTTGTTTCCCCAATAGTTCTACTGCTTCATATTTAAATATGATGCTTACAAAGCTCTGTTATTGAAGTTTTTCCACTTTGCACGTTATGTCACTGCAGGATAGTAGTATGACGGTAGATCTGCCCTGGTTTGTAAACTGTATAGGCATATCTTCATAAAAATTGATTTCAGGTGTTTGTGTAAAGCGTTATGCTACTGCAGAACAGATTGCCGAATGGTGTTTAAGACAATTTTTTCCATTTAAATTGCCGGTTGTCAATGATTAAGATTTTCGTTTTGTTAAGTAGAGTTTATGGGTGGGTTTTATGGATTCTCTTGAAGGGAAGAGGGTAGCTAATGAGATTGATCTGAGAGAGTGACATGGGGTTTGAGCATTGAGCATATTTGAAGCACCCACAACATGCTTTAGCACAAAGGTGTGCTCCATTCCTGTTTTAGGTTGAATTTGTTCTTCTTTTTTAGTTCTATGGATAGAAATAGGGAATATGGGCACTTACTAATTTGTACCCTTGAATTTTTTCTCCTGCTCTATAGGTCTATGCACTGAAATTGGGAATATGGACACTACGTAATTTGTACCCTTGAAAATGTTCTCCTGTTTTTAAGGTCTATGGACTGAAAATAGAAATATATAACCGCTCACTAAATTGTACACGCTCACAATACTCAGAAAATATGCAGAAACAAAATTGTACCCTTCGGCAATAATAAGAATCTATAGAGTTTTAGGATTGGGATCAAAACAGCCAATTACTAATTTGTACCAGGGTGGAAGTTTCTGGATACAACCACCTGATACTAATTTGTACCTTTACAGAGCCCTTTGACAAGCTCTTTATGAGAAAAGATAATAGCAATCTCTTGAGCTCAAGAATTGGAATTAAGATAACCTTTACAGTAGAAATTAATAGGATCGAAGATGGACTTATTGAATCCAATAGCTTGCATAATGCATGACGTTTCACAAGAAATAACACCTAACCAATTGGCAAACGATAGTTTAGAATGCCGTAAACTCGGACAACTAAGATAGCCTACCTGCAAATACAAACAAAATAGAGATTAAAACAGGTCCACTTAAAAGAACAGAGAACTATCTGCTCAATAAGTTTGATTAAGATGTCATTGCAGTCATTGAGACCAAATATCTTTCAGGCATGCATTTTGTCGAACAGTTCGCATGCTTCCATTTCTTATTGTGCCCTTGGATTTGGCAAGAACGCCATTGGAGGACAGAATGGTAGATTTTATGTGTTCTGTTTGTTTATGGTGATTGAAGGTTGGGGAGATCACCAATACCAAGCCCAATGGTATAAAAAAGATGCAGGGGAGAGGTATTTACTCCAATGGACGTTTCTACCACTATATTAAATTCAAGAACTTAATATGTTTTGTATCAAAAACCTGGAAGTTCTGGGGCCCTGAATATCCTCGAATTCAATCTAATGAAAGCCAATTGTAATCAGTAAATACAAACTAGTGAATGGAAAAATGTATGCCAATGAAAAAGCTATTCTAATATAATTTTAGGTCTTATTAGTTGTACTCTAGATAGCTTTTAGAGATAGCTACTTCCATAAAAAATGGGATAACTGATGTCTAACAAATAGAAAAGAAGACGAAAGCATATGGAATAGTTAACCTCGACAACAACATTGATGACAAGCTTAGACTAAAAAGAACATAGATGAAATTCTCCACAGGTGCTAACAGGAACAGTTTGGTAAATGATATATGAATATAATTAATTTAGCCCCATTTTCAATGAAAGAGTAAGAAAGCAAGTAGCTTCATGACTAAGAGTGAGTGTAAGTAATTTTCAAAAAGAAAACCAATTCAATAAATCTTTATAATGAGCACTGTATTTTTTTCATCATAACTTATATAAAAAGATAACAACATAGATATTATATATCCCAAAAATCATAGCGAATCAAATGGATTTTAACTCTGGATTGGAATGAATTCCTTGTTTATAAAAGTAAGGTAAATTTCTATAAGTGATTATGGGGTAAGGCTTATGTCAATGATTCGAAACTTTCAAGTTGAGAAATTGAACTTCAGGAAAAATTATAAAGTCTCTCTATTTCCCATACCGTTCATGAAAATCTAAATTCAAGACTAATACTAAATTATTAAAGAAGAGGATTCAGACTTGGCATTGCAACCGGGTCTTGATCACATCAAGTGGCGTTGTCACAACACTTGCTAGAGCTCCAACTACCCTACCTGTAGTGATGTGAGCAAGTAGGTGCTCTTCACTTGCGTTTTCTGGAGAAAATTTGGTGAGGACTTTCTTGGCAGCTTCATAAGTTGCAAAATGAATAGCAGTGAAAGGGGCATTCATTACCACATAATCTGCATGCTTATCCAACATGTATTGTAATTTTACTTCATATATTTTAATAATGAATGATCTGAATGATATCTCTTCCATGGATCTAAGATACTCCCATATACTATTGAATTCTTTCCTTTGATTCTCACCAAATTGGATTTAGAAGCATCTCTCTGTGATTTTCTTGCGGGTATTGCCTTTGACCAGTCTTCCCCTTTTATCCTTGAAGCTTTTACAACAATCTACATTTGATGTGCTAACATGATGGGCATTTTGGTTCCCACCCACAATTTCACTACTTCCTTCTAAATCTCATAATGTGGCATAGGAGCCGGTATACAACAACAATTGTTATGAAACATAACATTGAATCTAGAATCCCTCCAACAATCAGGGACAACCACTGACATTTTCTATGACACATCAATGTTACCACCAACATTACCTTTATTTGTTATTGTCAAATTTGATAGATACAACAGCCCATGTTGGGATCCCTCCAACCCGTTACATATTTGGATACCCCTATTTCATGAGGGAATCAAAGACAATTGCCGAATAAAATGGCCTGATGATTAACTATCCACAAGTCCCAGGGACTTACTTTGCATAGAGCAACTATCAACATTGGAACCATTGAAAGGTAAGGTTTGACATTCACAACTTTCTCCATAGTTCATCCACTTTTAAATATGTTCATTTCACCTCCTTTTTCATTCAAAAGGTACTCAAAAATGGCACACATACCAACACTCGGAGCAAGAAGAAAGGAGGAGTCAAGACTACTATCCCTCGACCAAAACAACCCATCATAAATACTACCCTCTACTTTGATAGCACCTCCAGTACTACTTTAGTCAACACTTATTGTATCCAAAGAGGAAATTCCATTCAAGGGGTATCAAATGTCTTCATGTTTAGTGGAAATAAAATTGGCCACAAAATGCTACCATTCATGATATAAATTCTCTAAATGTACAAAGGTCTTCATGTATTCATGTTTAGTTCATATATCGTGATATAAGATTTGCAACTGCATATCTACGATTTTGTAACAAATTTAAATGTATACACAGAACATTTCGATGTAATGTTTCATATATAATCCAACACTTCCACTATCAATCACACCCCTTATCAACATGTTATGGACAGTATAAAAATGGATTTTTCAACAGCCAACTAACCAAACAATCGATGTAACCATTGTCTCAAACACGTTGCAACACAAACACAATTTCCCCCAAATAATTACAAACCACATTAACTACAAAAGTAATTAACTATCACTCATGACATAAGATTTGCAAATGTATATGTACGAATTTGTAACAAATTTGAAATGTAGAGATAGAACCTTTAAATGTAATGCTTCATCTATATTCCTACACTTACAAAATCAATCACACCCCTTATAAACATCAACTACAAAAGTAATAATTATCCCTCTAAATCAAATAACATATGTCGTTTGGCGTTCACATTGCATTTTACACATGCGTGCTAGTAGATAATTGGCAACTCCGTTTTAAGAAAAGCAAAGGTTTCGCTAGGCATACACAACGATTCAGTGGGACCGTCCACATAATATTTGCTTCTCTTTTGACAACAAATATGATTGGCCAACAACACACTAAAATATGATTGGCCAACAACACACTAAAATATGATTGGTCAACAACATTACACTTTTGGCCCGCTTGAATTTCAGTTGAATCTCTCCCGCATGTTGTTAAAATTATTCGTTTTGATTGAAGCGAAATGCAAAAATAGTTTCGACAAAATATAATGGTTTCCAAAACAAACTGAAATTGGTGATGCAATTATTTGTTCAAGTTGTGATTCGAAGGGAAATATGTGTGGTAAGACACTTCCAAAATAATTTAAGATGGTAAGGAATGGTTTTTGAGTTATTCATAAAAATGAAAACACGAGTTACATTACTCTACATGTTCTCAAATTTGTAAGAGAGTATGTGATAGTTTTATTAAGTGAATTTGCCAAATAGTGTAAGCTGCAAAACAATAGTTTGTAATAATCATAAAATTTGATAGAGTGACTTATCAAATCCATGATTTGAAGGGAAATATATGTGGGAAGCCAATTACATAAATTGTCAAAATAATTCAAGCTAGAGATCAACAAATTTTAAGATATTCATAAAAAAAAAAAAACTAGTGTTGTAATACTCTGCGGGTTCTCAAATTTTAGAGGAAGGTGTGAGGCAACCCAATTAGATGAAATACCAAAACAATTCAAGTCGTAAAGCAACAGTTTGTAAGGAATTCGTAAATTTTTATAAAATGATCCACAAAAGATGTGATTTAAAGGGAACGATGTACAATGATACAATAGTTTGTAATGAAACACAAAATTAGATAGATTGGTTGTGAAATCCATGATTTGAAGGGAAATATACATGGGAAGTCAATTACATGAATTGCCAAAATAGTTCAACCTAGAGTTCAACAATTTTTAAGATATTCACAAAAAAATAAAAACTAGAGTTGGAGTACTCCGCGGGTTCTCAAATTTTAGAGGAAGGTGCGAGATAACCCAATAAGATGAAATACCAAAACAATTCAAGTCGCAAAGAACCAGTTTGTAAGGAATACGTAAAATTGTATACAATGATCCACAAAAGATGTGATTTAAAGGGAACGACGTACAATGATACAATAGTTTGTAATGAAACAAAAAAATTGATAGAGTGGTTTGCGAAATCCATGATTTGAAGGGATATAAATGTTGGAATC
This sequence comes from Taxus chinensis, assembly GCA_019776745.2. Classification (NCBI taxonomy): domain Eukaryota; kingdom Viridiplantae; phylum Streptophyta; class Pinopsida; order Cupressales; family Taxaceae; genus Taxus; species Taxus chinensis. The sequence goes on along the minus strand of CM034150.1, from coordinate 659,604,186 downwards.
CAATTAGATAAATTTCCAAAATAGTTCAAGCTAGAGATCGACAATTTCTAAGATATTTGCAACAAAAAACTAGATTTGCAATACTCTATGGGTTCTCAAATTTTACAAGAAGATGCGAGGAAATTCAATTAGATGAAATACCAAAACAATTCAAGTCACAGAGAGACAATTTGTAAAAAATACATAATTTTTGATACAATGCTACATGGAAGATGTGATTTGAGGGGAACAATGAACATTGATTTAATTATCTGAATGGCCTATATAGTTCATGTACAATGAGGAAAAAATTTCAATTTATTCACAAAATATTAAAACCACAACTATAGTACTCTTTGGGTTCTCATTTTGTATGTAAATGTGTTAAAAAATCATCAATTGAATTGTGAATATATATCAAGCTACCAAGAAGTGATTTAAAGGGAATTATGTGTGAAAAGATAATTAGATGAACTGCAAAAACAAATCAAGCCACGAAGAAATAGTCTGAGAGTTAAAGATAAAAATGATAAAATAGAGGTGCAATACTCAATGGGTTCTCAAATATTGTAGGTAGGTGTGCGGCAACCACATTACATGAATTACAAAACCAAAGTCCTAGAGCAACGATTTGCAGAAAAACACAAAAATTGATACAATGGCCAATGCAAGCCACAATTTGAAGGAAAATATGTGTGGAAAGAAAATTAGATGTACTACGAAAATAGGTCAAGTGACAGAGTAATTTTTCTTCTGAAAACTCATAAAATATGTTTTTTATTCTAGGTCGAGAACATTGTTCATGGATAAATTTAAGACACCAAATATATTCCAACAAGAATGGTGGTTGGTATTTGAATAGCCTCATGATAGGATACTACAAGTTAATGTGTCTCATAATTCTTTGTTTTGTTAATTAAAAGTTATTCTTGTACAAAACCACCCTCTTAGGTAGTTTTATCACTTTGTCAAAAATGTAGTTAGCAGTTGTGAGTGAGTGATTTTATCAATTTGATTGAGCTAGACATTCATAGATAAGTGGTACTAGCTAATCACATGAGAAAATTCTAAGAAGATTTTAGTAAGAAAATCATATTGGTAGGAAGAGTAAAATCCAATTCTTATTTTGCTAATTATTTTTGCATACGAGATATTGTTTTGGAGCTATATGTGGAATTGGAAATATTGTTTAAAGTTATACACATTAATCATATATTAGGGAAGAGTTAGGATGTAATTTGTGAATAGTATGTGACATAGTTTTAGGTCTATTCTCCTATGAAATTTGCATTGAATAATCCACATCTTGAAAATGAAACAGTCTAATTTCTCCTTTAGGTTGAGACTAAGATATCTTCATAAATGAAAACTCTCTTCTCCCCTCTTCTCCTTGATTTCAATTTTTTTATACATTCTCTTCTCTATTGATGCATTTTATTTGCATAGGATAATATCTTGCATTTAAAATCTAAATTCTATATTTCCCTTCAAATAATTATATAAATGGTTGATTTCTCTCTTAATCTATGACCACTTCTCATTCTATACTTCATGAAGCTATGTGAATAATCCATGCCTTGAAAACAAATAGGTAGGATTGGTAGATCAGGTGACTTATTCTTATGAAAAAAATGTGTTCTCCTATATGCCTTTGATGTAGATATCTTAGAATATTCTTGGGACCTTTTCATTCCTTACGTGGACACAAATAGTGTATCAATTGATGTTCAACAATTCTTCATCTAGGTATTTTGGCTCATGGACTATTCCCTTTCCTAAAGTAATTTTGTTTTTATTAATTTAAAACTCTTGTTTTTGATAGTTTCAAGGTCTATATTTGTCATGAAATGTTGAGAAAGTGTTACAACTAGGTTGGATGTTCCATGATTATAAATCATCACTTGGTAATGAAATTGTTTGTGTGTGTGTGTGTGTGTGTGTGTGTGTGTGTGTGTGTGTGTGTGTGTGTGTGTGTGTGTGTGTGTGTGTGTGTGTTGTAGTCATTATTTAGAAGTGAAATTATAAAATACATGTGTTTTTAGTCCTCTATATTTCCTACAAATATTTTTAATGTTTTGTGACACATTATTATGACATACAATGAGATGTTTGTGTAATATTTACATGTTGTGAGTCTAAATTACTGTGAAGTTTTAAATTATTATGTCTATTTATTTTTCACTAGTTTAATTTGTTTAAATATAAAAAATTATCTAACCAATGGATTCCAAGAACTAATCATAGTTTATTTGACCAAAATCCTTACAATATTATATTTCAATCTTAGTGTCATGATGAGATCTTCATTTAAATTTGTAAATTCTTTCTAGAGATATTTTCTATTACAATTATGGATTCAGGTACTTGAGATTTCCTGTGATAACCGTGTGTCTTTAGAATAATAATCTCACAAATTATAGATTATTTCACTATAAGTATAGCCATGTATACAACCTTTTCCTAATTATAAATAACTTGTGATTATCTTCCTAGTGACAAAAAAATCAGTAGGAAATCATTATGGTTAAGTTTGTTTGTTGATTCTTTTGAATTCCTCTTGTCAATATCATGATATTTTCCTATTTTACGGTTGTTAAGGTTCTCTCTCCAAGGTTTCAAAAAGCAAAAAGAGTACGAGGTTGAATACATCCTTAATTTTTACCTCAAATATATTCCTAATTTTTGAAGGAACACTCGTTGCAGTGGTGTATTCTCTTTCCTTCAATCATTTACACAAATGTGTAGATTTGAGTGCTAACAAATTGGCACCATTTTTGAGGATTTTTCATTTAGTGTGTCGATTATTTTTCATTGTACACAGCATGGTATTTACATTTAAATGTGTAGTCTCTATAAATTCATTCATCGTGGTTTATATTTTGTGTTAATGGATCACATTAGTTCTTTGTAATTATAAAAAATAACTCATATTTTAAGTTTATCTCTATATCATTGAGGTATTGCTGACTCACTTGAGGTTGAAAACCAATTCATCATGTAGTTTTTAAATTCAACCGAAAAGAAAATTCGCATTACTGGGTATTACCTCTTGTGGCTCAAAATTTACAAAGTTGGAGAACCTACAATATGCCTTTAGAGAATATTAATTAAAAAAAATTGTACTTTTAAAATCAACACTAATGGAAATAAAATCATGAGACACGAGGATGGAAAAGTTATTTCTCACTCCCAAATTTTTGAATATCACACCATTATACTTCCTTCAAAATTTTAGTGAGAAGATTTTTTTTCCAAGATATCTTGGAAAATATTAAAAAAAACTTCCATTTTCTCCAAATCTTTGAATAAAATAATCAATCCTATAAGTCACTTTCCTTTCATTTTTGGAAGAATTCATAATCATCCCTGTTTCTAAAACATACATGTCTCTTCTCCTCACTTTTATTATAAAGAAATAAGTCTCTCCATCACATCATTAATTTAAAGATTCAGGTGTCCCTAATATCTCAAATTTAGTTAGCGGAGTAAATATCCAATTGTTTATAATATTATACATTTGAATCAGACCCCTTATTTATAATTATCCAATCTATTTATAATATAGAACCAATAAAGAGCCAATAATAGGTTAGCATATAAAAATCTAGATCGCACTTAAAATACTTTCATGTGTAATGTGAGAGCTTCTTGTCCTTTGTTGGTGGTATAGTAAAATTGATTTCTTTGAGATGTAGAGATATCTTACTGGAGGTTCCGATTGTGATAAAATCATAGCACCCCTAAATTCTTGCATGTGAATAATTAGGTAGTCAATGTGATTTGTAAAACATAGAGCTATCCTAAATTGTGGGACTTTGCGAAATGGGATAGCTCTCTAAAGAAGGTCGCCTTCTTGTCCTAACTTAGTGCCAAATACTCCAAAGTTCAGAGAAATGGATACTCTAACCCTACTCTAATGCTTTTCCAAGGGTAAAAAGATAGAAGGATTGCATGAAAATGAAAACTAATCTAAGGGAAGGTGGTGCACCAAGAAGAAAAGTTAGAAAACCTGCATTACATGAGAATGAAAACAAGTAAATTGGGGAGGGTGGTAAAGCACCACATATCCAAACACCTGCTACAAACCCACTTTTAAATAAACAAAACACCATTGAGACCTTGCAATGACAATATGATAATGCACAAGAACCTCTAATTGTAATAAAGATCAGATAAGATATAATAAAACACAAAAGGAGGGTTGAAAACATCCATAGATTTGATTTTATTTCTCCAATAACTCTATACAATACATTACAATAGGGGAAAGAGGCATGAAATTTGTATTACAATGTTAAAAGGGGAGGTTTGAAACTCGACAAATTTCTCATAAACAAGAAAGAAGGGAAGGGGAAATTGCAAAGTATCCAACCCTTTTTATTTAACCCCTCCTTACAATTTATAGATGAAGATTAACATGAGAGAGAGAATACAGAGTTCCAAAATTTCTCCAAAACCAACCAAAAATAAGTATTATTTCCCTACAATAGTGGGAAAACCTACAAAAATCCATACTCATGTACTCCTGCCTTGTGTTTGAAGAAATGGACTTCATGATTGCACCTAGGTATGGCCTCATATCCTGAAACTTCATCATGATTTCTTGTCTACCTCACTCATTAATTTTCTATTTCTGATCATCCCATGCTGTAGAGTTCCTAAATACCTTTCCAATGACTATAAATTTGTCAAAAATGGAGGAGTATAAGGGAATTTGCCATCATTTCTCTCTAGGTTACTTCTTGAGCTCATTCTTCACCTACCCTCTAATCTCTAAAATTTAATCATTCCCTTAAAATCCTATCTAAATTTCTTTTCCAATGAATACAATTTTATTAAATTTTTGTAAGGAATGCTCAAGTTATTCAATTTTTGGTTCAAGCCACCATTTGGGTTACTCTACCCACCTATCGAGCTCCTCTATGAATGCAAATCAGCCATCACATGCCACGAACTCTGTACATGGGTCAATGCCCAATGTCTTCACCTACCCAATCGAATCCCCAAACGAATCATCCATACAAATTCAACGGGATCCTTTCGGGATTTCAATTTTTTTTTGGCTTTAGAACTTTGGAATTCCAACACCCCCAACTCATCAATCACTCACCAATCCCCAAAGTCTCCTCACTCTCGAAATCCAACTAGCTCGCCACATGTCCACGGGCTTCATGTTTTGGGTTTTTTTTTTTATTTCAGAGAATTTAAGTCACCATTTCAGATTTTTTTTCCCTACTGATTTTCGAAAGTTATCATCCCCAAAAGATCATGTCATGTCGAGGTCATTGACTCGTTGAGGGAACTAAATCTTGAAGCTTCTACTTTAGACTTCGAGGATTCTATGCCTTTGAAGAAATTTAGCCCGACCATTTTGGTATTTTAACACACCGAGCTTTGAATTCGAATATCCCCAATCTCCAAACTCGAAACTTTCGAAGTCCCTGGCTTGCACGCTTTAACGAGCCTTCGTTGACCCATTATTTTCCTAACACAGCCATGTCGTGCCGAGTTGACCTCATTAGCTTGATGCATCGATCCATCCTCGCAAATATTCCATCAAGCGAGCTCCGCATGTATTGATCGAGCCTTGATTACTACACTCCAACTTTGAAACCCTCGAGCTCCCTCCCAGACACTCTTCATGTTGGACCAACTCACTCAGGATCAATCTCAAGCCTTCATTTCTTTTACACGTCCCTACACCTTGAGTTCACACAGGCTTGGCCAATATCTGAAGTTCTTCGGCCTCCATTGTCCCCGAGTCAAGTCACCCAAACTCTTCATGAGTTCGTGCAACTAATATCCCTTTCTCCTCAACTTGTCATGCATCTCTATCCCATTAGCTTGACCTTGGACTCATCGAGTCACCTTTTCTTGTCCTTTCTGATCCATCTCCATATACATCGAGATGATTACACAGCTTAGCCGAGCCAATATGAGCTCGTCTGAGCTTACCAAAAGTTTTTCCCCTCAATACGATGACATCAACTCTCCGAGTAGCTCTGGGCCTCCTAGTTTTTGGGATCTTTTAGAATATTTCTCAATGCCAAGGGCCGTGGAGGCTTATTGAAATGTATGAAAACTAGGTTTTGTAATTTTTCCCATTTAAGCCCATTCCTGGCCAGATGTGGGCCTGTAGGGACCCACTTCATTTTAAGAGCAACCTGAGTCTCTTTCAAAACCTAAAAGAGGAAAAATTCCTCAAATGGTTTTAAACTCCCAAAATGTTCACTAAATGCTCTCGAAAATATGATTTTCACTTGTAATTCCCATATTTTCCTGTGAAGTCCCTTTCGGTGCTCGAGTCTTGTTAGGTCCCCATTTTACATTTTTCTTAAGGGGAAAAATGGATAATGATTGGGAAACTCACAAGGGCATCTGTCTACTAGATGTTTTGTACCAGTAGACTTGATATGTCTATTGGGCACGAAGTCATAAGTGATAACCTACAACTAATCTGACTCTCTGAACTTTTCCCTGGGAATCACTTAGTACTTTTGAACTTGAACTGACCTGTTTCTTGCACTCCCAATATTTATAAGAAAATTTTGGAGTTAAAATTGTGAGAGTGGAAAAAATTTTGAACCTGAGAATTTTTTCCCCTTTCCTCTCTGGAACCCTGATTTACGAGAATAAAATTTGACTTTCAAACCCGTTACTGAAACTTGATTTCACCAAGTGTGAGCATACCGAAGGGTTAGAATTAAAACACCTGCCGGTTTTAGACATCATGGAACTCTATTAAATTTTGACTTTTTCTCTTCTTTTGAATTTTTAACTTGCAACATGTCACTTGGTGAAAGTATTAATACCGTAGCTTCCCATAACTAATGGATAAGTAAGGAAATTTTGAGGTTGATATTTTTCTTAAGGCCTACGACGACCTTGAACGAATTTGGGGAAGTTTACTATTTGATACTAAATTTAGTACCCACTTCCCTTCGACACCTTTTGTTATTGAATATGATACTTTTGACTATACTTATGGACATTACTATAGCTTTCGAGTTGGTAAGATGTTAGACATTAGAGATCATGGATTGTGGTTGATTTGATTTATATATGATGCTTGTGGATTATTAGAGATATTTTATATTGATGTCGATACAATGCTTAGCATGGTTATGTGTGTGTGTATGTTTTTTTTGTACATATGATATGTTTTCATATTGAGTAAACCTAGAAAATTGAACTAATTTTATGATCATATGGTTATTAAGAAATTGTAAATGATGTCGTTACTTGCTTGATGATGTTTGGATTTATATATATATGAACTTGGAGATTATTGTATAATTAGTTTGGATGATTTGATGCGACCACAAGGCCAAAGTAGGTATTTGTGTTTTGCAGGTAAACATGTCACAACAAACATCAGGGGATTGGAGACCACCCAGATTGGAATCCTAGATGAATTCAACAAGGGTCACCATGGAAACATGTATTTGTTATGTGTGTGTGTTTGAATTGATGTTAGGGGTCCCCATGGGGGAGGAATCAACTTCGAATGTGACCAAGGGTTGTGTATTCTTTTATTTAGTCCCTTTGTTTAAATTTAGTATGTGGATTTTAGTGATGTATTTTCCCTTTTATTATTTATTTTATTTATGTCTAGAGTAGTGAGTAATCATGTTGTTAAATAAATTCAAATCGGTCAAAATAATGCATTTATTAGAGATGATTGCGCTATTGGATTATGTGTTGTAAGTAATGTGTTAAGAAATTTTGAGTTGTGAAACACTCCACCTTCCTTTTGAAATTCGGATCTATCCTTAGGGGCTGATTTTGGAGGCTTGTAGTGACAAGGTTAAACTTGTACAACACCTCTTAAATTGATATACCAACCCTACCTATGAGTTGGGGAGTCAAAACTAGGTCTTATTATGTCATTTTGGGAAGGCAAGTTAGTATGTCTTTTTTTTGCACCTTCTTGCATGAAATTAATTTTGGTCCTTTGGGGGTGTGGACTTGGATTGTGTGTGTGTAAGTAAAATGTCATTCATTCACCCACATTTTTAATTGTACTTTAGAGTTTGAAGTTTACTTGTGAGGTGGAGCGGAGGAATGAGTGATGTGGCATCCTATATGGAGCCACCTCATCCTCCTCCCTCCTTTTTCTATTTATTTGAATTCTTTTGTTGTTTTGGTGGCTACGGGAGGGGGTTACATTTGGTGACTTCACTTTTGGTTACTTATTTTGGTTTGGAGCTCTTGTAATTTGGAAGAGAGTTAGAGATTTTGTTGAATGCTTGTGGATTGTTGGAGATTTTGGACTATTTGGATTGGAAAAAGATCTTGTTGTTGAACCTTTGGAGCAAACTCTACAATGGAGAGGTAGGAATTTTGGCTCTTTATAATGTTCTCAATTTTTTTATGCATTTATGAATGCTTGAATATTTTGGTATGTTGTTGGATGGTTGGGTATATTTCCTATGTTTGGTGTAGGAGAAGACTATGAGAGATCTCTTGTGGGGAGGCATAAGAGTTATTGAGGAGGTATAAGTGTTACTGTGGAGGGAGTTTGAGATTGGCTTCCACCTTGTAAAATAAATAGTTTACATTCCTTTACTCGTTATGGGGTGCCATAAGAGTTGTGGGGAGGCATAAGAGAATGGGAGGTATATAGATTGGCGGGTTTACTTTAAGGTGGACACCCATTTCCCCATTGGGAGGCATAAACAGCTTCCCCCATAGGTCTTGCTCCTTTGGCTTCTGCATGATGAAGTCAGAGTATTGGTTGTTGTTATTCATGTGGTTGTAAATTGTAGTATGTATTTGGACTGTGTTCTATTTGTGCATACTATTTTTGTGTTGTGGAATACAGTACATTTCAATGACATACAATACATGTCATATATATGCTATGTGGTTGCGGATATGGGGGCCAATGTATGTAGGATGACTTCTCCTGTTCATTGTAATTCTATGGTATGGGTGGATAGCATTGCCTATCCTCCTATGTATGTTGTGATCAAAAGTATGTATGGTGGATGTTCTTGTATGTATATCTGGAGCTGAGGATGAAGACAAATTTTGCAGTTTCTCCTTGGGTTCCTTATTGTGACACCCATTTCCCACATTCAAGTGGAGGACATCATAACATTATTTGTGGTGGAAAGCTTCCCCCCATTTTGGTCTTGGAACCTCCATTTGGCTGTGTGAGATGTATATTCTGTAAGCCATATTTGATGAATGAAAAAGGAAGTTGTAAAATAATTATTGGAGTTCAATCCATGTGGTTGTAATTACCAAAAATGGTATGGTATGTCATTTGGATTCTATGTTTGAAATATATTGTGAAATCTCTGTTTGAAAATATATTTAAAAAAATACGTGTGAAGAAGTATTACAGTCTCTGTTGCATTTGAAATGCATGTTTTGAAATACATTTCTATATTTTGGGTTTTCAGGCATGGATTGAAGTAAAGTTAAGCATCGTAAAATTGGAATGGAATGAACTTAAATATCTAAAGTATGATAACGAAAAGTAGATCAATTCGAGCTTAAGTATGTCTTTCCATTAGAATTCTTGGTTGGGCATGGAGATACATATTAGAAAATCTACAAAGTCCTCTTTTTTATTGAAAGATCAAAAAGAAACCTTGGAATTAACTAAGGATGGATAAAGCACATCATAAAACAACTACATTTCTCTAGAAAAATTGGTCAGAACTCGAATAATCAAGCAAGAGGCATAATAATGCCATTTCATAAAAAAGCAAAAAAAAATCGTATTGAAATCTCAACAGTGATCAATTAATCCTTAAAATCCATGTAGAAATATTTCCAGTACATTTCTCCACGCCTGGATGGCATGTTGAAGGAGAAAGAATAGCGAATTAGAACAATTATGGCAGTTGAAAAAGTTCAGCTCATGTTTTTATGGAAATGGAAAGACGTACATTTGAAATGTCACCCATATAAGTTTGATGAAAATGAATTTTAAAGTTTCCCATGCAAAGTGGAGTTCCTGCCCTTTCTGAAAAAGTCCTCATTTTCCCATAATCCGAGCTTCCAGTCAAAAATTATGGCCTTCTGAAGTATTTTACTTCGGTTGGTTTCAGAAAAAAACTAACTGTAAAAAAAAGGAGGAAATTTTCGCAAATCAGATCCGCGGGCCCAAAAATTACTTAAGGTAATTTTTGCAAGAATGTAGAAAGTCACAAGTTCCTCCCGCGGGCCCATCGTAGCCCTGCATCCTTTGCTTTTGAAAAAATATATATACTTCCGCAGATTCGCGGGCCTACACCTTCAAACTATACCTTTTTGAAAAAGGGTGAAAAATCTTAAGTCTCCCCACCCGGCACGCCTTTGGAAAAAATTTCTTCCCCCAGGCCCGCAGGCCCGCTTTTGGGAAAAAATTCCTCACCCAATTCCATTGGCCTGTAACTTAAGAAATATGAAGAGTTACGAGGACTTCTTTATATCATTGGAAAGGGGAAGAAATTTCCTATCTAATGGAAATGTTTTCTATGAAACCTTAAGTGCCTTAAATATGTGAAAAATCAAGTTGAAGTGCAAAGATGAGTCTGAGAGTGGGTAAGTGGGAAATTACCCCTTTTTAACTTACATGAGTAACTCTAGAGCATGGGTTGACCTTTTTGAAGGGTCACACTAGGGGATAAGAGAATTTATTTTTCTCTTAACCCATGTAAATAGGACCTTGGTTATTGTTTAGACCTAGTAAAATTAAATACCTTGGGCATTTAATTGTTTTGGCCCCTTTGACCCTCTAAAATTAATTAAGGAACATTTAAATATAGTGTTAATTTAATTATTTATTAAATTAACACCTAAGAGAAATTTAACTATATTGGATTAATTACACTCATTAATTTTGTGATGTGGATTTAATATTTGTTATAACGGGAAAATTTTATTTATTAATTATAATTGACTTTGAATCTTTGTTGTGACAAGTGTTTCTTGAAGCCTGGTGGTGGTCACGCTTTTCAAAACAAATAAAAATTATTCCGTGATTTTTCTATCGTAAACCAAGGTTGTTCTTGGGTCTCCCGTGGTCATTTTTATTAGCAGAAGTTACATTAACTATAAGAAATTGTCCATGATTTGATTTATCAATTTTTTTTCTATCACTAAGTAAATGAAACCTCTTAGTAAAAGTGATCTATCAACCATTCACAAACACCTTTAAGCTTATTGATTACCACATTCCTATTGGGAGGCATACTAACCTATATGCATTTATACAACGTAGGATAAATTTAAATTATGCTAAGACATGGAACCTAGGGAAATGTGAAATATAAGTCGTAGGATATGACAATGTGCGGAGTCAAAAATTATGAGTCTAGATTTTTTGTTTGCGCTCTGACTAGGGTTTAGGCTACAACGAGATTTTTTTAAAGTGAATTCTTAGCCTTGGCAGTACGTCGCCATCGTGTCACACCGCCGATTATCAGATTCCAAGTGGAATTATCTGCATTAATTTTGTATCGATCACCAGTCTACCCCTTGGGCAGTGGCCTAAGTAAAATGACCACTTCCTCAGGCCATGCATACTATTGATGTTGGTCTTATCCATGCAGGAGCTACTGGAAAATGGCACCAAAACGAGTGAGGAATGCTTTGTCCCGCTTAGGTCGATTCGCATCGAGGTTCAGGATACTAGATAATCCTTCCTCCTGATAGGTTGTTACCTTAGATTTACTTGTCAACTGACCTCTTGATGCTAAGGATTTGACAGTGGTGGTACATGGGTGGCAGGTGCCAGACAAATCAAAGTTTTCATGGCTTTCTAATTCCACTATCTCGGCCTACCTATCGGCGATAGGAAACGAGGACTCAGGATACATCATAGCTGATGGTCATGGGAGCTCTACCTGATGGACACCCCCAGTCACTATGCTTGGTGGTACTGGGGTGACCGTCCAATAGAGCCCTCTTGCCACGGCCACCATTTTCATGTTAACCTTTTTGGTGCTACTGCCTATCAGCTCACATGTCTGGAGTTTGAGCTCTGGTGTGACATCTACACTTTGATTGTTAATCTAGATGTTTTCCTGATTGATAATGCTACTTTTGATATGACACCTTGTTACTCATAGACTCTGCTTTATGGCTACTTTGAGGGTCCTACTTATGAGGTGGTGATCTTTTCCACCTGATATATTGTATGATTAGCATTGTACCCACTCTTGTCATCTTGGTACCTAGGAATGACAGTATGCATTATATCATATAAAAGTATCAAGAAGTCGTGAGGATATTATTGTGATATAAAATAATAAAAGTCCAATATGGTAAACTACTTTGACTGTCCTGAAATGATTAGAGATCATTCTTTAAGCATCAATATATTTATTAAAATTTATGTGGTTTTGACTAAATTACAAGGATACACTTATAACCTTTGCGATTTAAATTTGGATTGATAACCCCAATGAAGTCCAATCCCCACTACATGAATGGTTATTCAACTAAGATTGGATGCAATGAAAGTGTTGTTATCCTCTGCTTTCCTGTGAAGAATGTACACCTTTTACCCTTCTTGATCCAAGTGTAGTAGTCACTGAACATTGTTGGCCAATAATAACTACCTTCATTATTTTGAGAGTTGTTCCTTGTGGAACAAAATGACCTTTGGCATCTCCATCGTGAAGCTCATGTAGCACCTTTTCAATTTGATTGGTTCCAATGCACCTCAATAGGACTCCATTCATGTCATTCCTGAATAAAACACCATCAATAAGCACATATGAAATGGCTTGGAATATGAAATATCTCCTCTTTATTTTTCTCATCTCATTAGGACATAAACATGTTTGTAAAAAAATGTACCATATCCTCAGTACAACAAGGAATGAGCACACAATCATTTACTTGTTCCTGGCTATCTTATAACACCATAATAAATTATTTTTAATCACTTACCTTAGCATGTTGACTAGAAGCTAGTTGTTCACATAATCCCTTTCCATGCACCAACTTGGTGACCTTGATCTCTATGTCATACTCCATGACATGGGTGATCCAGCCTACCCGTTTCTCATCCAATTCCTTTTTCAAGAGGAAGTACTTAAATCCGGCATGAGATACCAACAGCTAAATTTTGTTATTTGAAACCAAGTGTTTGAACTTTTTCAAACTCTTGATAACTGTGAGGACATGCTTCTCAATGAAGGAGTTACCTTACCTCATAGTTCTCCAAGATCTGACTGAAGAAGGTAGCTAGTTGCTCAGATCCCTCTTTATTCTATGGCACTAAAATTATGGAAATTGTGTCTGAACCACTAAAGGCATGGAGCATAAAGTATTTGGAAAAGACCATATTGATGAGAGTTGGAGCTTGAGATATAACGTGTTTGATAGCTTTAAAAATTTCCTTTCCATCCTCTATCCACGTAAATTTCATGCTCTTCTTCAACATCATAGTTATTAGATTGAAAAGAGAGGAAAAATCCAGCCCAAACTTTCACACAAAAATGATCTTCCCCAGGAATATTTGGAGATCCTTTTTATGAATTGGAAATGGTAGAGCATGAATAACTTCGACTCTTTCTAGATCAATTGTTAATTTTTCCTTAGATACAATGTGGCCTAAGATCTTGCCTTCATGAGCAAGGAATATGCACTTTTTTGGATTTAGGGAAACTATGAATCTCCTGCATCTTTGGAACACTTGCCTGAGGTGGAAAAGGTGAGTTGCCTATGGTGGAAAAGGTGACTTTTCACATTCTAGGTGAACACAGTGATGTCATATAAGTACACAAGAACTGTTTTGTTTATTAACCCCTTAAATGCCATGTCCATTTACCTCTGAAATGTAGCTCTAGTGTTTACAAATCCAAAGGAAATCCTTTGATAGGCATAGGTGCCCCATTTGGTGGTGAAGGCTATTTTGAACTGATCTCTTCTTCCTTCACCATAATTTGATTGTAGCCTAAGTATCCATCTAAGAGAGAGAAGGTTTCTGAGTCGGCTACCACATGCAAGATTTACTCCATAGAAGGAAGTGGATAGTGGTATTTGAGAGAGGCCTTGATCAGGTCCCAAAAGTTTACACACAACCTAATTTATCTATTTATTTTCCTGACTGGAACTAGATTTGCAGCCCGACTTGAGTGCTTGATTGGAAAAATATTGCTTGCATCAATGTGTTTGTTCATCTCCTTCTTCATAAGAGGCTCAATATGAGGGTTGAATATTATTGTTTTTTTCTTGATAGGCTTAGCCTCCGGATCCAGCTTAATGGTATGTTGTGCCAACCTTAGATTAAAGCCCTTTAAGTCATCATAGCTCTAAGAAAAGACATCTGGAAACTATTGGAAAAGATGTATGAAATCACATTTTTCTTGTTGAGTACTCAGTTTTACAATTTGGAGTACTTTATCTTCTCCAACTAAAATGGGTTTTGAATCTTCCGCTTTGACTTGAATGTTTGCCTTTTCTTTTTTGAACCGATCATTTGGGTTGAAAATTGATTCCAAATTCACAAAGCCTTTTGGAATATTTTTCGTTATTAACTAAACCACTTGGTCTCCATATTATTATTCTAATTTATCCTAGTTGTTGGCAAAGAATTCAGTTTCTTCTTGTATGACAGTGATGATCTGCTGATTGTTATGGCTTGGTGATGCTAGAGAGGGGTGGATTATCTTCATGCAAGGAATACATGTCTAGTTAAGATTCTTCCATATCATTGTATGGATCAAAAACAAGCCTTTTGTTTGTGCATTCACCTAACGTAAAATCAGGAATGCCTTAAAATTTAGTTCCCATTTCTAGAGTGTTTAAGAAATCATCCTGATCAAAGGCTGAGAAGTTGACATTGGTTAGGGTCAGCACATGGGGCTCAATGTGAAAGTTTTCAATTGGATTTGATTTGATTATAGCTTTGGCTCCATACCTCGTCCTTAGAAGAGCATATGTGACCAGTGTATTGAGAGGTACCTACCAATCTTAGCAGTGAAGTCCATTGACAAACATAAGGCAAAAGTGGTGGTAAGTAAATTACCAAAACATCCTGCAAGAAAGTGACATTGGGACATGGATGCAGTGTTAGGCTTAATCATTTAATCACTCCAACCGTTCTAATGATTGTCCCATCTAATTGCACCACTCCTTTAGATACCAGTTCATACTTTAGGCCCAATTGATCTGCTATTTGTTTTGGCATTACTGGGTTGCTTTCCCCTGAATCAATCATGGAGTTGTGCACCAAGTTATTTCCAATAATCAATGACACATAAAATGGTGGAGGATTCAAATTTTTTCTTGGTTGACCTCCTTATTGCTACATTGTATTGGTAAGTACCTTCTCGTAATTCCTAGGTGCCTTGTTTGAAGTAGACCAATTTTCCATTACTGTTTACAACAAGTCTCGTTGTCCTAGGGATTACCAGTGATTCCCATTTGGAAATTCTTATGTGCGTTTTCTTCATTTGATCAATAATGTTGAAAGGGGATGGATTTTCCTTTTGCTGCCCCTTACTTGGCACAATCTTTTCAAGAGCTTGAATGGGCACATGTACTACTACAACATGTACCACTACAACATGTACCTTGGGCTAACTTTGCGGGTTTGGGGATACTCTTGCATTGCTAATTCCTTGTGGTATGGAAGGATGTTGAGAAAACAATCGAATTAGATAGATGCCCTTCCTCTATGTTCCTCTTCTTTAACCTCATGTTGGTAGCTACACGTTGTAAAGGAGGTTGGTTAACTCTATAAAATTCTTCCATTTTCCAATTGACCAGTGTGGTTTCGATTAGGAAATGCCTCCTGTCTACTCGCTTGTTGTTGATTTTCTTCCTCGATTGGCTCTTGGGACCCATCAACGGTTTACACCATTAAGGCCTGATTTAAAGAACCATTGAAGTATGTTGGCTGATTATGAGGTTAGTTACATGGTAATCACCATTCATATTCTTATGCAAGGTTGTTTTGGGTTGGAACCAAGGCCCTAGATGTTAAAACTACATTTGGATAATAGAGTTGAAATGGAATGCTGACTTTAGGTTTTCCTTGGTTTTGATTTTGATTTGTAGCTTGATTCAGAGGTCTATTTGGTTGATATAGAGGCCTATTTGATTGAGATTAAAGATGATATGACATGGAATTCTAGGCTTGTTGCCTCTTAATAGTCACTAGCTTGTTTCCCAAGTTTTATAGTTTCTTCATAACCTCATGAAGTTCCTGAAGAAGTGGAATCCTATCTATTGCTTTGATTTCTAGGGGTTGGAATAGGATTCAACTCAGGTGTTTGAGTAGCTGTAGGATTTCCCATTTCTAGATATAGAGGTATAGGTGGTCTAGGTGAAATCTTTCTTTCTTGAATTAAGTATTTCTCTGCCTTGATTTCTATGTTGTAGGCTCTTAATAGTGTCATCCCTCCCATAGACTATATCATCATAGCTATGTCTAAATTCAAATCCTTAAAGAAGAAGAGGAACATACCTTGGGAGGAAAGTCTCATGACCACTGGGATTCTATCTCATGTCTTTTGGAATTGGAAATTAAAATCCATGATATACTCATTTAGAGCTCTCTTGATTATTTTCAATTTTTCCATTAAAGGCAAATTATCCGTCCTTTCTCCAAACTGACTATAAAGGGCTGTGTATAATCCGATCCCAATTTGTAATTGACCCTTCTATTAAGATCCTAAACCATTCCAAATCCTTACCCTTGAAAGAGGAAGGTAACAATTTAACTGCAACATCTATTTCGTTGATTTTATGAATTATACAGACATTTCCAATGTCTATAATATGGACGATATGGGTTGTATTATTCTCCTTAGTGAAGTAGGGGATGTTTTTTAATGTTGCAAGTGGGATGGGGTTTTGTGCATTGAGCGAAAGGGGAATACCACCCATGAAGTTGACAAAAGGATTTGGTGGCACTTGATGAGCCATTATGATTGGTCTAAGGACCTTAGTTGATTGAAGGAAATCTCTTCCAGGTGGAGGTGTGGAAAAGGTTATGTTAGGTAGAGATGGAGATATTTGTGGTCTTCTTCCTCTCCTTCCTCTTCTTGGAGATAATTGTAGGTACACAAATATTCCTTTTTCTCTTTTTCTCAGACCTGGTTTGAATTATTCTTATGTACTTGAGAAACATGTGTTGCTATGCCACTAAGTTTAAACCATGGGAGTTATCAGATGTGTTGAAAAATGATTCACTAAAGGCTAGGGTTTTACCAACACACACACCTAATCTTGATAAACTAGAGAAAACAACTTTGAAGGTCCAGAATGTTGATTTTCAGAAGTTAGACCTTGTTTCACAATTGGAAATCTCCTCAATTTAGAAATACAGAGAGGTTCCCTAAAATCTCGAAGTAAGAAAACTCCAAAATCAAAAATATAGTGCACAGTGGAACCTTCGAAATTCTAAAATTCAAAAAAACTTGAATTTCCGAAATGTATGAATTTTGAAACCTGAATTTTCTAAAAACCTGAAATATCTGAAATTGAAAATCACCAAAATCTGAAATGGAAAAAAATTTGAAATTCCTAAAACCCAAAAAATTCCAAAATTTTGAAAACAGAAATTCTGAAATGTAAAAAATTATGAAATTTTGAAATCCAAAATCTTAGGTTTTTTAGGAATGCCCTTTTGATCTTTAGACCTTGATCTATCTTTCGGTGAAATTTGGGACTTGTTTTTCTCGTAAAAAACCTCTAAAAATTGATTTCAGAATTATGACCCTGTGGTGAAGACTCTGAAATCTGAAGTCTGCTTCCTTCAAAGTTAGAATTCCTTGCAAATGCCTCCAAAGTCATATAAATGACTTCTTGTCGCACCGAGTGTGCCAAAAATATTGAGGCAAAATCATATCACCCCTGAATTCTTACAATTGAATAACTGGGAAGTTAGTGCAGTTTTTCCAATGTGGAGCTATCCTAGGTGTGTGGACTTTACAAAATTGGATAGATATCTAGAGAAGGCCAGCTTCCTTTCCTAACCTAGTTCCAACTACTCTAAAGTGTGGAGAATGGCTACTCTAACCCTACTCTAATGATTTTCCAAGGGGGACAAGGATAAAATGATTACATGAAAATGAAAACTACTCTAAGGAAAGGTGATGCACAAAAAAGGAATGTTGGATAACCTGCATTACATGAGAATGAAAAAAAGTAAATTTGGGAGGGTGATAAAGCACCACATATCCAAACACCTGCTACAAACTCACTTTTCAATAAACACAACACCATTGAGACCTTGTAATGACAATATGATAGTGCACAAGAACCTCTAACATGTAATAAAAGATCATATAAGATGCAATAAAACACAAAAGAGGGTTTAAAACATCCACAAATGTGATTTTATTTCTCCAATAAAATTGATACAATATTATTACTATAGGGGCTAAAGGAATGAAATTTTTATTACAATGCTCAAAGGGAGAGGTTTGAAACTCCACATATTTCTCATAGACAAGAAAGAAGGGAGGGACAATTACAAAGTATCCAACCCTTTTTAAATTGAGCCCCTCCTTACAATGTATAGAAGAAGATTAACATGAGAGAGAGAGAGATAGGAGTTCTGAAATTGCTCAAAAACCCACCAAAAATCATCACTATTTCCCTACAATGGTATGGAAGATCTGTAAAAATTCATGACTCATGTACCCTTCCTTGTGCAAGAAGAAATGGAATCTCATGATTACATCCTATTGGGTATGGCCTCAGCTCCTTAAACTTCATCATTATTTCTTATCCTTTTAACTCATTAATTTCCCAATTTTTGATCACTCCCATGTTGTAGAGGTCTGAAATACCTTTCCAATGAATATAAATTTGTCTAAAAAATGGAAGGAGTGTAAGGGAAGGTGTCATCAGTTTCTCTCCAGGTTTCTTTCTGAGCTCATTCTTCACCTACCCCCTAATCTCTGAAATTTGATCCTTCTATTAAATTCCTATCTGAATTTCCTTTTGAATGAGTAAAATTTTATTAAATTTGGCTTGAGGAATGTTCAAATTATTCAATTTTATGGTTCAGGACACCATTTGGGTTGCGCTATCACCTACTGAGCTCCTCCATGAATACAACGTGACTCCTCACACACCACCAAGTCTGTGCATGGCTTGGTGCCCAATGTCTCCACCTACCCACTTTGACTCCCACAATGACTCGTCCTTGTGAGCTCGGAGGGCTTCCTTTCAAGATTTGCAGAGTTTTATTGGCATTAGAACTTCAGGCTTCCAATGCCCTCAACTTGTCGATCGCTCACCAATCCCCTAAGTATCTTCACTCCCAAAAACTGACTAGGCCACCATACACATTCATCAGGTTTCAGGGGTTTCGAAATTTTTTGAGTTTTGAGAGAATTTTTTCCTCACCATTTCTAGATTTTTTTCCACGTCGGTTTATAAAGTTGAAAGTAATGACTCATTGACTGAGTTGACTCCTGAAGCTCCCAGTTTGGACTTCTTGACCCTAGCTTTTATGCCTTTAGAGAAATTTATCCCGCTATTTCGGGACTTTAACATACTGAGCTCCAAAGTTGGAGGCCCTTGACCTCTGAATCTTGAAACTTCCTGTGAGATCCCTGGCTCACTCGCTTCAACAAGCTCTTCGTTGATCCTATTGTTTTCCAAGCTCGCCATCTCTTGACATGAGTTGACCTCATTAGCTCGAAGCATCCCTACCATCCTAGTAAATCTACCACTGACTGAGCTCCACACATAGTGCTCGAGCCTTAATTTATGGGCTCCCACTTTGAAACCCTCGATGCTCTACTTTCCTGCCATACTTTGTGTTTGACTGGCTTTCTCATTCACTCAATCTCGAGCCTTCTTCCTTTTATGTCCCTACTCCATGAGTTTACACGGGCTCGACCCATTGTTGAGTTCTTCAACCTCCACTTTCGGCCTGATTCAAGTCACCCAAACTCTTCACAAGCTAATGACTGAGATCCATGGCTCGTCAACTCACCATGCATCCTTATCACATGGTAGCTCGACCTTGGACTTACCGAGCCAACTTTTCCTGTCCTTTCTAAGCCATCTACCTTATGACCTCTCGAGCCAATTACATAGCTTGGTCAAGCCAATATGAGCTTACTCAAGATCCTCCAAAACTTGGTCCCCCTTAATGTGAATGTCTTAGCTTGATGAGTATCTCGCACGAGCTACTTGGTGAGCTAGTTCTAGCTCGATTCCTCAATATGGTCCCTTTTGATATTTTTTCACCAGGGCCTCCTAATTTTTGGGATCTTTTGGAATCTTTCTCATTGATGAGAGCCTTGGAGGCTTATTGAAATGTATAAAAACTATGTTATCTAATTTTTCCCATTTAAATCCTGTTCCTGGCCAGATGTGGGCCCGTCGGGATCTAATTCATTTCAAGAGTAACTTGAGTATATTTCAAAACCCAGAAGAGGAAAATTTTCCTCAAATGGTTTCAAACTCCTAAAATGTTCGTGAATTCCCTCGAAAACTTGATTTCTAAATCGTAATTCCCAAATTGGCATGTAAAGTCCCTTCCAGTCCTCGGGTCTTGTTAGGTCCACATTGTCCATTTTTCCCAGGGGAAAATTTGATAACAATTTTGTAACTCGTGGGGACATCTGCCTACTACATATTTTAGTACCAGTAGCCCTTATGTCCATTGGGAACATAGTCATAAGTGATAACCTATAACTAATCTGACCCACTGAACTTTTCCCCACGGGATCACTTGGTGGTTGTTGAACTTGAACTGAACTGCTTCTTGCACTCCCAATCTTTATAAGAAAAAAATTGGAGTGAAAATTGCGAGAGTGGAAAATTGTTTGAACATTGATTTTTTTTACCCTTTCCTCTCTACAACCCTGATCTGCAGGAATAAAATTAGACTTCCAGACCCATTCTGAAACCTGATTTTGCCAAGTATGAGCATATCGTCGATTTAGGATTTGGGACATCATACCTCAGTATGATCAAACCTGCTGGTTTTGGACATCATCAAACTATATTAAATTCTTATTTTTCTCTTCTTCTTAATATTCCACTTGCAACATGTCACTTTGGGAAAATTGTTAAAACCACAGCTTCCCATAACCAAAGGATAAGTAGCGAAACGTTTGAGGATGATCTTCTATTTAAGGCCTAAGAGGGCCTTGAATAAATTTGGGGAAGGATGCTCTTTGAGACTAAATTTAAGAAACAATACTTGATCTGATTTTAGTTGCTCTTCATTTAGAACCCTCTGAGGATTACAACCATTCCTTGCAATTTTGAGCTTCATGTTACCACACTCCTTTTGAGGATATATACTGACCTTGTGCAATGATACAACCTAGGAGAAACAAAACCTATGCCAAAGGAACTTAGGGAAACTGAAACCTAATCTACAACAAGAAAATGTGCATTTGCACTTAAAGGAATTAATCCTAGACTAATATGTATAAGGGTGAGAATATTCCCTTTCAGTATAGCAGTGCTTGAGATAGATTCCATTGACTGGAATTGGAAGTTCTTCTCCATCCAAAGTGGATAGTTGAAAGGGAATTTATACTTTTACATCTCATGACCATTTATGGGCCACTCTAAATTGCATCAAACGTGGAATGCTTTCCCGGCTTATCCTGATCCGCATCCCATTTCAGAACTAAGTACCCCTCCTGGAAGGTTCTTGCCTTATCTCCTCTTGTCAAATAACCTCTTGATTAAAGCCTAATCGTTTTCCATGGTTTATATTACATGCTCTCTTATTTATTCTAATTCCATTAGCTCTGTAGACTCAGCTTCCATAGGCTCAAACTCGAGCAATTCTAGCTACTTCATGAGCTCCAATGTGGGTGAAGCTCTAGTGATATGGGCAACACTACTTCCTTCCCATAAAATAGTTTGTAGGGAGAGCTTCCTATTGACCTTTCTGGCATTATCTTATCAGCCCACAAGGATGATTTGAGCTTAGTGTTCCATTTCCTTTGATTTTCATCTAGATTCATTGTGATGATCCTTAGAAAATTCTTGTTCATGGACTCTACTTTCCCATTACTCTGGGGGTAATAATTTTGAGGAGGTGATCAAATATATATTGTTCCTAACTTTCCACTATGTGATCTTGGTACCTAGGAGTGCTAGAGCATTATCTGATATAATAGTAGTCGGAACTCCAAATCTTTTCACTATCCCCTCATAGAACTCCAGTATGCTAGACTCATTTGCTTCCTTAAGTACTAATACATCGGTCCACTTGGATAAATAGTATGTTGTAGTTAGAATACATTTATGACCTTAGATCATAGTTTGGATTGATAACCCTGATTAATTCCAATCCCCACTGCATGAATGGTTGGTCAATTGAGATTGGATGCAATGGAAGTTTTTCTAGCCTCTCCTTTCCTATGTAGAATGCACGCATTTTACACTTCTTGATCCAAGTATAGCAGTCACTAAACATTGTGGGAAAATAATAACCCAACTTCATTATTTTGAGAGTTATTTCCTGTGGAGAAAAATGGCATTTGACCTCTCCATCGTGAAACTTATGTAGCACCTTTTCAATTTGAATTGTTCCAATCCACCTCAATAGGAATTCATTCATGTCCTTCCTGAAAAAAACACTGTAAATAAGCACATATGGAATGGCTTGGAGTCTGAAATATCTCCCTCTTTGTTTTTCTCATCTCTGGAGGACATAGACCTATTTGTAAAAATTGTACCATATCCCTAAATCCAACAAGGAATGGGCACACTATCATTTGTTTATTCCTGGCTATCTTGCAACACCTAAAGAAAAATATTTTTCATCACTTTCCCTTGGCTTGCTGACTGGAAGTTAGTGTTTCACACAATCCCTTTCCATGGACCAACTTTGTGATCTTGATCTCTATGTCTTACTCCATGTGATGGGTGATCCAACCTGCCCATTTCACATTCAAATCCTTGTTCCAGAGGAAGTCCTTGACTCTAGCATGAGATACCAATAGTTGAGTTTTGTTATTTGAAATCAAGTGTCTGAACTTCTTAAAAATCCTAATAATTATGAGGCCACAATTATCAATGAAGGAGTACCTCACCTCATAGTCCTCCAAGATTTCTATGAAGAAGGAAATTGTTTTGTTGGATCCCTTTTATTATGTTGCACTAAAATTGTGGAAATGGTGTCCGAACTACCGAAGGCATAAAGCATAAATTCTTTAGAAAATTTTGGATTAATGAGAGTTAGAGATTGAGATATGGCGCTCTTGATAGCTTCAAAACTTTCCTTTCACTCCGTTTTACACTTAGATGTCATCCTCCTTCTTCAACATCATAGTTATTGGCTTGATAAAAGTGGAAAAATCTAACACAAATTTTCAGACAAAATTGATCCTCCCCAAGAAGCTTTAGAGAGCCTTCTTATGAATTGGAAATGGTAGAACATGAAATACTTCGACTCTTTCTGGATCAATTATCAATCTGGTCTTAGATAAAATGTGGCCTAACAGCTTGCCTTCGTGAGCTAGGAATATACACTTTTTTAGATTTAGGGGCACTCTAAATCTTCTCCCTCTTTGGAACACTTTCCTGAGGTGGAAAAGGTGACTTTCTGTGTTCTTCGGATATCACAGTGATGTCATATAAGTACACAAGAACTTGAAAGCCATGTCCATTTCCCTCTGGAATGTAGCTCCAACGTTTTGCTGATCCAAATGGCATTTTCCTATAGGCATAGGTGCCCCATATAGTGGTGAAGGCTATTTTGAAGTGATCTTCTTCCTTCATCATAATTTTATTATAGCTGAGTATCCATATAGGAGAGAGAATCTTTCAGATCTGGCTACCCCCTGCAAGATTTACTCCATAGAAGGAAGTGGATAGTGGTCTTTGAGAGAGGCCCTGTTAAGGTCTTGAAAGTCTATACAAAACCTGATTTATCCATTTATTTTCTTTAACAACACCAGATTTGCAACCCAACTCGAGTTCTTGATTGGAAAAATAATGTTTACCTCAATGATTTTGTTCAGCTCCTTCTTCATAAGAGGCCCAATATGAGGGTTTACTAGTCTTTGTTTCTGCCTAATATGCTTTGCCTCTGGATTCAATTCAATGGTATGTTGTGCCAACCTGCGATTAAAGCCCTTTAAGTTATCATAGCTCCAATCAAAGACATATGGGAACTCTTGGAAAAGCTATATGAAATGAAAATTTTCCTGTTGAGTACTCATTTTTCTAATTTGGAGTACTTTATCTTCTCCAACTGAAATGGGTTCTGAATCTTCCCCTTTCAATTGAATGTTTTCCTTTTCTTTTCTGAACTAATCATTTGGGTTGAAAATTTATTCCAAAGTCACCAAGCCTTTTGGAAGCTTGTTCATGCTCAACTAAACCACTTGGTCCCCATATTGTCGTTCTAATTTATCATGGTTCTTGGCGGAGAATTAAACTTCTTCATGTATGAAATTGATGATCTGTTGATCATTATCGAACACCTGCCAGCTAGTGTTGTTGTCGGGGACATATGGTTTTATTACCACTTTGATATGAGGATAACTTTGGTATTTCATGATACTTTCCACAACATTAAATGTTGCCCCATCACTGCAAGCATGTATGCGACTTCATTCTTCTTCCTTGGTATGGAAATCATATTAAAGTCCTTGACGTCCTCCATAATATCCCATGCCCGGTTCTTATAGCTTCTTAGGAGATCATTCTTAGTAGGCATTCAATCCTCTAACTTGGTTCACAACTAGTTTACTATTTCTAAACACTTGCAAGTTCTTTATACCTCTTTTACTAGCCCAATGAAGTCCATGGATTAGGGCTTCGTACTCAGCTGTGTTGTTTGAACACATAAAATGAAATTGGAAGGTTGAATATTATTTGATGTTTTGTGGCGAAACCAACATGGCACCTCCTCTAGCACCGTAATTTTTCCTTGAGCCATAAAAAATAGTTTCCACAATTCATTGTCATCCTTAAATTTATACCAGTAGCTTCGATGATAATTTGGAGTTCGTGAAAACTAGATTCATTTTATAATATCACATTGTATTCCTACGTTACGAGAAGAGGATAAACTAGCTAAGAGATATCACTTCAAGCAACACCATCCTATAATGAAAGATACTAACTTTCCTTTCCTTTATCATTTATTGTTTAGAGAAAAATTAGCAAATTATTTTCATCCAATTATACTTAATTTTAAATCATAATTTTGAAAAGGTAATAACAAGAACATAAGATCTTCTGGTAATTTCCTTATAAAAAGGGTTATGAAACTAAGATTAGCAACATTAACAAGAGGAGTAGGAATTATTTCAAATTTCATAGTAATGAAATATCAAGACATGGAAGATTATTATATCACCTTGGGTGGTTTTATACAAGATACAATTGTTTAGTTTACAATTATTTAGTTTACACCCATACCGAAAGGGTCTAATTCGATCAAAAGAGGTGCTTCTAACATGGCGGTTACGATTCCTAAGAAACAAAGGATCACTAAACAAGAAGCAACCAACACAACACCATAAACACAATTCTTATATCTAGATAACAATTCTACAATCCTATATTTTACCTACTGCTTATTTACAACACCAACAACTGACCCTTTTTCGATGTCCAAACGAATCATCCTAACCAAGGCCGATAGCAATAAAAAATGACTTATTGCACCAAATTTTATTTTGGGTCCTCGCATTCAACCTAGAACACGTAGCTTAAAACAATAACCATATTGTAACATGTTTCACTTTCCAAAGGTGTCCTAAGAAACCTATTTGTTTATTAAGACCTAATTTTCTTGTTCTGCGAACTAGAGAAAATGGCTACAAAGGAAGCATGCCAAGACATGTACCCAACACCCAAATGGTGAAACAAAGATTTCAATCAATTCTCTATTATACAGAGCATCAAACAAGATGTACATTTCTAATTACTGGCTAATAGGTTTCAATTGGGGAGTGCCTTCTCAGAGCCAACTATTAGAGTTTTACTAATGCATTACAACATACTTTTAGTGAAAATTGGTTACAAAAAGGGCCTAGAAAATAACCGATACCAACTCGGAATTGATTTTTTCCAACTTGAATCTATTCTCCTATATATAGAGAACCCGACGGCAACTTACAAAATGTAAAACTAAACACTAACACTCTAGTTATGATCTTCTTTTCAGAGCTAAATAATGTTATTGTGAAGTTTATGTTTTGCACCAACACGTCTAGAGACCTCCTAAACACCCTTGGAAAATTAATCTTTTGTTCCTTTTTATTGAATCTAATCATTGCAGAAAATGGACATGGAGGAATACTACAAGTTACAAGTCAAAATTTTCAATTTCCTACTAACGCTCTCCACTTTACAGGTCCAAATCAAAATGATTTTACTTAAATTTTAAGTTTGTCCCAAACAAAATGCGATTAAAAGAGCTCAAAAAAATGATTTTATCTATATGATCAAATGATTTTAAAAGTTGATGTGGCTTCCCATGTCACTAGGGAACAAGATTATCCAAATCCATCACTACTATGGAGACCAAGAAGCCATTTTGCACGTTATCTAAACACGACATTTTCTTAATTTTTACTGACTGTATTAAACAAATTAGGTGATCAAAAGTGCCTACCATCTATTGTCTTAGCAAACATTTTACTCCAAGCGGTTACTCCAGAGAAAACTTTATCCATGGAATAGTTTAGCGGAAACGATTTTAATTGTTTTACTTTTAATATTATGAAAACATTAATAACCAGTTAAAATTTCTACCCAGAGCATCCACGTGTGTGAACCATCGCTCTGATACCAAATGTAATGCCCTGCTCGGGACACCAGAAAACTAGACCAAAGTATAGCAAAAATTTAGGGTAAATTTTTTTTTTTGAAAGGGAAAGCTTAACAATACATATACGATTGTCTGATATTAAATGTTTTAAAACTAAGTTGATTTTCCCACTTACTTAATCACTAGCCCTAGACAAATTTATTTATTTCATTTCCATTAAGATTAGTAAGGACACGCTGAAATGAGTCTATACCCCCATTTAAAATTTGATGGATCTCCCCCTTTTACTTATTTACACACACACACATTTTAATTTTTTCTCTCTGTTTTTCTTTTCTTCTCATTCATACTAAGTTTATCCAAGACCCTAAAGAAAGTAGGGTGAATTGTGGGCCCTAGGACCAAATAGATCCCAGCCCTAGATCTAATTTTTTTCCCCTAAACTTCCTTATCTCTTTCTTTTCTTTTCTTTCCCATGTTATTTTCTCTCATTTTGTTTTTGTTTCTTCTTGCAGGTAGAGGAAAGGAGTTATGGAGCTTGTTTCATGGATCTCTCCTTTGACAAAAGGATACTAAAATTGCTTCATTGAAATTTCTTGTATGCTCAATGTAACAGAGAGCTTCTCTGATCTGGGCATTTCCTAATACCCAGATGTTTATTTTTTATTTTATTTTATTGTGAGCTCCCTGTGAAAGAGGCCAAACCCCCCCTTGAATGCAGGAGTATAAACGCATAGACATATATAATGCAATTCAACCCAAACAACAGCAAGGGGAGAAGGGGTTCAGGTTTATGGGGAGCCATGTGGGAGCCCGAGAGGAAGGCGAGAGCTCGGTGGTAGGGTCGGCAGAGTGGGACAGGCGGCAGACAGGGGGACAGGGGAGGGACAGGCGGCGACATGAGGGAGATTGGTGGGGAGCGGGGTGCTATGTGGGAGTTGGGTGAGTGTGGGAGCGGCGGGGGTGGCCGCATAGGAGAAAAGGGTTTTAGTGCAGGTTTAGGGGAGGGCTCGGCCCCTCCCCACTCCATGGTTAAATTTTCTTTTCTTTTTTTTTTCAATCGAATAAAACTTGACCGAATACTTTTCTTTTCTTATTAATATTTTTTTTTGTTTTAGAACAATAAAACTTTACCAATTGTTTGTGTTTTTTTTTTCTTTTTTTATTATTAAGTTTTCTTCTTTTGTTATTTATAATTGTTAATATATATATATATTATAATGTATTTTAATATATTATATTATAATATATAGCTATATCAATATATAACTATGTTTTGGATAGATTATTGTTATATTTTAGAATATAACCATATTAAATATATTTTAATAGATTTGTATAATATATTATGTAACGCAAATTGTTACAAATTGTAAAATGATAGATTATATTTTATTATCTTTGTAAAATACGAAACTCAATAATTTTCGATATATATCTACATTAAAATGATTTACTCATTTGAATAAATAAAGGGAATGTATCAATGTATTTTAATCTTATACAAATCTGCACTAAACCAGTGATAAAATGAAGCCACAGTAATCAAATCCTTCCTTTGGAATGGTAATATTTACTTATTTTAAATATTATAGATGTAGGAGTAAATTTAAATATGATTACAAACAAGTTTTTACTTTACCAAGATATACAAAATACTACTAACAAGAAAAAAGGGTTCCCTTCCTCATGGAAGTTCAATGAAAACTGATTCATTATCTAAGGGAGAAAAGTAAGACTTTATTGCAAAGAGATATATCTAGTCAAATGTTACAAGACTCCTCATTCCATACGAACTTCTATAGCAAGAGTAAAACTTCCACTTCTCAAATTATGCCTTCACTTCAATAATATGAATAATAGTTTGTTCCATGTTACATATCAACTATAATGTCTTTTCCAATATTTTCAAGCCATTGAAGTATTTATCTCTTAAATTTTTTCCTATTATTGTACTTTGGCAACAAAAACCTACACTCATTAATAAAACAACACTAAAGAATATATAACACAATGTGTAAATGTGTCAGTAAACATTTTAAAGGAAAACATAAATCCTTCTCAATGTTATAAAATTCATAATCAATGTGTATCCCATTGTAGGATTTTATAACATAAATCCCTTTCCATACTTGTTATACATACTAGCCACCCTATCATTTATGAAACAAGTCCTCTTTACATACTAGGCTTTGTGTAAACCACTTCTTAAGGTTGAAAAATTGCCAAAGACGCTTTAACCACCCTAAAACTGCTTAATCTTTGAAAGGCCATAAGTTTTAGACATAAACTCGAAATTGGGTGCCATTTTTTTTAATGTGTGCATTTTTCAACAAGGTCCAAATATTTAATCTAAATATATTTTTGATGAATTCCAAATTTTATATATAAGCCTTTATACTTGAGTTTATAATTTTCTTTGTCACAACCTTATTTAATAATCAATCATCTTAAATCAAATAAATCGAATGATCTACTTAATACAAAACTATGATCAACATTTTTTTATTAATCTATTATAAATAAATTTATAATACAACCATCATTTATCACTCAAAAATTAATAACATAGAGAACCAAATATTAAAACAAAATAAACTAGAAAATATCAAGTAAACAAAAAGCTTTTTAATTATAATCAAATAAAAAAAACTCCATCCCGAACCTACACCTTTCCCACATGGCCAACCTATCAACATTCAAAAATAAAAATATATGAATTACTTATAACACACTTGACATAGACAATTCTCAATACCAAATTTTCAACTATCAAAACATTGAAATAATATAATATGGCCAAACCTTATATGCATGTATTATATTCAAAATGTATTAGAAGTAATATTTACAAATTAATAACAATCCTATTTTGACATATTTTACAACAACACATTCAATTTCAATATTTTTCTTAACTTAAAACTAAAAATATTCAAGTGCAAAAAGTCACATTGCAATTGATGGCCTATTGTCCAATCTCAAGCTCTTTTTCACCATTAAATTACAATTTTTCCTTTAATAAATTATTTAATTTTTGAATTAAATAAATGTTTTGTACCATTAAATTAATTGAATTAAATGGATTTTGAGCTCTTAATATAGTGAGCATGTACAATTTTCAATTTACACGGAAAAAGAATGTAACCCTGTGTGAGGCCAGTGGTAGTTGTAAATAGAGAAGTACAAATTATACAAAAATAAATGAGTATACAAAAGAATGGGAATGCGAAATAAATGTAGAATGACTGGTTAGACGAAGGCAATATTTTTAGTTGTATTTTCATGAGGTTTGGGGCGAGACTCCTCCTCTAATTCCTTCTTATACTTGGGTGCGGGCACAAATCTTCTCTAGAACCAATGTTCACTCCAAAATATTCTCATCTCTTCAATGGGAACATGTTTCATTTCGGGTACAAATAAATAAATAAACACTATCATGATGACCACCCATATGAAAAAGAAGAGAAAAATGGCAAACTTGAAGTGGCAAATCATGGCTAGAAATGCCTGCGCAATGACGAAAGTGAAGATCAGATTCATTGAAACGTTTATTAACTGGCCCTCAGATCGAATATCCTGAGGGAAAATCTCACTGGCAACAAGCCAAGAGAAAGGTCCCCACAACTAGGCGAATGCTTAAAATAATATGCATACTACCACAACAACCAGGATTTTCCCAATTTCACTCCCAACAGAATCGCCATTACTACCTGTAAGATAATTACATCACCTAAGTTATATTAATTAATTTATTTCCCAACTCATGTTCAAAAAAATATTAAACATTGATTTAAGAAACAACTGATTAAATTATAGGTGTTACCTGAGATATTACTATCTGAACACTGCCCTCGATGAAGTGAAACCTCTATCCATATCTGTCAACAGTGATAATGGAGATGGAGGTGGCCACAACATTCACCACCCTAGTTATCACCACAGACATGAGAGATGCATTGTTTCTAAACCCAATCATCTTGGAAAGAATAAGAGTAAAATCATAACACCCCTGAATTTTTGCAAGTGAATAACTTTGTAGTCAGTGTGATTTGTTAAACATAGAGCTATCCTAAAGTGTGGGACTTTGCAAAATGGGATAGCTCTCTGGAGAAGGCCAACTTCCTGTCCTAACCTAGTGCCAACTACTACAAAGTGCAGAGAATTGCTACTCTAACCCTACTTTAATGCTTTTCCAAGGGGATAAGGATAAAAGGATTGCATGAAAATGAAAACTACTCTTTCAGGGAAGGTGATGCACCAAGAAGAAATGTTTGACAACCTTCATTACATAAGAATGAAAACAAGCAAATTGGGGGGGGGGGGTGTTCAAGAACCATAGATCTAAACACCTGTTAAAAACCCAATTTTCAATAATCATAACACCATTGAGACCTTGCAATGACAATATTATAATGCATAAGTACCTCTAACTATAAGAAAAGATCAGATAAGATACAATAAAACACAAAGAAGGGTTAAACATCCACATATTTGATTTTATTTCTCTAATAAGTATATATGATACATTATAATAAGGGCTAAAGGCATGAAATTTGTATTACAATGCTCATAGGGGAGGTTTGAAACTCCACAAATTTCTCATAAACAAGAAAGAAGAGAGGGCAAATAACAAAATTATCCAACCCTTTTTATTAAGTCCCTCCTTATAATTTATAGAATAAGATTAGCATGAGAGAGAGAATACAAAGTTCCAAAATTTCTCCAAAAATCACCATTATTTCCCTGCAATAGTGGGCAAACCTGTAAAAATCCATACTCTTGTACTCTGCCTTGTGTTTGAAGAAATGGAATTCATGATTGTACCTAGGTATGGCCTCAGATCCTAAAAAATCATCAAGATTTATTTTCCATATAACTCATTAATTTCCCATTTGTTATCATCATATGTTGTAGAGTTTTGAAATACCTTTCCAATTACTCTAAATTTGTCAAAAAAGGAGGAGTGTAAGCGAAGTAGTCATCATTTATCTCGAGGTTATTCCTAAGATCATTCTTCAGCTACCCCCATGATCTCTAAAATTATATCCTTCCATTAAATTCCTCTCTGAATTTCCTTTCCAATGAGTACAATTTTATTAAATTTGGCTAAGGAATGCTCAAGTTATTGAATTTTTTTTTGGACCACCATTTGGGTTACTCTACCAAACTATCAAGCTCCTTGATGAATAGAACTCGACCCTCCCATACCATGAACTTTGTACATGTCTTAGCATGTAATGTCCCTACCTACCCACTTGACTCCCCAAACAAATCCTCCATGCAAGCTCGACAGGCTCCTTTTGGGATTTCATAGTTTTATTGGCTTCAAAACTTTGGGTTTCTAATGCCCCCAACTCATTGATCACTCCCAAAATCTGACTAGATTACCACATGTCCATGGGCTTCAAGTTTCGGTTTTTTTCAAGTTCAGAGAATTTAAGTTGATGTTTCAGATTTTTTTTCCCCACTAATTTCTAAAGTTATCATCACCAAAAGTCCAAGCCACATCAATAATTGACTTGCCAAGTGAGTTGAATCTTGAAGCTCCCACTTTGGACTTCAGGATTTTATGCCTTTGGAGAAATTTAGCCCACCATTTTGGGATTTTATCATGCCGAGCTCTCGAGATGGAGAACCCCAATCTCCCAAATCAAAACTTCCAAAGTCCTTGGATCACTCACTCCAATGATCCTTTGCCGACCTGTTGTTTTCCTAACATGCCATGTCATGCCAATTTGAACTCATTAGCTTGATGCATCAAGCCATCCTCGCAAAGCTTCCATCGACCGAGCTCCAACCACATTGCTCAAGCCTTGATTTTTAGGCTCCCACTTTGAAACCATCAAGCTGCCTCCCGACCACACATCATGTTGGACTAACTCGCTCAAGCTCAAGCTTGAGCCTTCCTTTCCTTTCCATCCTTGCACCTTGAGTTCACACGGACATGGCCTATTTCCAAATCTTCAGCCTCCACTATCCTCGAGTCAAGTCACCTAAACTCTTCATGAGCTCGCGACTAAGATCCTTGGCTCCTCAACTCATCATGTATCCCTGTCCCATTAGCTTGACCTTAGACTCACCGATTTGGATTTTCCTATCCTTTCCAAGCCATCTCCATATGCGTCGAGTCAATTACATAGCTCATCTGATCTAATATGACCTCTCCCAAGCTCCTGGAAAGTTAGTCCCCTCAATGTGATGCCTCAGTTTACTAAGTATCTCGGTGAGCTAGTTCTTGCTTGATTCCTAAATATGGCCCCTTTTGAGCATTTTTGACCCGAGCATCCTAGTTTTTGGGATCTTTTAGAATCTTTCTCAATGCCAGGAGCTGTGGACGCTTATTGAAATGTATGAAAACTAGGTTTTGCAAGTTTTCCCATTCAGGCCCATTCCTGGCCAGATGTGGGCTCGTAGGGACCCACTTCATTTTAAGAGCAACTTGAGTCTCTTTCAAAACCTAGAAGAGGAAAAATTCCTCAAATGGTTTCAAACTCCCAAAATGTTCTTGAATGCTCTTGAAAACATAATTTTCACCTATAATTCCCAATTTAGCCTATGAAGTCCCTTCTAGTGCTCGGGTTCTATTAGGTCCCTATTGTCCATTTTTCCCAGGGGTAAAATGGATAACAATTGGGTGACTTGCAGGGACATTTTACCGCTATATGTTTTGTACCAGTACCCTTGATATGTCTATTGGGCACGGAGTCATAAGTGATAACCTATAACTAATTTGAACCTTAGAACTTTTCCCCAGGGATCACCTAGTGTTGTCAAACTTTAACTGACCCACTACTTGCACCCCCCAATATTTATAAGAAAATTTTGGAATTAAAATTGTGAGAATGGAAAATTATTTGAATTTGATATTTTTTTCCCCTTTCCTCTCTGCAACCCTAATTTGCAGGACTAAAATTTGACTTCCAGACCCATTCTAAAACCTTATTTCAGCAAGTATGAGCATACCAAAGAGTTAGGATTAAAACACCTACCGATTTTGGACATAATGGAACTCTATTAAATTCTGATTTTTCTCTTCTTCTAAAGTTTCCACTTACAACATTTTTCTTAGGGAAACAGTTAATACCGTAGCTTCCCACAACTAATGGATGAGTAGGGAAAGTTTGAGGTTGATCTTCTTCTTAAGGCCTAAGAGGACCTTAAATAAATTTGGGTAAGGCTTCTCTTTGAGACTAACTTTAGGAAATTGTCCATGATCTGATTTTAGTTTCTCTGCATTTGAAACCTTATGAGGATTATAACCATTGATTGCAATTTTGAGCTTCTTGTTACCACATTCCTTCTGGGAGGCATACCAACCTTGTGCAATGATACAACCTAGGAACAACAAAACTTGTGTTGAAGGAAGTTAGGGAAATTGAAACATAATATGCAAAAAGACAATGTACATTTGCACATAGAGGAATTAAAATCCTAAACTAATATGTACATGGGTGAGAATATTCCTTTCAGTAGTAGTGCTTGAGAAAGATTCCATTGAATTGAATCAGAAGTTCTTCTACATCCAAAGTGTATAGTTGTAAGGAATTTCTACTCTTACATCCCATGATCATGTAGGGGCCACTCCAAATGACATCAAACTATGAATGCTTTTCTGACTTAGCCCAATCTGCATCCCATTTCAGAACTAAGTCCCCCTCTTGGAAGGTTCTTTCCTTAGCTTTCTTGTCAAATGACTTCTTGATTAAGGCATGATATTTTTCCATGGCTTTCATTGCATGCTCTCTTATTTCTTCTAATTCCATTATCTCCCCATACATAGCTTCCATAGGCTCAAACTCATATAATTTTAGATGATTCGTGAGTTATAATGTGGGCATCTTCAATGATATGGGCAACACAACTTCCTTCCCATAGACTAGCTTATAGGGAGATCATCCTGTTGAAATTTTTGGTGTTGTCATATCAGCCTACAAGGCTGATTTGAGCTTGGTGCGACATGTCCTTTTATTTTCATCTAGAGTCCTCCCGATGATCCTTAGAAAATTCTTGTTCGAGGACTCTACTTGCTCGTTACTTTGGGGGTAATAATTTAAGGAGGTGCTCAGATATATATTGTTCCTAAATGCCCACTATATGATCTTGGTACCTAGGAATTCTAGAGCATTATATGATATAATAGCATCTGGAACTATGAATCTTGTCATGTTATCTCATCATAGAAGTCTAGTATGCTAGACACGTTTCCTTCCTTAAGTGCTACTACCTCTGTCCACTTAGTGAAATAGTATGTTGAAGTTAGGATACACTTATGACCTTGGCTCGAATTTTGATTGATAACCCCAATGAAGTCCAATCCCCACTGCATGAATGGTTGTGTAACTAATATTGGATGCAATGGAAGTGTTGTTATCCTCTGCTTTCCTATGAAGAATGCACACCTTTTACCCTTCTTGATCCAAGTGTAGTAGTCACTGAACACTGTGGGCCAATAATAACCCACCTTCATTAGTTTGAGAGTTGTTCCTTATGGATCAAAATGACCTCTGGCCTCTCCATCGTGAAACTCATGTAGCACCTTTTAAATTCTACTAGTTCCAATGCACCTCAATAGGACTCCATTCACGTCATTCATGAACAAAAAACCATCAATAAGCACATACAGAATATCTTGGAATATGAAATATCTCCTCTTTGTTTTTCTCATCTTTGTAGGAAATAGAATTATTTGTAAAAAATGTACCATATCGTGAGTCCAACAAGGAATGGTCACACTATCATTTGTTTTTTCTTTGTTATCTTACAACACCAGAACAAATTCTTTTTTATCACTTACCTCAACATGATGACTGGAAGCTAGTTGTTCACACAATCCCTTTACATGGACCAACCTGGTGACCTTAATCTCTATGGCATATTGCATGACATGGGTGATCCAACCTAGTTGTTTCTCATTCAAGTCCTTGTTCAATAGGAATTACTTGACTCCGACATGAGATACCAAAAACTGAATTTTAGTTTTTGAAACCAAGTGACTGAAAATTTTCAAACTCTTGATAACTATGAGGAAATTCTTCTCAATGAAGGAGTACCTAACCTCATAGTCTTCCAAGCTCTGACTGAATAAGGAAACCGGTTGCTCGGATCTCTCTTTATTATGTTGCACTAATTTTTTTGAATTGGTTTCTAAACCATCGATGGCATGTAACATAAAGTATTTGGAAAAGTCTAGATTTATGAGAGTTAGAGCTTGAGATATGGCGTGCTTGATAGCTTTAAAATTTTCCTTTCTCTTCACTATCCACTTAAATGTCATGCTCTTCTTCAACATCATAGTTATTGGATTGAAAAGAGAGGCAAAATCCGACTAAAAATTTATGAATTGGAAATGGTAGAGCACGAATAGTTTCGAATCTTTCTGGATTAATTGTCAATTTTTCCTTAGATACAATGTGGCCTAAGAGCTTACCTCCGTGAGCTAGGAATATGCACTTTTTTGGATTTAGGAAAACTTTGAATCGCTTACATCTTTGGAACACTTTCTTGAGGTGGAAAAGGTGGCTTACCTCATTCTTAGAGAACACAATGATTTCATCAAAGTACACAAGAAATATTTTTTTCATTAACCCCTTGAACGCCATGTCCATTGCCTTATGGAATGTAGCTCCGGTGTTTGACAATCTGAATGAAATTTTCCTATAGGCATAGGTGCCCCATTTTGTGGTGAAGGTTGTTTTTAATTGATCTGCTTCCTTAACTATAATTTAATTGTAGCCCAAGTATCCGTTTAGGAGAGAGAACCTTTCCAAGCCAGATACCACCTATAATATTTACTCCTTAGAAGGAAGCAAATAGTGGTCTTTGAGAGAGGCCCTGTTCAGGTCCTAAAAGTCTACACACTACCTGATTTCTCCATTTATTTTCCTAACTGGCACCATATTTTCAACCCAACTCGAGTGCTTGATTGGAAAAATAATTATTGCCTCAATGTGTTTATTCAACTCCTTCTTCATAAGAGGCTCAATATGAGGGTTGACCAGTCTTTGTTTTTACCTGATAGGCTTAGCCTCTGTATCTAGTTCAATGGTTTGTTGTGCTAACCTTGGATTAAATCCCTTTAATTCATCATAGCTCCAAGGAAAGACATCTGGGAACTCTTAGAAAATCTGTATGAAATCATATTTTTCCTGTTGAGTACTCACTTTACCGGTTTAGAGTACTTTATCTTCTCTGACTGAAATGGGTTTTTAATCTTCCACTTTGACCTGAATATTTTCCATTTCTTTTCTAAACGGGTCATTTGGGTTAAAAATTGAATCCAAATTCATGAAGCCTTTTAGAATCTTGTTCGTTCTCAACTGAACCACTTGGTCCCCATATTGTTGCTCTATTTTATCCTGGTTGTTGGCGGAGAATTCATTTTCTTCCTGTATAAAATTGATGATCTCCTAATCATTTTCAAACTCCTTCCATCTGGTGTTGTTGTCATAAGTAGTTGGTCTTAATACCACTTTGATATGGGGTTGAGTTTGGTATTTCTTGATACTTTCCACAACATCAAATGCTGCTCCTATCGGTGCAAGCCTATCTGTAGCTTCATTATTATTCCTTGGAGTAAAACTAATATTAAAGGCCTTCAATTCCTCCATGAGATCCCATACCTAATTCTTATAGCTTATTATGAGATCATTCTTAGTAGCATTCAATCCTATGACTTGATTCGCAACCAGTTCACTATCTCTAAAAACTTGCAAGTTCTTTATACCTACTTTCCTAGCCCAATGAAGTCTATGTATTAGGGCTTCATACTCAGCTGTGTTGTTTGAAAAAGCAAACTAAAATCTGAAGGGTGAATAGAATTTTATGTTTTTTAGTGACACAACCATGTTATATCCTCCAACACCCTTCCTACTCAT
The DNA here is from genome assembly GCA_019776745.2 of Taxus chinensis. Classification (NCBI taxonomy): domain Eukaryota; kingdom Viridiplantae; phylum Streptophyta; class Pinopsida; order Cupressales; family Taxaceae; genus Taxus; species Taxus chinensis. The sequence continues at coordinate 659,566,653 of CM034150.1, read as the reverse complement.
TGAGCCATCAAAAAATAGTTGCCATAATTTGTTGTCATCCTTATCTTCTAGCTTAGTGATGCTAGGGAGAGGTGGATTTTCTTCATGCAAGTAATATATGTCTAGTTAAGATTCTTCCATATCCTTGTAAGCATAAAAAAACATGCCTTTTCTTTGTGCATTCATCTAACGTCAAATATGGAATGCCTTCAACTTTAGTTCCCATTTCTGGAGTGTTTGAGAAATCATCTTAATCAAAGGCTGAGTAGTCGACATTGGTTGAGCTAGGCACATGCAACTAAATGTGAAAGTTTATAATTGGTTCTGATCTGATTGTAGCTTTTTCTCCATACCTCATGTTAAAGAGCATATGTAACCAGTGTGCTGATATGTACCCACCAATCTTAGCAGTGAAGTCCCTTGAGAAACATAAGTTAAAAGTAGTGGTAAGTAAATTACTGAAACATCTTGTAAGACAATGACATTCAAACATGCATGATCGTTAGGATTAATCCTTTAATCACTCCAACTATTCCAAATTTTGTCCCATCTAATTGCACCACTCCTTTAGATACTAGTTCATACTATAGGCCCAATTGATCTACTATCTATTTTTGCATTACTAAGCTACTTTCAATTGAATCGATCATGTAGTTTTGTAGGTCAATTTATTTCCTATGATCGGTGACACAAAGAACAATAGAGGCTTCAAATTTTTGCTTGGTTGACCTCCTTCTTGTTGCACTTCATTGGTTACTACCTTCTCCTAATTCCTAGGAGCCTCATTTGAAGGGACCCATTTTCCATTGCTATTTGCGAAAAGTCTTGTTTTTCTGGGATTGCTAATGACACCAACATGGAAATGCTTACGTGTATTTTATTCATTTGATCAATAATGTTGAAAAGGGATGGATCTTCCTTTTTCTACCCCTTACTTGGCACAATATTTTTTGGAGCTTGAATGGGCACATGTTTTGTTGCAAAAGGTGCCTTGGGATGACTTTACGGGTTTGGGACTGCTCTTGCATTGATAATTCCTTGTGGCATGGCTTGATGTTAAGAAACAATCATATTAGATAGATGCCCTTCCTATATGTTCCTCTTCTTTGACCTCGTGTTGGTAGCTACACCTTGGAATGGATGTTGGTTAACTCACTAGCTATTGATTTTCTTCCTCGATTGGCTCTTGGGACACATCGACGGTTTGCACCATTAAGGTCTGATTTAAAGAATCATTGAAGCATGTTTCCTAATTGTGAGGTTGGTTACATGGGAATCACCATTCATATTCATGTGCAAGGTTGTTTTGGTTTAGAACCAAGGCCCTGGATGTTGAAACTACATTTGGATTATATAGTTGAAATGGACTGGAAGCTTGAGGTTTTACTTGGTTCTAAGTTTGATTTGTAGCTTAATTCAAAGGTTTATTTGGTTGATACAGAGGCCTATTTGATTGAGCTTTAGGCTGATATGGCATGAAATTCTAGGCTTGTTTTTTCTTAGTAGTCAATAGCTTCTTTCCCAAGATTTGTAGTTGCTTCATAACCTCCTGAAGTTCCTTGGAACTTCAATAAGAAGTGGAATCCTCACTATTGATAAGATTTCTATGGAATGGAATGGGATTTAAATTAGGTGTTAGACTAGTTGTAGGATTTCCCATTTCCAGATATAAAGGAATAGGTGGCCTGGGTGAAATATTTTCTACTCGAATCAACCAGTTCTCCACCCTGATGGCTATGTTATAGGCTCTTGGTAGTGTCTTCCCTCCCATGAAATGTATCTTCATAGTTGTGTCTAAATTTAGAGTCTTCAAGAAGTAGAGGAACACGCCTTGGGAAGCCAGTCTCACAACCACTAGGATTATGTCCCATGTCTTTTGGAATTAGAAATTAAAATCTGCCATCTACTTGTTTAGATCTCTCTTGATTATTTTCAATTGTTCCAATAAAGACAGATTATTTGCCCTTTCTTTGATCTAACTGCAGAGGGCTATGTACAATCGATCCCAATTTGCAATCGACTCTACTGCTAAGCTCTTAAACCATTCCAAATACTTACCCTTGAAAGAAGAAGCTAACAATTTAACTACAACATCCATTTCGTTGATCTCGTGAATTGTAGAGACATTTGCAATGTCTTTAATATGGTTGATAGAGGTTGTATGATTCTCCCTAGTGATGTAGGGGATGTTTTTTAACACTATAAGTGGGATGGGGTTTTGTGCATTGAGGGAAAGTGGACTACTACCCATGAAGTTGACAAAAATATTTGGTGGCACTTGATGAGCCATTATGATTGGTCTAAGGACCCTAATTGACTAAAGGAAAGGTATAGCTGGTGAAGCTATGGTAAAAGGTTATGTTAGGTGGAGATGGTGATATTTTTGGTCTTCTTCCTCTACTTCCTCTTCCTAGATAAAATTCCAGGTACAAAAATATTCCTTCTTCTTTTTTCTCAGACCTGGTTAGAATTCTTCTCATGTACTTGAGGAACCTATGTTGCTACGCCACTGAGTTTCAACCGGGGGAGTCATCATATATGTTGGGAAATGATCCTCTACAAGCTAGGGTTTTACCAAGATGCACACCCAATATTGATAAACTAGAAAAAAACAACTTTAAAGGGCCTGAATGTTGATATTAAGAAGTTAAACCTTTTCTCGCAACTGGAATTCTCCAAAAAAATTAAATGTGGAGAGGTCCTCGAAATCCTGAAGTAAGAAAACTTTGAAATCTAAAATATAGTGCATAGTGTAACCTCTAAAATTCTGAAATTCCAAAAAACCTGAATTTCTGAAAGGTCCAAATTTTGAAACCTGAAAGTTCCAAAAACCTAAAATGTATGAAATTAAAAATCTATGAAATACAAAAATATAAAATTCTGAAATGGAAAAAATTATGAAATTTTGAAAACCCAAAAAAGTCTGAAATTCTGAATCCCGAAATGTAAAAAATTCTGAAATTATGAAATGAAAAATCTTGGGTTTTTAAAAATACCATTTTGATCCTTAGATCCTGATCTATATTTTGGTGAAATTTGGACTTGTTTTGGTCGTAAAAAACCTCTAAAATTTATTTTGGAACTCTGACCCTGTGGTGAAAACTCCAAAATCTAAAATTTTCTTCCTCTGAAGTGTGAATTCCTTGCAAATTCGTCCAGAGCTGTAGAAATGACTTCTTGTCCCACCAGGTGTGTCAAAACTGTTGTGGCAAAATCATAGCACCCCTGAATTCTTGCAAGTGAATAACTGGGTAGTCAGTACGATTTGTCAAACGTGTAACTATCTTAAAGTGTGGAGCTTTGCAAAATTGAATAGATCTTTATAGAAGGCCAAATTCTTGTCCTAACCTAGTGCAAACTACTCCAAAGTGCATAGAATCACTGCTCTAACCCCACTGTAATGATTTTCCAATGGGAAAAGGATAAAAGTATTGTATGAAAATGAAAACTACTCTAAGAGAAGGTGATGCACAAAGAAGTAATGTTGGATAACTTGCATTACATGAGAATGAAAACAAAAAAATTAGGGAGGGTAGTCAAGCACCACATATCCAAATAGCTACTACAAACCCACTTTTCAAAAAACACAACACCAATGAGACCTTGCAATAAAAATATGATAATGCAAAATAACCTCTAACTGTAATAAAAGATCAAAGAAGATACAATAAAACACAAAAGAGGGTTCAAAACATCCAAATATTTGATTTTATTTCTCCAATAATTTGATACACTACATTACAATAGGGGTCAAAGGCATGAAATTTGTATCACAATGCTCAAAGGGGAGGTTTGAAACTCCACAGATTTATCATAAACAAGAAATAAGGGAGGGGAAATTGCAAATTATCCAACCCTTTTTATTGAACCCCTCCTTAAAATTTTTAGAATAAGATTAACATGAGAGATAGAATACAATTCTAAAATTTCTCCAAAACCCACTAAAAATTATCATTATTTCCCTACAATAGTGGGAAAACTTGCAAAAATCCATACTCTTGTAGACTGCCTTGTGTTTGAAGAAATGGACTTCATGATTGAACCTGGGTATGGCATAAGCTCCTTAAAATTAATCATGATTTCTTATCCTCCTAACTCATTAATTTCCTACATTTGATCTTTCCATGTTGTAGAGTTTCGAAATACCTTTCCAATGACTGTAAATTTGTCAAAAATGTAGGAGTGTAAGGGAAGTTGTTATCATTTCTGTCTAGGTGGCTTCCTAAGCTCATTCCTCACCTACCCCCCTGATCTCTGAAATTTGATCCTTACATTAAATTCCTATCTTAATTTCCTTTCTAATGAGTACAATTTTATTCAATTTTGATAAGGAATGATCAAGTTATTCAATTTTTGTTCAGGCCACCATTTAAGTTACTCTACCCACCTACTGAGCTCCTCCATGAATGTAACACAACCCTCACACGCCACCAACTTTGTGCAAGGATTGACACCCAATGTCTCCATCTACCCACTCGACTCCTCAAATGACTCGTCCATGTGAACTTGGAGGGCTCCTTTTGGGATTTTAGAGTTTTATTGGCTTCAGAACTTTGGGCTTCAATTGCCATCAAATCGTCAATAGCTCGCCAGTCCTCGAAGACTCCTCATTCCGAAAATATAACTAGCTTACCACACATTCATCATCTTCAAGTTTCAGGTTTTTTTGAGTTTCGATAATTTAACTCACCATTTCAAATTTTTTCCACGCTAATTTCTATATTTATCATCCCCAAAATCCCGAGCCATGTCGGGTAATGACTCACCAAGCGAGTTAACTCATGAAGCTCTTACTTTGGACTTCAGGATTTTATGCCTTCGGAGAAATTTATCACTCCGTTTTGGGCCTTTGACACACTGAGCTCCAAAGTTGGAGACCCCCGATCTACGAACTCAAAACTTTTGAATTCCCTGGCTTGCTTGCTCTGATAAGCCTTCATCGACCCGTTGTTTGCCTACCATGCAATGTCGTGCTAAGTTGACCTCATTAGTTCGATGCATCAAACCATCCTCACAAATCTTCCATCAATCAAGCTCCACACACATTGATCAAGCCTTGATTTCCAAGCTCCCACTGAAAAAAACTCGAGCTCCCTCTTGGACATACTTTGTGTTTGACTAAATCACTCGGACTCAAGCTGGAGCCTTCCTTTCTTTTCCCTCCCAGCACCCTGAGTTCACAAAGTCTCATCCCAATACTGAGTTCTTTGGCCTCCACTTTCCCTGAGTTGAGTCACCCAAAATCTTCACAATCTCACAAATGAGCTCCCTAGCTCCTTAACTCGCCATGCATCCCTATCACATTAGCTTGACCTTGGACTTGCCGAGTCTATTTTTTCGGTCCTTTATGAGCTATCTCCATATGCATCGATCTGATTGCAGAGCTTGACTGAGACAATATGAGCTCACCTAAGCTCCTCAAACATGAGTTCTACACCTTCACTCAGGATTGACAAACGTAAGATTTCGGCTATCAGACATGATCAACCTTATATACATTTTGATGTTCCTTTACATGCACCTAGTGTGCATTTTACACCAAGTCATATGCAGGCATCTTCTTCATCCATATGTGTTGATGTGGGATGGATATCTGATCACTCATGGCGAAGACATAGGAACTCATTGAGAGGACTCTACAGGCATGGCTCCTCCACCATTTAACCTCTTGCTCCACTTTTTATACCTTCTGCATTGTAATGCTCTGTGTTTTGAGCATTTTTCTTTAGCAGGTGTAGTGTATCTCTCTTGTTTTTTGAGAGATTTTATATATGTATTTTCGAAATTTTTGGCATGTTGAAAGACTCTCTTATGTGGGAGCTATTTTGGTGAAGCCCAGTGTTAGTTTTTCAGTGTTTGAGTAGTTGTTTTGACAACTTATATAGATTTGTAGCGTCGTTCCACCCATTGAGTAGTATGGGAGGGTGTGGTGATGATCCTGCTTCTTCGGGTTTTGTGTCCTTGCCTTGTTACCTTGGATTTTCTTGGATTGTGGCACTCATATTTCTTTGGATCTTGTGTCCTTTCCTTGTTGCCTTGGTTATTTTTCTTAGATCGTGGCACACCTATTTGTTGCAGTTGATCGAATTATGTTTGGTGTTTTTTTATACTTTTGACATCACTCCATTGACAGTTTCCCTGTATGAAGCTATTCTGGTGAAGCCTAATGTCAGTTGTTTTTGAGTTTTATGGTTGAGCAATGGATTCAGACAATAGTGCACACAAAAATTATTCAACATTATACGATTTTTTTAGCTGAGCTTCTTGGGATGCCTTGCAGCGGGTTTTTACTCTCTCTCTCTACTTTGTTATTACTAGTTTTGGGTACCTAGCGATGTTCCCTTTTTCCCAGTTATTGTATGAGTACCTCATCAGGCCTAGTTGTCGGGACTCATATTGTGGATATACCAATTTTATTTTGGGCCTCTAGCTTCACTTGATGGGGGTTGTTAGAGTAGGTATATACCTTAGCTCATGAGGTACTTTATTTACCTTTATTGTATTTATCCTCACCCACTTATGTGTGTGGATATTTATTTTATCTTATTTAGATATTAGGAAGATATTATCTATTTGTTAGGTATAGTTCTTTCCTTGATCTATGGTATTGACTAGATCTTTGATGACTAGTTCTTTCCTTGATCTATGGTATTGACTAGATCTTTGATTACTAGTTCTTTCCTTGATATATGGTATTGACTAGATCTTTGATGACTAGTTCTTTCCTAAATCTATGGTCTTGAATAGTTCTTTGATGACTAGTTATTTCATTTATTTACGACTTGATCTATGGCCTTGATTGATTCTTAGATTGATCTTCCTTAACTATATAAGCAAGGATCATTCTAATTGTACTCATATATGAGAGTTCCAAAATAATATATGACATTACTTTTATTTGTTTGCAAATTCTCTTGTAAATTTATTCTGGTGAATTTCTTTTAGCTTATAAAACATGGTGTGATATGATCATCTGAGATCTTCACAACTTGGAATGATCTTCTTATTGTTCCTTTCACCCCCTTTGTCATTAATGACAACCACCTTCAGAAACATTGATGGCAACCGCAAGACAAAACACACATACAAGATATGTTTTCATGTTTATGATGCTATTGCCCCCCCGTTTGGAATTTATGACAAAGGATATAATGACAACTCAACATGAAAAAACACAATAACAGTAATGTAAACCAACTTACTCACTTTAATATCTCCCCCTTGGTCTGTACCTTCTCTTTCTTGTCTTCAACAACATCTATAAGATACATGGACCTGATTTAATCATGCATATGGTTCCCCCTGAGTTGATATTCTCTATAATTTATCTCCATTCACGATCTACAATTTCCTCTAGGTCTGTATCATGTAAAATCTACAATCTACACCTCTAAAATTGCCATACCCACTTTTAGGACCAATGTCCCTAAAGCATACTCTCAGTCCATATTTTCCAAACTTCATAATGCAATAACATCAATCACAACATCTGAATCATCTTCTAGGTTATCCCCCTATCATTGTACCATCAAACACTATCTAAGCTAAAGTGAGGTCAGATACCTTGAGAAATCATCATTGAGAAAGGTCACAAACTCCATTACAGTCCTAAAGAGATATTTTAGTATTCTCTACCCCTGTTTCAGTGTATCTAACTTCTACAACCTATCATCATGTTTTCAGCCATCAACTCTGTCTTGCAAGTACAATCATACCTATCTTAGATATAACTTACTATCAACCAAACCTTGAGATACATTCGTTCCACTTCTAAATTCATCGTTAATGACCCACCTACTGAGATCAAAACACCTATCTTACCATGATCCCTATGCAATATTTTGTAGATATTCTTCACAAAACACATTACTTAGTTCACTGAATTTTTCTCAAACTCATTCCCACACAACCTTTATGATGCTTATGCATACTGTGTGCAATTTAATGCATGAATTAAGAATTGATACACATCATAAGACACTTCTCATACCTTGAGGGCCACACTACATGATTTCACACAAATTAGGCCTTCTAAGAATAGAGACATCATTTCTTACGAAGAACTTTCATATTTAAGAAAACTCATAATAATAGCATACTAGGTACTATAGATAGGTAATAATGAGTTTGGTACATCGTTCATCCTTGCATCTTCAGTCCAATTTCATGTGGAATGATGAAAATTCTCATACACCATGCTAAAATGATTGTTCTTTCTGCATATGGACTTCATACTTCACTATTGTGTCTTTCATCAGATCATAGCATCATTAAATGTATATTCTTGTTGAAACTATACACCCATACCATTATCTTGCAACTTGGCTTCATGATGATCATTCATGCTTCTTTCATTGCTAGGATGTCATTTTATCTTGAAATTTAAAATTTACTCCTTCAAGAACACAATCATCCTTTTGATCAACAACTCCATGACTGTGTCACTTTGTCAAAACTTTATTACATACTCCCCCTGAGATAAGACTCCATTCTCTTCCATCAATTGAGACTTAACTTGAATGATTGAGAATCAAACTCAACATACATGTAACAAAGATGTTCAACTCTAATACCATCTTTAAACTTTGAGAACTCAATAAATAGTCAACAACATCTTCTCTTTGACATATTTATATATCTACCTTAAGAACACTTTTATGAGTCAATATCCTCAGAATTATTCTTCAAACCTTCATCAAGCCCACCCTCCTAGAACTAGGATCTCTTTCTTTGACATCAATTCGTGGGCTCATAATTGTATCTCAGACCTTAAGACCATGTACCTCTATGAAAATGCTAGATAGGTCAAAAAAATTCATTGCAACATACCTTTGATCTCTTCATGACGAATATTCAAACAAACTCTTTGTAAACTTATAGTCCTCGGTCCTACAATATTGATCCTTCAGTACTTTTTCAATCCAACTCAGACTTAACCAACTAACTTTAAACCCAGAGAAATTCCTCATGGAGCTCAAAATAGCATGATAAACTCCCCATGGGATGATATGACCTTTTTCAAATCTATTTCATATCTTCACGCATCAATTTGACATTCTGCAACTTTGAGTGTTCTTCTAAGCACCTTAACCAAATAGAATAGGCATGCTTACACCTTCAAGAGATTACACAATTCAATTTTTGAATAAGAAACTATAAAGACAACAATGTTATAGGTAGAACTTCTTCAAACATCTTTGATGAACTATGACAAAGCACATATCAAGACTTGAACAATCTTGATAACCAACTAGCTCACAAATACCACTTTTTCACTTGCACAGATGTAAAAACACATAATCACATATATTGGCAACACATAGCAATGAGATACACAACCATACCTTTAACAAATTCACTCACGTATTTTTAGATTTAATAGAAGACTTTACACATCTTTAAGAAACTAGCACAAACTATTTTCAAATCAAGACATCTTACAATGATATGTAATCATGATAAACCCTCTTTCATTCTGACTAACAACATACTGACCTTTGTGATGCACACACTAGACCTTTTAGTAATTGTGGACCTTATGAAACTTGATAGTGGCCCTTGGAACACAAGATAAATACTATTTCTTCATGATTATCATAGTCTTTGACACATTTCAAGCCATACCACATGTTATCAAGGCTTCAACATATGATACAGACCTTGAGGAGCAATGACACAGACCAATATCAAATTCACTTTATGCTATACAAACTTACGAGAACCATAAGACATAGAAATAACTTGCTCTTAGAGACAATCACAGATTGATCCCACTTTTCACATATCATAATTATAATGCATACTTATGAGCAATATAAACATACCTTGTCAAGATATATCCATAAAAGAAACATCACAATCTTGCTTCCTTCACTAGATGAATGTCTCATAGAATCCTTGAGAAGACACCCAAACCTCTTAGAGCACTAAAACATAATATAGTCATCAAATGATCCCAAGGACTCTATCCTCTCTCTCTTTCTTTGAGATCCTTTCACTCTTCTTGGATGACCTTCTAGGTATGATAGTTTCATTAGAAGAAAAGCTACATCTTTTAATCAGAGACCAGTTAAACACTCATGATACAAATCATTCAATTATCCCTCTCTCAGTTAGATAAAATAGTCCTTCATGACTTACATTGGGATTATCAAACCTCATTTCTTCCTTCTTGATGTTTCTAACATTTTTAAGGTTTTCTTTCTCAACCTCAAATCTTAGGTCCATCCTTCTTGACCTTAGAACATTATATAACAATCTAAGACTCATTTATAGAACTGATCTTACTTTTCAATACACTTCCATTTTTCCTCTTGGGAGATCAAAACCTAGTTTTAACTCTTGGAGATTTATCTTTGTGGCAAAATCTAACAATATGTCCTTGTTTGTGACAATTGTAACATACAACACATTTTTTATCTCTCAGCTGATATGCATTCACAATCAACTACCTTATGACCATGTTCACAACATGCATAACATTGACCATTGAAAGAAATTTGATGATTCCATGAATACTCATTTCTTGAGGGCTTATTCTTGCAATCTTTAGATCTATGACCAAACCCATCACAAGAATAGAAATAACCATTAAATGAATAACCATACCTATTTATATTAGGTTGCCTAAAAGGGTTAGACCTTGAATTTTTCCTTTTGGTCTCCTTCATGTCAACTTGATTACTATGTCCAACTTTTTCATCTCCATGCTTCTATATATGTTCTCTTTTGTAGCAATAACCAAATTTGTCATTTCTTGCTCTTTGGTTATTCAACATATCATCTAGGGCTTCAGAAATATTCTCCAACATCTCATAGGTCTTCAATCGGTTATGTACCTACTCTAAATCTGATTTTAATGATCTCAACTCATCTTCATACCTATTACAATCATCTTATTTAGATTTTAGGGTTTTAGTCACGCTTTCCACTTGTGATTCCAAATCACTTTGATTTCTTGACCATGCTCTATCTACATATAAACTGATATGATCTTGTAAACCATGAATCAATGACTCTACAACTTCATACTTATTTCTTAAATATGCTTCAACATCAGATGACTTTCCCAATTGTTTTGTGCTTTAAGGATCTCCTTCAAGTGATTGAACTTGCTTCTCAAGGACCATATCTAATACCAATTTTTGGAAGTGCAATGTAATGAGAGGGGGGATTAATCAGTCCTATAAAAATTTCATTTCATTTTTCATTACATATATTCATCATTCAAACCATTCATTTAATCATCCATGAACCATGTGAGCATATTAAGTATGTTTTAGACAATCACAAGTGCATACAACATAAGAGAGAACAAAAGACACGAGATGTAAGTGGGATAACCTCAAGGGGAAGAAAACCCACAGAAAACCTTTACTTATATTACACAAAACAAAGTACTTGCAAGAATATTACACATCTTGTAAGGTTTCTTTAGTGAAGCACCCATTTCACAAGGAGCACCCACCCCTAAAGCTTTGCTAATATGACTCATAACAAAGGACTTGCATGAATAATACTCATCACAAAAACCCATTTTATAAATGAATGATCACATAAGATATGTTGCTCCCAAACCTATTTTTGATCCAAGTTCAGCTCTAACCACACCAAACCCTCCTCAAACTTCTCTCTCTCTTAACTCACTCAAATATGCCCTCTCATGTGCTGATTAGGTCAATTTACCTTACATATTTGATCCTAAATATTCCTCAAAAATTTATCAATCTTGTAAGATCTATCCATAGCCCCTCTACACTCTTCTTTAACCTCATATAGGTCTCTCATATCCTCCTCTTCTCAACTAGTCACAAATGACATAACACACTTGCTTATATACACGTCACTAGCCCAAAACATCTTTATTTCAGCCATGACCATGCAGGTCAGTCATCCTAACTCAAAAATAGATCAATAAAATCATATAAACACCACCAAAATATTCATGTAGGTCGGAAGGGGCCAGACATCAAGAACAAGCACAAGGTTTCTCAAATAAGCTCCAAATGTGCTCTCCAAGATCCAACGAATGTACAAGGACTTCCAAAGACCTCAAACAACATTTTCATGGATCTATTAGCTCTAAAAAATATAGGTCTAACCTCTCAACATCAAAAAATTTCTCATGAAGCTCTGAAACATCCATATCCACCATGAAACTCACCAAGTTGCAAGCAAGAACAACTAGGTCTTGAAGCACTTGAAAAATCACCTTCCAAGACTAAATGACATAACACACAAAAATTCATCATCATGACACATGTGACACATAAAAAAAAGGTATTAATTTCACCTAACTCATGAAACTCATTAGAATCTTCAAAACATGGCACAAGACCCCAAAATGACTTCTTTTCAAACACTGCTCAAGCTGGCTCCAAAACCCCAAAACTAGGTTGGTTCACACATCAAATCACCTTATCAAAGCACCAACCACATATCAATCAAAATATTATGATGTCTACTATCTAAAACCACCAATTAAAATCTTTAGTTCAAGCCTTAAGGCATCAAAACAAAGCAATCTATAGAACAACTCATTATGGCTCAAAGGACTCAAGAACCAAGTCTTGAGGAATCAAGCTCCAAACACCTCCAAAACAACTTACAATCTCAACCAAAGCATGGAACACATCAAGGGATACCTAGAAAAAATATTCAAACACTAAGAAGCATAGCTCATGTGGATAAATATGATTCAACACATTTGTTTTAGTCACCTTCTTAAGCAAGCCTAATAGGACCAATTAGGCCATTAGAGATTATAAAAGAAAAAACCTTTTAAAATAAAACCAAAGATTCAAACACATTATAACAGGTTCCAACATGCTATCTATGATAAAAAAAACCACAACTATAACATGCAAAATGAACAAACTCACTTCAAACCAAAAGACTGGCATTTTATCCCTTAAGGCCAAAATCGATAGTGCTATTTTGAGGATATGTATATTTCATTTTCTCCACTATACCTGCCTAGTTAGCATCCCAAGGATTATAGAAAAATTCATTTTTTATCATGGAACCTTCATCTCAGCCCTGAAACTTCAAATTTCCACAAAACTAGGGTTTTTCTCTCACTTCCTAAAACAATTGGAGCATTAAAACTATACCAAAATGAGCCCAGAAAAATTCTATATAAGCCCAAATAATCAAATTTTCTTGTTAATGTTATTTGAATACCATACCATGCATATTTCTCCAGTCGCTTTGCTATGCTAGGGTTTTAACTAGGGTTTCAAACCAACTTGATCTTCTTAATGGTTCGTTCATAAATGTATGATGATCAAATCACCTCATTTTTTTTGCAAAATATTATTATATCAATGAAAATATAACCTCATTGAAATCCTACATAGGTCCCATGCAAAGTGTATGTGAGTAGGATGAGCAAAACTGAAGTTCACATATCAAGACTGGATTTTGCCTTCTCTAAAACTCAGTTATGCCAAAAACCTTATAAATTTCTTGCAATTCCTTGAACTATTTTGACCTAAAACTTGGAACGAAAGCATCAAAATTACCTCCTTTATGTATTTCAAATCACATACTAAGATCCAATTACTGCTTCAACTCTCCAACCACTGAGAACTTACCTTTTGCTTACATGCCTAGTTCTTAAGAAACTTCTTGCTCCACAATAACCATAAAAACACCATGAAAGAGCTCAGTAACTAACTTGAAACTCCTTCATATACATCATATGCAACACCAAAAATCTCCTACCATTCTTAAATAAGGATACTTCCTTACTCCATATCTCATTCCTCCATACCATGCACCACATGCTCTGGGTCTATGAATAGGCTTAGAATGACATGACTCAACCATGATAACCCATTAATTAACCATAGGGATACCTCATTACATACCCTTAGAAACCTCTCAAACATCATACAAACTATGATAAACCTCGTGAAAACCTTTAAACCAAATTTGCAGAGGTCATACTTTGACCATGCCTACTAGACCATGCTCCAATATACTAAAGAACATCATCAAAATAAGTCACTACCAATCAACCTTCATGTTTGACTTTGATTTACACCTCATGAAGACTCAAATGACACTTATATTCCCTTTTCCATAGATGGAATTTGAGATCAATGAAAACAACTAGATACAATGGCCAACAAAAACCCATATCTTCTTAAATTTAGTCAGAGTTTATGTAGCAAGATAATCGAATCAACACAGAGAAAGTAGAATATAATAATATATTCAGGATGCATATAGAGAACATTCCAGAGGATATTATATAGCTATAGAAATATGAAAACAACTTCCTATAAAAAAAGGAAGTGATACAAACAAATAACATGTTAAAGGTTTTACGGGTGCAACAAAACTCTACTAATATATTATTGTTAAAAAAAATTTTATACTAAATAACAATATAACCAAAATAATAACCACACCATAGTAAAATATATTTACCATACGATAAACTAAAACCACATGTGAACACTAAATTCCTAACATATCTTTAGTTGTAACTAACAAGACTTGGTGAAGAAACACCTAAACCTCCATATACAACCTAAACAACACCAACACCCCAACAAAACACCAGAACTCCACAAATACAAGATTAGCTTAGATTAATGCAAGTATAGCACAAAGTAAAAAATGAATTAAGAACTTGCAAAAGAAACTAATAAAATTATGAAACTGAGAGTAGTGAGCAACAAATAAAGTTAAGTGACATGATTATCGATAATGTTTCTCTAATACCATATGAGAGAGTCTAAACATGAGGATCAAAACAGAATGCGTGCACATCAACAAAATTTCACTAGAACGAAGGCATGAGGTAGCTCCAAACAATACGTAATTAATCACCAAGAGTTTTGTATGCAATAAAAGGGTCTACTCATTCTCATAAATCAAAAAAATATGTACACATAGGAGTGTTGTGCACCTCCCATTTCTTGACTTGTCATACCCCCAAAATAGGGTAAGGGAGTTTCAATCCAATTATGGAATGTAACTCCCATATGATATATGACACAATGACGCATATGACAAAGTTTGTCACATGTCATATAACTCATAATGACTAACCTAAATACTTATGACTCACCTAAGTGAGATGAATCACCATGGGTGAGGGAAATTAACCTATTTAATAAATAAAAATGAAAAATATCCCTTACACCAACAAACACTACCATATATTAATGAATTAATGTTAAGATACTACAAATTCGGTGTTGAATTATATGAAGAAAATTTGAACACCAAAATATGACACCAATTTTGTATCATCTTACAACTAAACACTATTATATTGGTGTTAAATAATAAGATGATACCAAATTGGTGTTATATTACAAAATATAGATATGAACACTTAAAATTTAGGTGTCCTAATGTTAAATTTATAGGATGATACCAAATTGGTGTTATATTACAAAAAATAGATACAAACACCAAATTTTTCGGTGTCCTGGTATTGAATGTTTGAAATTTTTGTAGTGTTAACTTGTACGTGAAGATTCTGAAATGATATAGATGTGTCAGGAAGATGTCTTGGGATGAATTTTATCTTGTTAAATACTTAGCTCTATGATATTTGGATACTTGTAGATACGCCAAGCTAGACTACTTGATCTAGTTGAGCGCTTTAGACCTGTAGTGGGGTCTATGTTAGATGATGTCCAATTTATTTGAGAAGATTTAGGAACCCTTTGAGTGATTTTGGAATTATATTTTCAATATGAGATTATAAGAATGCTATGTAAGTTATAATGTGATAATTATTTATTTATATAGTCTTTCGTAGGCTAGATATTATGATGAGGTCAAGCCTAGGAAGATGAAATAACTCAAATAATGATTTAGTATTGTAAATAAATTTAATTATTGAGAAGGGGAAGGACTGTACATGTTAGCTAGGACCGGACCCCACATCCCAACCCTTCCATATGGTTTGTAATAGGAGAGAAAAATTCTTAAACTGAAAGTTGTGCAATGAATATCAAATGTTTTATGCCCCTTTAATTGAAGAATATTTCCAAATTTGTCAAAAGATCATGATGTAAAGATAAGAAAGTTATAGAATGGCTAGACAAATGCTGATACTAGTTTATGAATGTGATCATTTGTCTTGACAAGTATACAAGGTCAAACTTGATATTTCATAAGGATACATTACTTGATTTTAGTGTATACATTCCCCCCTTTAAGTGTGTAATTGAAAATTTTAAAGTTTAAAGGAAAAACATACCTGAGTGTGCACACACACTTTACCTTTACTCAAAGGGACTTCATGATGTGTTCATGTGTGCATGATCCATGATGAAACCTATAACATAGAATGTAGTCAATGTATATGATAGAAACTAAATTTTTAGTCAAAATATAGATAGTACATTACAACATTGAATTATTGTAAATAGTTCACAAGGGAGCTGCAAAACATGGAAAGAGTAAACATGTTTTTTTTTATGGAGGGAGGAGATCCTTTGGTTGTCATGCCTTGGACAGTTGGAATGCTCTTTGGAGATGTAAAATTATTGGGGGCAATTAGTACCTAATGTTGTTCCATATGAGATAGTAAAGGAGGAAGGACTAGATTATAAACGACCCTTCGATTCCTTACACATTTGAGGGTGTGAAGAGAGAGGAATAAATAAATAAATATATATATATATATATATATATATATATATATATCTCATAGTTTTTCTCCTACAATTTCATATATATATATATATATATATATATATATATATATATATATATATATATATATATATATGAATCTCATAGTTTTTCTTCTACAATTTCATTTTTATAGAATTTGGTGAGAAAATGGGAAAAATCATTATACGAAGATCAAATTATTACTTTGAGGTGTTTTCACCCTTTTTAGATTTGATTAACATTTACATATAACAAAAGAGGAATGAAATAAAAGATACATCGGGTTATCATAATTAATTAGCTTCTAACATTAATCATTCAATATCATAACAATGAATTAATACTTGCAACAAAAGTACATGATATAACACAAGTATATAAATACAAGGATTGAGTGCACTTAGTTGATTACAAACAAATTTGGACTAATTTGGGTGATCTGAATAATGGAACAAGGAGATATAGACTTGAGAGTGCCTCGATACAAAAAATGTAACTTGAAGATTCTTATGGGAAGGAGCATATAATAGGGGTAAGAATTTTTGTGTGGTCTTAACCCTACTTAGAACTATGATATGTAACTTTATGGGTTTGTCGCTTATTTGAATATCTTTGTTGCTCTTTGTCGATCACATTATGGGGGGTATGTGAATGCTCTTTTCAATCTTTCAAACCCTAACCATAGATAAGAAGTACTATAAAACAAAGATTAGTTGGGTTGTGCGCATCCCCATGCACTGACGATGTTTTTAATACTTCAAAGAGGCCTCAAACTGCACGTCATTCTCCACCTAACATGTGATATCTAGCTATAGAGCAATCAAATTTAACATCCTTCCTTTGGCAAAGCTTGACTTGAGTTTATCCCTTGAAAATATACTTGAGTGAGTAGATTTGAGCACATGTAAATGTAGGAAGTAGTCCCCTAGATGTAGTGGGAATCTTTCAGAGTTCTAGATGGTGTTGTCGTAATGAATGTATAAAGGTATTTTTGGAGTGTAGAGAGATTTGGGTACATTTTGTGCTAGCTTTTGCTATAGGAGTCCATAAGAAGTGATAAGGTACTAAATTAGGTGAGTTTCACTTGGTTATATATGCTTCCAAAGGTTATTTAAGTTGTAAAGGTTGTCCGAGGAGGAGTAAATGACCCAAAAAATAATGTGTAAGAGAAAACTCGTGATCAAAGTAAGAAAGGTCAAAACCATACACTAGGATCATGAATGTATGGACATTCCTACCCTTGTTATACATTTTTTAACCTAGAGGGGAAATATGAAGTTTGAAGTTTAGAATCTGACTAACAAAGTTTCTTAATGGATTTCTAGCATTCAATTCTAAAAAACTATCGATAGTTGAGTGTGTATGATCAAGCAAGTTAGACAAGAGACCTAGAGATGTACCAAATGCGAATAGATAAAGTGCCCTTATTTGAGCAAGAGAGCAATATAAAGACTAACAAACTCAAAGAGTATAATTACCAAATTTGAGTGTCTACATTTAACCCCCTTTTAAGGATTAAATGAAATTACATGTTTAAAGGAAAAGATATTGTAGCCTTTTCAATCACAGTGGTCTATTTTAGCTATGAGAGATCACTCATCAAGAAAAAACCCATGTTCATAGGGTCAAACCATAGTCAAAATCAAAATTGTGATATTTAAACACTTCTTTTTATATCAAATCATCTTTTAGAGGAATAGACAAAAAATTTCCATCATTCCTTGAGTTCCCCACTTTACTGCTTTGGCTGATTGAGTTAAGGTTTTTAGAAAATCAAATTTTTGAGGAATAGGCTAAATTGTTCCTTTGTTCCATTTGTTCCTCACATCCCCACCATGGCCACATTGTATTTGAAAATTGGGTAAGTTGACATTTTTAGGAACAAGAGAACTTACTCATGTTCCACATGTTCCCCACATGGGCCCAAACAACATTGAAGGAACAACTCCTTCATTCCTTTTGTGCTCCAAAACACCACCCAAGCCACAAAAGATAAATAATATGGTTAAGTCATTGATTGGAGGACAGGGAGGAAATGTTCTTGTGTTCTATTGGTTCTCCACATATTCACCATAGCCAATTTGGGAAGCCTAAATTGGCTAAGTCAACTCCATATGGAACTAAGGGAATAAATCAGTTAAGTTAGCATTATAGGGAATAGAGGGGACAAATCGATTAAGTCAACTTCAGAGGGAACATAGGTAATAATCAGTTAAGTTGACTTTTAAAGGAACATGAAGAACTATTCTTGAGTTCCTCCAGTTCATGGATTCTCTACTTTAAAGTAGTGGTGATGTTGTAAATAGAAAAAGTACCAAAATATCATTTTGAGCAACACCTGAACTTGTCCTTACAGGTTAAATTTCGGAGTAAAACTCTAGTTTTGTCATTTTGGTAAAATCCATAGAACAGATCAAGTTAGAGTGAAGGGAAGTCAAGAATACAAGGGAAAGACTAAGGATATTTGAATCTTGCGTTAAGAGAACATGCAACAGGGCCTATTGGAGAGCATTGAATCCACAGTGAGTTTCAATTTGTGAACTACCTAATGTCATAGTGTTGGTATTTATGAACTCTTACATGTTCCTCCCTCTCTACAATTCATTTCTCCTACATATAAAAGAGATTATTCATTAAAGAGGGGGACCTCTAGCTGTTTGTGGCTGAGCCCTATTACTTTTTGTACTTGTTTCATCTCTTTAATCAATAAATAAGTCATGTTTTCCTTCTCATTACCTATAGTTTTTGCAAGTTTGTGTTTGTAAGCTGATTTTGATATTGTGATATTGTTTATCCCTGAATTTACATTCTAAATTCCATGCCCTATTGTAATAACATGCTAATTTCTAAGTCATAGCTTGTGTTTGACTAAATTTTTGCAGGATTAAGTTGCAAAGTCTACCAAATTTCCTTTCCAAAGCTATTTTCTGCCCCCTCTCTATGTTTTATAACTTTCAAACCTTTCTCTAAAATACTTATGCATTAGTTTATCAATTTGTGAGTTATATAAGGTGTGTTAGTTCCTTTGATCCATATGTGTGGTTCAAACAAGTCTGAGATCCCTAAACTTTCTAGTATATCACCCCATTTTTTTGTTTTTCAATCTCCTTTCCCCCTTTTCCCGGTTCGTGTAGTAGAGTAGAAGATAACTTTTTAGGTGTTACAGAAGGGTAACCAACCCTCTCTTGAGGATCACTACAATTTTAGGTCACCCACAACCTAGGAGTGTTCTAATTTTGTTAGTTGGAAGGGGATTAATCACACCTCTCCCAAAGGGTGCATTCTTTTGTGACAAAAAATACTTGAGTGTATATACACTCTTTGTCTTCAATCAAATGCTTATTTTGTAAGATCCTGTTGTATTGGTGTTAGAGCACTCCATGATGAAACTTGTAACACAAAGTGTGATTAATGTCCATGATAAAGAATTTAACTTTAACTCAAATGTAAAGATGTCATGTAACTGAAATCTAAATATGTAAATAATGAAACAAAAAGATGTAAAAAGTGGAAAGAATACACATGTGTTTTGAAGAGAGAAGAGTTTCTTGTTCTTTGCTTGTATTTGAAGATTTGGATTATTGAACTTTGCCAAATAATTGGGGATGATAAATCCCCAATTATGTTGATGAGATGCAAGAGTACTGGGTGTATGGAACCGAACACATGAATGACGAAGGGATAGAAGAAGAATGAGGAGCCGAAGCAACCCATGAAAAAAAATACTGTGTATCAAAGTCATTTAACAACTACGGTATCTTCCCCTTTATGTGTAAGAGGAAAGGAATGAATTCTTATAAATACATTAGCTACATCGATACCTTCCATGACCCCACAGACCACACCGTTGAAGATAGATCTAGGCTCAATTTTATAATTTAAGACACACACAATAAAAGAGAATGAATCGCCCACATATTTTCCCCATGTATCACACAACCTAGTAAAAATGGAATAGAGGTGAAATATGTTGAAATGTAGACAAAAAAAAGGAGACTCGTTCCCCCAATATCCCTAAAACTAAAATTAAAACTGAAAATACGTGTTGTAGAGAAGAAGGAAGGAAATAATTCATGCCAAACTAAAGTAATTTGAACTAAGTCATTTGAGTCTTAAATTGTTCTGAAAATATGTTCCTGTGGGTGAACATATGGAACTGATGAGAAATTTGTTGTGATTTCCCCAGGGAAAAACTATATAAATGGATCAGGAACATCTATACAGTCTTGACCATAGTGTACATTTTTTACATTGTGTTTATTTTCTATATTTCATTGTCTGATGCATTTTCTGAGTAATTTTGTTATGTGCTTGCCTCTATCTAAGCCCAAAATTTTGTTTGTGTCTATTGTAAGTATAGAAATACCAGAATGAATTCCCCATCTTTTGAGACACATGTGGTACAAATTTTGAGCACGAGGCTCAAAAGAATAGATGTGTAACAACATCTAATAAGTCTGATAATCTGTGTAGAAAAAACATGAAGGGATGATGTGGTGGCCACCAGAAGAAGATGTATCTACAAAGAGGATGTGTATGGTGAAGACCATGACACGCAACAAGAGAAACAATAGAAACGAAAAACTAATAGCAACAAGAATGTTAACAAGAGAACTAGTAACAATAGTAATAATAGTGCATATGGAATTAGAAATAAGTACAAAGATAACAATACAAACATTGTCACACAGAAAAGTGTAGTGCTTGCAAACATGGTACACCCACTGTGTCACAAGCTAATAAAGTCCCTTGGGCCTACAATCAATATATTCAATATCACACAAAAAAGGAATGATTCCAAAAACATAGGACACCCACAGTTTTGCAAGACAAATAAGGCCCTTGGGCCACAATCAAATCAGCAAACAAGTAGCTAGACACATAACTAGCAATAATGTATAGAAGACAAGAGTATCATAATGTGATGAAATAACATTACAAGTGGTATATAGGAGTATATGAAACAAAAAAATTCAAACACCATACAAGACACTTATCTTAGTCATGTTAGTTCAAAAGATAATAAATATAATATGTATGTAATCAGCATAACGAGGAAGTGAAAAGACACTAATGAAATACTAACACTTGGTTTTTTTGGAGGGTCGCCCCTAAAAGAAGTATTTAAGGAACCATGATAGCTCCTATAATCACGTATTGATCTATAAGTCCTGCATCATGTTCAATATACCCTGTGAGCACATGTTTATAAAAAAGAAAAATGTTATCTATCAAACAAAAAGGATAAACAACATGTATAATGTATAATGCTAATAATGTATGTTAGAGAAACAAGTCTTGATTTTTGCATTGTTGAAAATATTTAATGTTTTTACTTTTAATGATTCTATCAATGTTTTTTTATATTTTCTAGTGCATAGCTATGTACAAGAAACGGGACAACATAAAAGTTATCAAATGAATGCCTCTTAAGGAGATGAATCAGCCGTTGCATATGATGGAGGCTTGGGCCTCATATGTGCCAAAGAATGTGAATCAATTTAGAATGGAATGGTCTTAGTAATATGTGCCAAAGAGGACCTAGGAGAATCGTAATATACAGTAGTACAATGAATAGTATGTGATGTATGGGATCTTTATGTTGGACTTGAAGAAGGATCATTCCTCAAAGATTGAGGAGGAGACGTAGAGTGATATTGTGCACTAAAGGATTGACAAGGCATCCTGATGCAGGGCATCACTATAAGGGTTAGTTTAGGCATAAAATTCAAATTTTGGTTTGTATAGGACCTTAGAGGTGTTTATAGGTCAGTCGTGATGTCCTTTTGGGATTTAGAAGTTCAAAATTTGAATTAGGCAGTTTCTTTTCATTTTGCACAAGTTTGAAAATTTGAATTTTTAGAGCCAATTTTGGCTTTCTAGGCTAATGTAGGGGTCTAAATAGGTTGTTTAGAATTTTTGTACGAGTTTTTATAGTTTTCTTGGGCTCCATCATGAGTTTATGGAACTATTATAACTCATATTCATCATGAATGCACTTTTTGGTGTATACATCCCAAACCTTTTCTTGGTTCTTTTAGTTCTAGAAGTCAACTATGGAAGACACTCGAGCCAAGAAAGGTTAAAAACATCTTGTAACTATTTCATTATTCATCTATCAATCAAGGAAACTGTGTTGGAGCTCTAAGAACATGTGTCGAGAAGAATCGTTTGCAAACAATTAGAAAAGAGACTATAATCTGTGTATGGATCTTGAACAACTAATGAATTCCATTTTTATGATTGAGGGACAAGTTGTTGAGTTGATATGATTTTATTTCCATGAGATTAAGGAATTTGTGTTCATATTTGTCGATTGAATGTATTGGTATAATTGTGAATTAGGTAACCTGTAGCAACCTGTGTCTTTCACACTTGAAGCAAACTTTATTCAAGGAAGGAAGGGTAAATGTATTGAGAATTGACTTTAAAAAATTGGTACACACCAAGAACATAATAAAGGGCATTCAAATCAATCTTTAACTCCTTTGTATCCCCAATGGATTTCTCTAAATCATAACCTCCCATCAACATCCTTCTCAAGAATCATTTTTAGCAGTTTTTGTAAAAGGTGAGAAAAACTAAAAACCTAGTGATTAAGTCCATTTGGTGGTTTTTTTAGTAGGGTTAGAGGATATTATAAGTGTTGAAAGGGTTAACATTAAGCCATTTTCTCATTTTGAGTCTGGAGCAAAAAGTTGAATGGTGCCTTGAGTTGAGAACAAGACTATTGCTAGTTAAGAGTGATTGATTGACCTATGAAATGACTAACTTGTTTGGGAGTGTTGAAGGTGGTAGATGATCTACATCATATTGGTATCAAAGTGGAGAATGAGAATAAATTGACAAAGAAGAAGACAGAGGGAAGAGAAAGAAGCAATGAAGAGGAAATATTCTGAGAGGAAAGTGAAGAGTTTGACAAAACGCCAACAAGAAGAGTGGGCAGAGGAGGAAATAGAGAGAAGCCAAGAGATGTTGATTGGTTTGTAGTATTGAAAAACATTAAAGATAGCTTAGGAACACTTGAATGAGCTCAGATAAGAGGGAAATCACTATATGATGATAGTGATGAAGAAGAAGGAGAAGGAGAAGTGGTAGCAGAGAGACCACCAGAAGAGGAAGGACCAAATGTAAAATTCCTTAAGGTAGTCATAAGAGAAGGTAAAAAATCAAGTATAAAAGTGCCAGAGTACAGAGGAGGTTTGAATCTAGAAGAGCTAATAGATTGGATAGAAAATATGGACAAGTGCTTTGATTTTGAGAGCATTGTAGAGAAGAAGAAAGTGAAATTTTGATTTTGAGAAGAGTGGGCAGAGGAGGAAATAGAGAGAATCCAAGAGATGTTGATTGGTTTGTAGTATTGAAAAACATTAAAGATAGCTTAGGAACACTTGAATTAGCTCAGATAAGAGGGAAATCACTATATGATGATAGTGATGAAGAAGAAGGAGAAGGAGAAGTGGTAGCAGAGAGACCACTAGAAGAGGAAGGACCAAATGTAAAATTCCTGAAGGTAGTCATAGGAGAAGGTAAAAAATCAAGTATAAAAGTGCCAGAGTATAGAGGAAGTTTGCATCTAGAAGAGCTAATAGATTGGATAGAAAATATGGACAAGTGCTTTGATTTTGAGAGCATTGTAGAGAAGAAGAAAGTGAAATTTTCCTCCACAAAGCTTCCAGGACATGTTGCAATATGGCGGGACTTTGTACAAGAAGAAAGATTGAGTAGAAAAAAATAAAAAATCAATAAGTGGGACAATATGGTGGCCAAGTTGAAAGGTAATTTCATTGTTGTAGCCTATAAAACTAGTTTATTCAAGAAGTTGCAAAATTTGAAACAAAGAAAACTAAGTGTGGTTGACTATACTAAAGAATTCTACAAACTAGCCATGAGGTCTTGTCATATACAAGATGATGTTGAAGAAGTAGCAAGGTATGTGAAAGGTTCGAGCTTAAATGTACAATATTAAATCAGTTTATTTCATTTGAGATCAATAGAAGAGGCATATTAGGTAACCTTAAAGGCAGATGAAAAATTGTCAAGAAAGCAAACTCAATATTTGATAGGTAGAGGAAGAGGAGTAAGAGGAAGAGGTCAATAGTCATGAAGAGGACAATAGCAGTAGAAAACTAATGAGGAAGAAGTGAATAGTTCACAAATGTAAAGTACATCTAGAGGTGGCTACACAAGAGGTGGATACTCATATAGATGAAGAGTTAGAGGTGAATTCACTGACAGATGCTTCAAGAGCAACAAATTTGTTGGACATAGATCATTTGAGTGTCATGAACATCCACAAGAAAGCATCATGAGGGTTAATGAGGTAAGAAAACAAATAACACATACATATGAAGAGGAGAGTGTAGCATCACCATCCATAGTGGAGGGACCATAAACTGGAGAAGCATTGTTGATGAGAAGAGCTTTGGTGAACACAAGAAAACATGAGGAACCAGTAAAGAGGAGAACATTGTTTAGGGCATTATGAAAGGAAAGAGGTAAGTTTTGTAAACTCATTATTGATAATGGTAGTACTGATAATTTAGTCTCCACTGAAATGGTAGTAAAAATGAATTTGAAGAAAGTAAAGCATCCTCATCCTTACAAAGTCTTTTGTGTTCAAAGAGAGCATCAGGTGTTAGTAAATCAACAATGTTTGGTTGATTTTCAAGTGGGTAGATATCATGAGCAAGTTTTGTGTGATGTAATGCCCATGGATGCATGTCATCTTCTATTGGGTAGACCATGGCAATTTGACAGAAGGCCATCCATGATGTATGGGAAAACACATACACATTTGTGAAGGATGGGATTAGGCATACCTTGAATCCATTAAAAGATAAGTATGGCATGACGAGAATTCAAAAGTGATGTTCATGGGGTTGAAGACATTCTTTCAACAGGGACAAGAAGGTAAAGTGAGGGATAATGGAACTAGTACAATTAAGAAGATGTGGGGATGGCTCAAATGTTAAAGTGAATACTAAGGCCATTTTCAAAAGAGAATGGGTATGAAGGGTGATGAAGATGAATATAAAAATCATATTGAGAACAAGGACAATGATATAGTTAAGAAGTGGTGTAATTTAGATCACGAGAGGAAAATGCAGAAGACAGACCTAAAAAGGTGTGGAAATAGTCTTAAGGAATGCCTTAAAACACTCCAAGAACACAAAATAGTGCAAGAACAAGAGGGGAACATGCATAAAAGGGATATAGTGGTCAAGTATGAAGGAAATAATCAGATTTTGCAAACTATGCTTTGGTTGTTGTTTGTACAGGTTAGAGATTTGTAGTGATGAAAAAGCAATCATAAGGAGTACACCTGAAGTAAAAACTACAATTTCTCGAATTATAAGGTGTTATGAATCAAGGAGAGAAACAAGAAGGCGTGAAACATAGATTATCAGTTAATGCACCTCAATAACCATCACAAGTGACCATACAATAAGTGCATAATATCAAGTAAGAGGTAAAAAGGACATTATGTAGTCCTAGCATAGTTAATGAACTCATGAAGAGGATTGATTAAGAGTTGATAAGACTTTCAAAGAGCTAGGTATAACCACTAAGAAAACTTGAGGCAAAAGACTCAATTAAATTGCACTCTTAGAAGCCCATATGTAATTGGAAACAAAGAAAGAAGAAGCATAAAGAACCATCTTGCAAGCAAAAACACCACAAGAAGCTTCTTTTCCCCACTTGGTAGTATGATGCAATAACATAATTACAAAGGATAGTTTAGGAATGAAAAATTAAAATTTGGTTTTTTATAGGTCCTTAGAGGTGTCTATAGGTCAGTCATGATGTCCTTTTGGGCTCTAGAAGTTCAAAATTTGAAATAGGACGTTTCCCTCCATTTTGCACAAGTTTGAAAATTTGAATTTTTAGAGCCAATTTTGGATTTCTAGGCCAATGTAGGGGTCTAAATAGGTTCTTTAGTTGTTTTGTATGATTTTTTATAACTTTATTGGGCTTCATCATGAGGTTATGAAACTATTGTAACTCCTATTCATCATGAATGCACTTCTTGGTGTGTAACTCCCAAAACTTTTCTTGGTTCTTTTGGTTCTAGAAGTCAGTTATGGAAGAAAATCGAGCCAAGAAAGGTTAAAAGCATCTTGTAACAATTTAATTATTCATTGATAAATCAAGGATACTGAGTTGGAACTCAAGAACATGTGTTGAGAAGAATTGTTTGCAAACAGTTAGAAAAGAGATTATAATTTGTGCATGGATCTGGAACAACTAATGAGTTCTATTTGTATGATTAAGGGACAAGTTGTTGAGTTGATTTCCATGAGATTAAGGAATGGTTTTTTTCATGTTTTTTTATTGAATGTATTGGTATAGTTGTGAATCAGGTAACTTGTAACAGCCTGTGTCTTTCACAGTTGAAACAAGTTTTATTCAAGGAAGGGTAAATGCATCGAGACTTGACTCAAAAAAATTGGTACACACAAAGACAATGATAAAGGGTATTCAAATCCATAATTAACTCCTTCACAACCCTATTGGATTTCTCTTACTCATAACCTCCCATCAACATCCTTCACACGAAGAATTTTTGGGAGTTTTTGTAAAAGGTGAGAAAAACTACAAAACCTAATGATTGAATCCATTTGGTGGTTTGTTTAACAGGGTTAGAAGATAAAGACTTGGCCCTTTTAGGAATATTTTGGAATTATCTCCATGAGACAAGTAATGAACATGAAAGTTTAGGACTCTAGATTATACACAAAATATCCTAGAACTAGAAAACTTGCAGGTTCAGGACTGTATAGGATATGTACAATCTAAGCAAGAGTTGTATGGCCTAATACAAGGAGATAATTGGGATTTGAAACTTTCTGTGTTAAGATGGTCTGAAAATGGTGCTTGTTGTGTTTTTTTCTTCTTCACACAACTTTGGGATGAATTTCAATGATTTACAACAAAGTAAAAACCCTAATAACCTAGAAAATCAATCATCAGAGAACTAAAAAACCAAAGGAGAAAAACAAATGTATGTGTGTATTTGAGGTTGGAACACCTTGAATGGTAAAAATATTGGCTATTGAACCAATCCCAATGTTGCACTACATATCCTTGATGCTTAATCAAGCCTTATGTAGTTCACCTACGTGCATGTGCAAGTGTGTAAAGCTAACTAACCCCTACGGGCACCCTTGTGTCTCTTAATAAAAAGATATTGGGCTAACTATGTAGTATAAAATGTAAATTAAAAGATAGTAGTGATATGTGGTGTGACTTGGATATGTGACCCAAATCTTGTGTTTAATGACTACTCAAGACTAGGCTCTATGATGTTTTCCTGCTTGTAGATGGGTGAAACTAGACTCCATGACATGGTCGAATGATACTTGTAGTAGGGGTTGCCTTAGATGATGTATAACTCATTTGAGTAGATTTAGGAACCCTTTGTATGCTTTTAGAATGACGTTTACAATAGGATCTTGTAAGAATGTCAAGTGAGTTATCACGTCATAATGACGTAGTCTTCTTAGGTGAGATATTATGATAAGGTTGATCCTAGGAAGATGAGATGAACAAAAAAATGATTTAGCATCGAAAGCAAATTCCATGATTGAGAAGGGATGGGACCATAGAACTAATCCATGATCAAACGCAACATTGCAACCTTCTATATGGTTTTGGATTAAAGAGAGAAACTCCTAACCTGAAACTTTAGCAATGAATATCAAGTGTTTTATGCCTTTTTAATTAAATAACATTTCCCAATTTCTCAAAAGAGCATGATATAAAGATTGAAAAGTTGTAGAATGGATAGAGAGATGATGAGATTGGATTTATAATGTGAGCATTTATCTTTATAATGACACAAGATCAAACTTGGCATTCTAATAGGACAAGTTACAAGAATTTAGTTTCTACAAAAAGATATTGATAAAAAATGCAACAAAGAAGTAGAGCGGGGAGGAAAGGGAAGTAAGTAAAATATTTATACGAAAAGCTCCAATTTATTTGAACACCAAGATATTTTTAAACCACACCCACACTTAGATTGATATGTACTCAATCAAGACACATGTAGGTGCAATAGTCTGGGGGAAATACTAAACTGACATGAGGTGCGCACAATATTGTTGGATGTATAAGAAACATATTCTAACTTTTTAGTCACTAGATTAGATGATATTATAATCAATAAAAAAAAGTGGATCCTCTAATATTCATTCAAATTGAAAAAAATCATATACAATAGCTAACTCTAGTTAGAAACCAGGAAAGAAAAGGAAGAGAAGTCATGCATAAAAAAACCATAAGCTTTTCTAGTCCAAATTCTATGACCTTTACTAAGAGTTTAGTCAAGGTATTTATAGGAAAACCAGGTGATGAAAATTATTACAATTATTAATGGTAGTAGGATCTATCATAGTCCATATTTGACAGATCAATTATATGGTAGATGGACAATTCAATCAGATTGAATTCTAATATATCCTTTTAGAAGTACCCAACATGTAAGGATATTCTTTGTAAGAAAGAAGATCTTTATTAAATATTATTAAGGGGTAAGTGCATGGAAATGGGGGAATAAAAGGGGGTCCTAAGTGGACACTTTTTTCTAAAAAATAATAATAAACTTCAACTTGCATGAGTTATTTGAGATCGTTACACTCAAAATTTGAAGATGTAACATGAATTGTATCATTTCAAGTCTAGTTTCTAAACTACTATTTTTTTTTTAAATGGTTAAGTGTAAGTGGGTTAAATGTCTAAAATTTCTATAAGTACTACTATTTTTGTAAAAAAACATAGTAGACAGTCGGTTGTGCCCCCCATTTTTTTAGCACTATTTAGTATTTTTCAAAACCCTTTGGTAGAAAGCTAGATAGAAGCATCTAGTTTGGGATAGATTTTTTTAATAGATTTTTTAGTGAGTATTTACTTTTTGTATGATTTTTCAAGTACAAAGATTTTGATAATTAAAAAATAGCAGATAGCCAACCGTGCTCCCCCCAACTACCAAAAAAAATATCAAAAAATATATATTTTTGAATATGTATAGAATTAGGCCTAGTTTGGGACTGTATAATTTTTTTCCAATTTGGATACGTGAAAAAAAGATACATGAGAAAAGATAAGTGTTTACAATCCCTAAAAAATAGAGGTATAAAAGACAGTTTGAAATAAATATAAATGAAAACCTTAGAATAGTCAGAAAAATATAAAAAACATATATTTTAGAAAGAGGATAATTTTCTTGACATTGTAGGATTTTTTTAAGAAAGATTAATTTTTTTTTTGTAGGATTTAACATGGTGGAAGGTGAGTTTATGCATATTTTGTCAAAAACACATAGGTTGTTGTGTTGTTACAGGTCCAAGGTGTAGGATTGGGAAACCAAAGCAATTCGAAGCCTGTAAAATATTGGTTTGGGGGCATAATCATAGGGAACACAAGTGCGTTATAACATAAGCGCGTTATAACATGCTCACGTTCCTTAGAGTATAGGCACTATATGTGTTTGTGGTAGGATTTTATTTATAAAAATAAATGTTTAAGCGTTATTTATTTATTTATTTATTATTATTATTTAGTAAATATTAAATATAAGAAATAATGGTCACTCTGCACCTTATGGAACTAGTCTCACAAATCCATGAGTCATAGTTTAGGAGATGTTTTTTTATAATCTAATTTGGTCACTACATAGGTAATTTTCAGGATTTCAACATTTAGCCTAATGCTTTTAGTGTTTAAATTCTACAATCAATGTCTATTTTTGCAACAAATATAGTCATTATTTAGGTTTTAGGGCCTTTTGGATTGTTTACTGACATTTGTAGGAGTGTTAGATGTGTCAAAATTAGATTTTACAAACCTCAAAACTCTCAAAGGAAATAAAAAATTGCTCAAATATATGAGCTCATGAAATTCCTTATAATATATAACAAATCAAAATACATGTGTTGGACATAGTGTCATTGGTGTTGTCATTGATTTCAAGTTGCATTGATGGGAAAGGGTGTCCACATGGCATATGATTCAACATGGGGTGTCAATAATATAGAAGCATGAAGGTTGATTGGTAGTTCTTTATTTTGGTGTCATCAAGTGTTGCATTGGTGAAGTGTTGTTTTGGAACCAAAAGGGACAACTTCATTGTTTTGAAATTCTTCATGAAACCTTCAAGCTTTAGAGAAAAATGGATGTATTCAACATGTAGAAGATTCACGTAGCTTTCAAATGCCTATTTGTTTTCCTCCTAACTCCTTACAGAGATCCTAGAATTTTCTATAGAATTCAGGATTCACCATTAGAGTATTTGTTCCCTACACCTAGAAACCCGTTGTTGAGCAGATAGTCCTTGAATGATAACATCTTTCATAAATATTCCTAAATTACCTTCAACACTTCCAATATTTTCAAACATAATCTTTTGATGCTTAAGATCTTTACTTAACTCTCCTGGAGGGTGTTTTATTAGCTGCAGTGTTCTAGAAAAGCACACCATTCCATTAGATCCATCAGCACCAAGAAGGAAAAATGAAGAAAAATGAGGAAAAAGAGGTTATATCTACAAATCAATAAAACCACCACCCAGTTATGGTGGCGATCCTATAACTACCACCCAGCCAGGGCGGTGGTCCTGTGATCACCGGTCTGTGCAAGGTGGTGGTCCTGATACTTTTGACGGGAAAAATAGAATCAAGGAACGAACAATTCCAAAATTCAAAGAGATGGTTGTGTCTCTTCCCATTCATGCCCTTTCACATCCTCTAGTGCACGAGAGGACATGTGAAGGCCTATAAATGCGTGAAAGGAAGAGGAGAATAGGCATTCGAAGATCCAAAGAGATCAAGAACAAAGTTTAATTATATGAGAGCAAGTGAGCAGAGATTCTTTAGTGCTAGAGTGGAATTGTAGGAGCAAGGTGTAAGAAAAAAAAGAAAGAAAGTACTTGGAGAGAAGGTTTACAATGTTGTTTCTTGTCATACTTATTGTAATCTGTAAAATTTAATTATTGGCCAATACATGTGGGAAGAAAGAGTAGTTGCCCTTCCTGACTAGTTTTCCCTCAAATTGGGGGGGCAGCGATTACAGGATCGTAGGTTTGCGCAGGGCGGTGGTCCTAACACTTTTGACGGGAAAGATAAAATCAAGGAATGAATAGTTCCAGAATTCGAAGAACATGGTTATGTGAAGGCCTATAAATGCGTGAAAGGAAGAGAAGACCGAGCATTCGAAGATCCAAGAGATCAAGAACAAAGTTTAATTATATGAGAGCAAGTGAGCAGAATTCTTTAGTGCTAGAGTGGAATTGTAGGAGCAAGGTGGTAAGAAAAAAAAGAAAGAAAGTACTTGGAGAGAAGGTTTACACTGTTTGTTGCTGGCTACTTATGTAATCTGTAAAATTTAATTTATGGACCAAACATGTGGGAAGAACAGAGTAGTTGCCCTTCCTGACTAGTTTTCCCTCAAATGGGGGGGCAGCGATTACAGGATGAGTTGCGCAGGGCGGTGGTCCAACACTTTTGACGGGAAAGATAAAATCAAGGAATGAATAGTTCCAGAATTCGAAGACATGGTTATGTCTCTTCCATTCTATGCCCTTTCACATCCTCTAGTGGATGGGAGGACATGTGAAGGCCTATAAATGCGTGAAAGGAAGAGAAGACCGAGCATTCGAAGATCCAAAGAGATTAAGAAAAAAGTTTCATTATATGAGAGCAAGTGACAAGAGATTCTTCAGTGTTGGAGTAGAATTTTAGGAGCAAGGTGTAAGAAAACAAAGAAAGAAATTAATTAAAGAGAGGGTTTACAATGTTGCTTCTTTTCATACTTATTGTAATCTATTAAATTTAATTATTGGCCAATACAAGCAGGAAGAAAGAGCAGTTTCCCTTCCCAACTAGTTTTCCCCCAAATTGGGAGATTCCAGGATAAAATTCTTGGTGTTGTGTATTTGAGTTTTTTTGGAACTCTCTTTAATTCAGTTCTAATCACTAGATAATCAATCACCAAATCTCTAATCTTCAATCAAATATGTCATTTTCCAAAGAGAAAGTAGAACGACAAATTATTTTTGATTTTTGTGAATTTCCAAAGTAGAAGTTTATAGATCATTTTGGTATCAAAGCTAATTATATATCCAGGACTATGGCATTCAATTCTTTCTTGTGATTCGTATGATAGTGACAAGGTCCAAAGGCGAAGAATTTTTACCTTGCGAACCAGATATTTCTACGAAGAACTGGAAAGAGAGAATTCAAGCTCAAATGGAGGAAGAGAACTTGGTCCGTAGACTTGAGATGCTAGAGACCATGATGGATAGGTTTCATAGAAAACAACAAGAGCTTTCAGATTTACAAAATATGGCTTCAGTTAAGCAAGATTCCATGGACTCAATGGTTTGAGCACTAGCCGAAAAATTTCGTATCAAAGGGAGCCACAATGAGGAAGACTTGGAAGGGCGTGAAGAAGATGCTACAACTGTAAACGAGAAGGTAAAATCTGCTCATACTCCTTTTAAAGTCGAAACAAAAGTTGAAATAAAGAATTTTGAAGGACAAGTAGATGCAAAATTGCTGGATAAATGGCTAAACTAGTTGGAAGTTTATTTTAGTGTGCATAATGTCAATGAGGCACAAAGGATCACCTTTGCATGTCTCGAAATGGAAGGGCATGCTCTAGTTTGGTGGGAAACCCATCTAGCCTTTTGTGAGAAGAAGAAACATCTTATTATCAGTACTTGGAAGGGTTTTAAAGAGTTGCTTGGAGCTAATTTCTATTATATTGGCCATAAGACTGACCAGATGATTAAGTGGCATTATTTTAGGTAGGGCAACAGTCAAAGCATGCATGACTATACTACAAAGTTTCAGAGACAAGCCTTGTTGCTTAATATTTATGGACGATGAGGACATTCTAACCAAATATTTGGGAGGAATTCACACTCGCCTTCCGAGGAAGGTAATCTCCATAAAGCCCAAGGATCTCAACGAAGCTTGCATGTTAGCATACTATATTGATGATGATAAGAAGCAAGGAGAAGCAGAGTAAAAGGAAGACCAGTCAACAAATCAACATCAAAAGGAGCATGGATCAACAAATTACAAAGGTAAATTGAAAGGTAAATAAGCCACCACTGCTTTGCATACTTGTAAAGACCCTAAAAAAAATCTGTAAGAATTGTGATATAAATGGACATACTGACACCACATGTTAGAAGTTACATCTGGAATTACACCCAAAGCACCGAACCAAGGATTTTGAGAAATCCATGGCCACTATGAAAACAAAAGAAGAGGCAGATATTGAGGATGATTCAAATGTAGACGAGAGGCTGGGATGCATGACCACTAACATGTACAGTGAGAAGAAGAAGAAGAAGAGATGAGTAAGCTATTTCAAATCAAAATCCAAATCAAGAATACTAAGGTAAACGCTTTAGTAGATCCTGGTTCTCAGTAAAATTTGATTTTTGATATGGTTGTAAAAGAGCTTGGTCTAGAAACTTATGAGCATACATGTCCATACGCATTGGGATAGGAAAAGAAGGGTGTAGAAATCCAAGTAACAAGAAATTTTTAGTTCATATTTGGGATAAATTCCCAATACATAGATGCATTAGAAGCTGATATTATTCCAATGATGCATTTGATGTTTTCTTCGGAAGTCCTTACTTGTATGCCAGGAATGTTATATTCACAAGGAGGGAGAACCGGTATAGATGGGTCAAGGACAGAGTTAGTTTCAACATCCGGGCACACCAGAGAAAATCTAAGAAGGCTATGGTAAGTACCAACCAAGCAAAAATACTTATCCAGGAAAATCATCATTTTTTTACTTTCATTAGAAGAAAAGAAAAATGGAGTAGAAAGCACAGATGTTTCTAACCAATGGATGGAGAATTTGGATAAAACTTGTCAATTTTTGTAGAAGAAACCACCATACGAACTGTTCATTTAAGGAAAAATACAAACTTCCGCTATGTAGTCACCGTATCTACTCACTGATTCACTGGACCTGACAGTAGAGCAACAGGAAGAGGAGGAGATATAAGGAACAATGGTGACTATATCAACAACACACATGGAGAGGATCCGGAAAATCTATTTCAAGAGACAAATTCTGCCACACTTCATGTGGATTTACTTGGTAGGAAGTTGTAAGAGCTCGCACCTACTAGGGTCATCTATGTGTGACAAAGAAAACATACAAAAGCTACCTTCCAAAGAGAATTGTACTCGAGGAAACTTAGTGGAGGATGTAGCACTGGAGTAGCAAACCAAAGATCCACATGAGTCTTGGCAGGTTGGACGAGAAGATGAGACACCAAGGGAAACCTGGTGGTACTCAAAGGAGCAAGAGAGGGAGTTGATTCCTCTACCACTCCCCCACCAAGCTTTTGTGGGACCAAAATCCTTCTAAGCAGGGGATGTATGATCCACAGGGATCCAGAAAAACACACCATTCCATCAGATCCATCAGCACCAAGAAGGAAAAATGAAGAAAAATGAGGAAAAGGAGGTTCTATCTCCAAATCAAGAGAACTGCCGCCCAGACATGGTGACGATCCTGTGACCACCACCTAGCTAGGGTGGCGGTCCTATGATTGCCGGTCTATGCAAGGTGGTGGCCCTTACACTTTTTATGAAAAAAATAAAATCAAGGAATGAACAATTCCATAATTCGAAGATATGGTTGTGTCTCTTCCCTTTCATGCCCTTTCACATCCTCCAGTGCACGAGAGGGCATGTGAAGGCCTATAAATGTGTGAAAGGAAGAGGAGAACGGGAATTCAAAGATCCAAAGAGATCAAGAACAAAGTTTAATTATATGAGAGCAAGTGATAAGAGATTCTTCAGTGTTGGAGTGGAATTATAGGAGCAAGGTCTAAGAAAACAGAGCAAGTAAGTAATTGAAGAGAAGGTTCACACTGTTTCTTCTTTTCATACTTATTGTAATCTTTAAAATTTAATTATTGGCCAATACAAGTGGGAAGAAAGAACAGTTTCCCTTCCTGGCTGGTTTTCCTTCAAATTTGGGGTTTTCAGGATAAAATTTGTGTGTTGTATGTTTGAGTTTTGTTGGCACTCTCTTTTATTCAATTCTAAGCACTAGATAATCAGTCACTAAAGCTCTAATCTTCAAACAAATATGTCATTTTCCAAAGAGAAACTAGAACGACAAATTATTTGTGATTTTTGTGAATTTCCAAAGTAGAAGTTTACAGATCATCCATAATGTCCAAAATAACTAGCATGAAAATTGAAAATTTTGAAGCATGACAACTAAGCCCTTAATTGAAAATAAAGCTTCTCAATCACTGTGCAATCTTCCTCTGGTAATGCAGGAACATCTTTTAATAATCAACTTTTGATTTCTTAGGTGACTATGGGTGTCTAGGGTCCACTTGAGATGGTCATAGCTTATACTAGTCCATTTGGACTCCATAGGAAATAATAGAGAGTTTCCCTCCAAATATATAATTTAAATATTTGAACTAGCTCTATGTATGTTATAGGCTTAAATGTTAACTTGCACAGTCCCCTCAGATTGAGATATCAAATTTTGAGGTTAGAGACTATTTTGTAAGCATTTTCACTTGTAAATATTTTGTTTTAGATTGTCTCCTTATTTATAATGGGTTCAAGGCTTCATGGAACCCTCATAGTGTTCGAGGAATGGAAAATAGATAGAAAGACTTACTCAAACCAAACTATACCCTATCTTAGAAGTTCAATAGTATGTAGTATAGACATAACGATTCAATGGAATCCTTGAGTCTATTTCAGGGCATTGATAATGAGGATTTGGTGTTGCGAAAGTCAAGAAAAGGTAATAAGCCATCTAAAGGAGGATTTCTTAAATTAAATTTGTGTTCAAAATCCTAACTGTGTGTACCCAATCCTAAGGGCATAGAGTAGAATATTAATTGTAAAAGTTAATACTTATGTCTAGTAGAGTCCTTGATAAGTGTGTATGAAGGTAAGAAGAATACAAGGAGTTTCAAAATCCCTAGTAGAGGTTGGAATACGAATAAAAGAAAAGGAATGTGAAAATAAAGTCTAGTAGTGTTAATGCCCAGTTTGGGGGCTGTAATTTTAGAAAAAATAGTCTTTATTCCATGTTTTTGAACTTGGTGGAGTCTCTAACAAGTTGGAGGAATGCCTAAGGGCATTAAGGACTCATAAAATCAAGGCATAAGGATAGATTATTTAGTGGATAGTAGGTAAAGGAAGCAATGTGTAATCATGCTTATTTCTTGTGACTTTCAAGACCAACCTTGAGAAATAGTTGTCTTAGGAAAGAAACTCATAAGGAAGTTGTATCTATCATTAGAAGTTCAAACCAAACTATACCCTATCTTAAGGGAGTGGTGTTAGAATGTTTTGAATCCTTGAGTAACAAAGGAAAATCCTTATACAAATTTAATCAAGAAGACCTAAATTGATTGTCCAA
The DNA here is from genome assembly GCA_019776745.2 of Taxus chinensis. Classification (NCBI taxonomy): domain Eukaryota; kingdom Viridiplantae; phylum Streptophyta; class Pinopsida; order Cupressales; family Taxaceae; genus Taxus; species Taxus chinensis. The sequence goes on along the minus strand of CM034150.1, from coordinate 659,529,591 downwards.
CACAATGCCATGAAGAAGTCTAGAGAGAGTAAGGGTTTGTATGAAAATCCTAAGTGAAAGAGGAAGAGATGAGTGATTTGCATTACTAATTAGGATAGGGGTAAACACGGTGAGATAAGTGAAAAGAAGATTGAGTAAAAGTCAAGGTGAAGGTGAAAAACAAAGTTGAGAATATTGTTTAGAGCTTGAGAAAAAAGGAGTCTTAAAAATACAAAAGATGAAATCTAGTAAGATGATGGATAAAGGAGTAATGGAGCATTGAGGTGTGCTTGAGCAAGGTGTATGGGTGTGTTGAAAGGTGTATGGGTGTGTTGAAAGGTGGATGCAAGGTTGAAAAGTGGACGCAGAGAAGAATCTGATACCATTACAGAGAACACCCTTTTGATCAATTCTATCCATGTGGAATTAGAACTTGAAGGTTAATCACATGTTACCGACCTCCACAATTTATTGAGCTCATTACCAAGAACTAATTAAGTGTTTAGAAACACTCGTGGGAGGTATGTATTGCTTAAGAGTATGAGATGATTGCTAATACCACATTCAATGGCCTTGGATCAAAATGGATGCTCCTAAAATGTAAAGGATTATTCAAGATTTATCGTACCTACTTTTTTTTCTCCTAACTCCTTACAGAGCTCCTAGAATCAACCGAAGAAATCAAAGTTCACAATTTGACTGCTCATTCCTTGCACCTAAAAACCCGTTGTTGAACACACTATCCCTGAATGATCAAAACTTTCCTAAATCTTCCTAAAATACTTCCAACACCTTCAAGGATTTAAAATACCACCTTTGGATACTTAATACCTTTTCATGACCCTCCCGGAGGATGCCCATAGACTCTGAAATGGCCAAAATTGGCCTTTCTAGGCTTCATAAAGAATTAGTCTTTTACTACACTTTAATGAATGGAATAATGGACCTTGTTAAACCTTTTTGCAAACTTATACATGTTCAACCAATGCATTAGGAATACCTTCAAGGAAAATTTGATCATGACACAGGAGGAAGGTTGGCTTGGAGAGGATTCAAGAAGATTTGGGAGCAAGATTTCACATTGTGGCTTGGCTTTCATGGCTTAAATTTTGCATTTTGGGGTCAGTCAATTTACATGACAACATATCCATATGAAGATCATCCTCTTACCCTTCCAGGCTTCAAAATCTTCCTTTAATGGAATCAAATTTAGGATGCTCATACACTTCTTTCTCATATCCCTCTCGTGAGAATAGCTGACTTCTTGATCCTTCACACATTTTCCTGGATGCCTCAGTATTCTGACTAGCTCATTTTGATTTGTTTCTCAAAGATATTTGGAAAAAATAGTAGAGTCGGTATATGATGATCATTAATTCACTCCTTGAGCTTCACTTTTCACCTTTGAACATGATGATCTCTTCTTAATCTCATAATTCGTCTCCCTTCCCAAGATGTCACCTGAGTGGAAGCATGCTTATGATGTCTGGACATAGTCTTTTTCAATTGCTCCTCATGGAGATATGCTTCCTCCTAATAAAAGGATTGACCCCTAAATGAAACTTGGAGGAATGTTCGATAATGAATTCCATGTTCTTGACCTCCACACTATACTGAAACACTGAACATTCCACCTCCATGACTTGCAAGATGTGAGTTCATTACCAAACATTGATTAAGTGTTTAAAAAACTCATGGTGAGCTTCTCTTATCATGCTCTTGATGACCATTCCCTTAATGATTTGAATCTCGATGAAGCTCTTGATGTTTTAGATATTTCATAAACCTCATGAATTTTTTTTCACCCATTGTCCTCATGATGTTTCAAATCCTTTAAAGACTTTGTGATGACCATTCCCTTGATTATTTAAATTGATAAAAACTTACATATGTGTTTTTATTTATTATGTGTTATAAGGAATTTCGTGAGTCCATATATTCAAGCAATTATTGCTACCTTTGGGAGTTTTGAGTTTTATAAAATATAGTTTTGACACATTTAACACTTCTACAAATGTCAGTAAACAATCCAAAAGGCCTCAAAACTTAAATAACGACTATATTCTTTCCTAAAATAGACATTGATTGTAGAATTTAAACCCTAAAAACTTTAGGCTGAATGCTGAAATCTTGAAAAATACCTATGCACTGACTAGATTAGAATATGAAAAACTATCTTCTAAACCATGACTGATGGAGCTGTGAGACTAGTTCTATAAGGTGTAGAGTGATCCTAATATACCAAATTGTAAACAGGAACATAGGCACATTATAACACACTCGTGTTTTAGGATTGATTATTACCAATCCTAATAATTCATAACGCACTCATATTTCTCTTCAAATAAAAATTTTGTTCACTTTTTGGCTCCCCAACTCTGTGCACTTACCCTAAGTCTTACAAATAATCCTCGAAATAAGCCACTCAAACTTTTAAATTCTAATACAGGGTGGCATGCATGGATACATAATTCAAATTATTCATTTAAGTCAATTTGGCCTTGGTCCTTTATCACCTTGGTAAATTGAAGAATAACTAACCTCGTAGAGATCTTATCACAATCAACATCTAAAAAACGTGTTGCGAAGAAATTTAGGACATATTTGTTGACACTAACAAATGTCGTCATCACAAGCACTTCCATCTCCTTACATCAAGCCATCAGTGGTTCTTAACTCCTTGTCAAACAAGAGAGCTGAAATAAGTTTTCAGAAAGCAAAAACATCAATAAAATCAAAAAGCCGAATCTAAAAGCAATAGAAAATTGATATATAAATCTCTCTTGGGGTATTTCCAATAATCTCTACAGGGGCTATGGACACTTGACTGGAAGTAGAGAAATGTTGTGATTAGAATCAAATGCATCTCCATCGTGGCTATGGACACCTGGCTGGCAGTGGAGCAATGTATGACTCTCCTTCCACAAATCCATTGACAAAAAAAAATCAACTTTGTAAAATATATCATTCCTACACATTGGATAGGGTGTCTTCACTTATTTTCTATCAAATCTTCCCTCCAAGTGGTAATAAATTTTCATGTGCACACATTTGATCTCTATGAGCAGACATGATTAGTATGTTACCAAGTGTCTTTTTTTAGACCTTGTTCAGAATCTTACTATAGTTTGTATCTTGTCTCACGATTCATGTCTTTGGCTGATCGCTTCTTCATCTTGAGGTTTTTACGCTACATTCACACCATTCATATTGTTCTTCTACTTCATTCAGAACATCCATGTGTATAAGATTTCATTTTTCCATGTTTGTGGACACCTTTGTCCCCTTCACAAAAATAATCTTCCCCTTCAGAACATCCATGTGTATAAGATTTCCTTTTTGCCATGTTACGTTGGGGGCATCCTTGTTCCTTCCTAACACGTCATTAGGTTACGTTCATCATCATGTTGAACCTATCTATATTGGCCCTGATCCATATTCTCTGTGTGAAGAGTTTGCCTTTGAATATTCCCATCTAATGCTAGGGCCAATTTCACATCTTCACTTTCTTTCACATACACATGGCATTCTTCCCTTGTGCATCCCATCTGTTGTTAGGGCATCCACGTTTCTTTGTTTCCTGTACATAGCTTCAGAAAACTTCTAAAAAATCAAAAACATTGAAATATGTTTTACAAATTCAAAACATTCAAATATTTTTCAAATATAAAAAACATTCAAATATGTTTCAAAACTCCCAAAACATTCAAATATATTAGTTGAAAAAATCAAAACATTCAAAAAACCCAAAAAATTGGTAAAATCATTAAAAATCCAAAAAATTGTAAAAATTCAAAAAAAATCAGAAATTGGTAAATTTCATGCACGCAGCTGAAGCATGTATCACTTGCATTGTCCTCAAACATTAAAATTAGTCCTACAAAACATCTCTCTAAGGTTTTTGCTTATTCTGGTTTCAAACGACTTGCGGGTCATCGTGATCTACCTCCATTAACAAAAGTTAGGTTTCTTACTATGTCGGTACTCTCGTGCAATAGTGAGTTGTCAGAGATTGTGTCATAGTGCACGAAATATTTTTAATGGGACTACTCGTGTCCTCCATTAGTCCACTCACATGTATCCTTGCTTGGGGCACCATTTTTAACCCTTGTCGTTACAACATGAACATTCAAGAACTACAACTTGATAACAAAAACATTGGTACAACTGTCTTAAACATTGTTTGTTTGAGCACGTGTGATTGTATTGGTTTCTTTGTTAGGTTAGTTGGTTTAATTTCTCGTATTTCATTGCATTTTGTATGTTGCATGGAGCTAAATATCATTTTACTTTCTCGTATTGCATTGCATTGTGTATGTTGTATTGAGTTAAGCATCATTTTACTTTCTCGTATTGCATTGCATTATGTATGTAGCATAGAGTTACGTAGCAATGGAAAAATGTTAGTAATTTATCTTTTCATGGTATCTTACATTTTTGTTCATTTCAATAAAACCTGATAATGTAGACCTAGGGGAAAAATGATATAAACAGGTTGCTTATTGAAAGGTTAGATGCAAAGATTGGGCTTGTCTTATATTCTCCATTAATCATTTCTTCTCCATTACTATTTATTATCATTACTAATTTTTATTCCAACTCACCCGTGGAAATAAACAACCATGTTTATCCCTATCCTTTTTTCTTCTAAAAATAACCAAGGGTTTCACGTCTATCATATTTCTTCAATCCATTTCAATCATATTTTCAATCGTTGATTGACTTCTTCTATCTCCCCATCAACACTCGAGGGGGCATCCTTCATCCTGCTAAATTTTCTTTAAAAATTTACCTATTTATGTTTGTCTACTATATTTTAAGCGAATTCATTAACTTCACCTCAAACATGGGCAAACGTAGACACATAAATTCTGGTTTTGCAATCTTATTGCCAAAACGTATGCAAATCACTCTCATTCTCACCAATTTCATTATAATTAGTGATTTCCGCTAATTAACTAACATTTGTTACCACTTTGGTCATTTAACAAGCACTTCGTTGATCATAAAACCTCTTTCCAATTCATGACACCACTTTACGATTGAATCGTAAGTCAAAATCCTCTTCAAAATAGACAATTAGCGTTTATTAGCTAATTAAGCATATTTTGCCCTTGTTTTGGTTAATATACCCTAATATTGGCTTAAACTCCTCTTCTAACCACTCAAAATCACCCCACTTTCCTCCACAACGTCTCAACAAGCTTCAAAAGCTTATCCTAGCCTCCTAGTTGACCCTAAGTGGTTGATTAAGGTTTCATACCTCTTAATCACTTGGTAATTCACTAATTGTGATTAGCAAGGCCTAATCATGATTAACAATTCTAATCTAATTTGGTGCTTTTAGTCCCACATGCACCAAAATACAAGTTTCTCCCAAAAGGAAAACTATAAAAAGAGTACACCTCTTACCTTAATATTTTACACCATGCTTTGATTTGCATCTCATATAATAAATATGATATATAGCAAAGTTCAATCCTTGCCTAAAGCCTTCAACAAGGTTAGTAGATTAATATATAAAGTGAATTAACAAGTCATTTTGGAGAGGTCATTTCACCATTGTTTGAAGTAGAAACCATACCAATTTGATTACCCTTTTAGGTCTATTTAGGCCCATGTTCAGTAATTGAGCATATTATTAGGCATGTTTAATTAGATTTTGAATTGTATTCATGTTAGTTAAGCATTCCTTTAAGCTTCTATCTTAATGTTATATTCCTAGACTTAGAGCCTTGACTAGAGGTGGCAATGGTGTTAGCGTTCCTTAATTATTCATGCAATTTGCAATGTGATTGTGAGTGATAAATGTGATTAGGGTGCACAAGGGGAGATGAAATAATGAGGGGATGTGATAAAATTAAGACAAGAAAATAGAAATTAAGGGAATTAAATTTGATTTAGGAGGAAAATGGGATTTTGAATGGGTACGAGTGTGCACAATGATGACGAAGGAGCAAGCGAAGGTGAGATAGGGGGCTAATGAACCAAATTTTGGTGTCTACAGTTACATGTTTCTATCAGGTATAATAGGAACAAAATCACTGGGAAGTTACATACTTTGAGAAAGGGAAATAATTAATATATTTTCTTAGGATCAAATAAGGAAAGAGAGCTAGGGCATATTCAATCTAATGATATGCTTGGAATGATGTGTCATTTGGGACCAATTTTTATTGGGTTTGTTACCATATGTTGTGGCACTTATCTGTGGGGAAGCATTAACGAGTGGAGATAAAGCCTACAGCTCTTCGAATCTATTCCCTTGGAGACATGACACTTAAATCCTTAGTTTTGTGACATGACACTGAAATCCTCAGTTTGGCGATAGGATGCCTAAATCCTCAATATTATTCCGACTAACTCCAAGGCAACAAACATACATGAATAATTCTATCTCTTCTCTCACAGAATACATGTATGTTTTAACCTTGGTTCACTTATTTTTCAATACACATTTATATTTTCATATTTATTAAGTTAAAGTTCAATTTCATTTATTATGAGCATTGACTACATTATTTTTTGACCTTACTTTGACAAAAGGCAACACACAAATGGAACAAGATCCGATCTCAAGCACAAGATGCTTAATAAAATGCTATATTCAACGAACACAAACATCATTTCTACAATGAACTTAAGGTTACCCTTAATATCTTTGTCCTCTCTTAGATTACATGATACCCATTTCACAATCTCCATTTGACACGGTATCAAGTACAATCCTCATTTTCCACACTATCAGTTACAAGTCCCTTCGCCTCTCCACAAGGTATGATCTTCTTATCTACTTTATGCTACTAAATATTCATTCACCAACATAAAGTGGGGGCCAATGTAAACACTCCATCACACACTTACTACTTATATCATGCCTCTAAGTATATTATTATATATATTATTAATAAGTAAGAAAACTAGACATTAACAACACTTGTTTTGCCTTTAGATTGCTTTATCTTTTCCCATACTCTTGTCATTTAATTTTATGGAATGACCACTTTACTTGTGAACATTGGACAAAGTATGACCCAACTCTGTATTTTATGTTTTATTCTTTGAGCATCCCAGACAGTACCACATATTAGGGAAAGGAGTGCCCAGGCTCTATTATCCCCTTTGGGTGCTTCTACCCTTTTCCCTCCTTTTCTCAAATTTGAAATGGTACATCGTTTGTTATCTTTTCTAAAACCTTTCATGTCACTTTGGGTTAACCTTTTTGGTTGTTAATGATGAAATTAAAACAAGGGAATCATACACACACACACACACGCACACACACACACACACACACACACACACACACACACACACACACACACACACACACACACACGACTTACTATTATTAGGGGTTGTTCAACTTGGGCTATTACTTACTATCTACTACTTGGGAAAAGAAAAACATTTAAGGAATACATGTCGGCTACATTATTCGCTGCATATGAGGGGCTATTTCTAACTTCCATCTCACACATTCATCTTGAGGGAAAAGTAGTTATAGCTTTCTACCTTGGTGTGATTGTCACAAGGGAAACTTAGCTTCAAGGGAAACAATTCAATTGCTCACACGCGCACACGCGCGCCGCAGCACGCGCGCGCACACACACACACACACACACACACACACACACACACACACACACACACACTATAATTACATGGATTCTGAAATTTAGTGTGACACTCAATGACAATCACATTGGGGTCACCACCAAGATCAATTTGACTCATGTATATGCATTATTTGTTTCATTTGATGTTTGCTTAAGCCTTATGTAGGCAGTTAGGGTTTTTTTTCAAGTTTGGGTATGAAACAAGAACCCTACAACTAAGTGGATGCGAAAAAGAGCAAAAGGTGGAAGACAAGTTCAAATCCTGAATTGATCAGATCCAGAGATGTTTCCAGGACACTAGCACCTAACTCAAACACTGGCGCCCGTGTGGTCCTGTCTGAGGGATTTTCATATTCCAATTTCCCAGATGAAGCTTAGTTAGTTCAGATCTAGTTTGTTCCACTCAGTTTCCAGCCCAAACCCAAATCCTTGTATACAAGCTAAGTCACTTTTATCTCCTTATTGTATATACTTGCTTGTATTTTTCATGATAGATCTTGATTCTTATTGTTATATTCATTTGATTTGATTCCTCTGATTAAGATTTAATTTCTGTTAAATCAAATATCAATTTGAATATAATTATTTTATCATTTTTTCTTCCTAGGTTAGTCCATTTTATAACATTTCACCTATGAAAGGCTATATAAGCAAGTCAAGATCACTTTATAACTCACTTGACATTTTTACAAGATCCTATTGCAAAGATCACTCTAAATGCACTTAAGGTTCTCCTAGATCTTCCTAAATGAGTTGCACATATCTTAGAGAAATAAATACTAAACGTTTAAAGTACTTAACTAGGTCAAAGAGTATAACTTCATCCATTTCCAAGCATGTAAATGTTATAGATTCATGTGTTAACATGAGTAAAGTCACTTCAAGCATTATAAAATGATTTTAAGGGACAAAGGGTTAGGTCACATAGCTGAAGCACACTACATCACACTACTATCACAAGGTACATTATATATTCTATAATTATCCCACCATCTTTATGTCAAGAGACATAAGGGCACTCGTAGGTGGTGTCTTAGATCAACTCACATTTGCACAAGCATAAAAGATAACTACACGAGACTTGATCTTGTATTACAACATATAGTGCAACACTTAGATCGGGTTGGTAGGATTGACTGACAAGGGTAGTCCAACCTCACCATGCACATGATTCTCCTTTTGGTTATCTAACGCTTTGATGAAGGGTGTTGTAGGTGTATAGGGTTTCCACGTTGTTCCAAGTGTTTATAGGTCATCTTGAGGTTACGTGAAGAAGAGTGAAATATAGAAAATCACATCTCTAGGTAAGCGAAGTACACATGAAGTTACAAATCTTGACTACAAAAGCGTCCAAAAATGTATATATCCAACCAATTTCATATAATTTTAGGTCTAGACTTTACAACTTTTGTATGGTCCTGAACCAACTCAGATTCCAGTTCCAATATTAATAATGAAGCATCTATAAATTTTTATCTTCCTTTTCCACCAACATGCACATCCATATCTACTTTGTTTTGACATGTACAAATAAGTTAGAATACCCTCTTATGCATTTGAGCTATAATTTTATCATTTATCATTATGAAAAGTATTAGTGGATTAAATTGACTATGCGTGGTTAATTATGAATCAATTAGATCAAAATAATATCATATAAAAAACCCTTACTCCTATTTATTGTTGTGTGCATTCCATAACATAATTTAATTAGGTTGTAAACACTTATAATGCAATGTTTGCAAGAAATGCACATGATGAGTTTATTAAAAAGGTCATCCATTAAATCATAATGGAAATTGGTTTAGTTTAGATGTGGTTTCAAGTTCTTTACGTGTGGAAGTTAAACAAAGCATGTCAACTATTTTACAAAATGCCTTATTCAGATACGGTCTCAAGGAACATACCCTAACTATGTAAGCTTAATTTTTTATTAACATGCAACCATGTAGGTTTAGTGGACGAGGGCTGTAAATAATTCAATCAAATGAGTTCCTCTTGGAGAATTACGCCTAGTATTGATCATTATGTCTACATGATTGACATTCTTGGCCATGAGGAAACTCCACGAAACAAACCTATGTTTCCAAAATAGTGGCATTTGATGTAGGATTGTAGATAATAGGACATGTTTATTTGATATGGAAACAATCATGTGTTTTAATAGTGGATGTGGAGAACTTGAAGGGTAACCCAATATTTTCTATCAATCCTTCCAAAAGTGGAAAATAAACCTAGCATTTATATCATACAAATTTTTGAATGAAATTAAAAACATGCTTAGAGACAAGTTGATTTGTTGTTGAACATCAATGTTTGTATAACAAGTCTTAAAGATATCAATCTTTAAAAAAATTTATACCCTACAACAAACAAGAGGTCATTTGTGCCATTATTACTTCAACATCTTTCCTTGATACATTTTTACCTTGCTAATGACTCAATTCAAATGGTTATAGTTGTCACTCTATTACAATATTCAAAATATTTTCTAAAACCATTTATGTTTAGCAATGTAAAGCGTCACTTTTATTTATTGAGAGCACTAACTTATAAAATACATAAATATTTGCTAAAACCACATTCAATTCCATTCCCATCATTAGACATTTTACTTTATTTTGAACCATTATAAAAACTTCCTTTATAAAGAAACATTAGGATAATTTTTTTTTGTGAACCTCTCTGCCTTTTGGGCATACAATATTTAAATAACATATTCCAAATAATCTCATCCCACTATTGAGTTCTATCAAACTAAACCCAAAAAAGAGTTTAGAAAACATGTTGTATAAGTAATCCCTTAAGAGTTAGTTTGGGAATTAACAAAACTATAAAGACAATAATAGGAGAATATATATTGACATAGTAGATAGAGAAGAAACTTTAACCTCTAGGCCCCAAGATAAACACTAGAATCGTAAAATTAGATAAGGAAGAATTACAATACCGTACATAATACTCCCATATTTGATATCTCATATATGGAAGGAGATATAAGCTTATGGGAAAAAAATTAGATGTATTTTAACACTTCTTTAAAATTTTCAATTAGTATATGGAGATAAGTATTATTACTTAATTTTGTGAATGTTTTTACTTAAGTTCATGGAGTTAATTATGGATTTAAAATACAATAAATTACAACAATATCACATGTCAAGCTTAAAGTACAATATAATTGAATAATGAATTAATTACATTCATAAAGAAAGGGAGAAAGGATGATTACAAATAAAGTCAATCATGTTATCATCCTACTCAATGTTGAAAGGAATTAAACATCCCAATGTATTCTGATTATTAGTGTATCTTACCTAAGATGCAATTCCTTGGTTTGTTGTATCTTCTAAATCACCTAAGGGGTTTGAATTTATCCATTTTTGTTTTGGATTGCCTTACATTTTCCTACTCAAAATAAATATAGTTGCATGCCATTCACAAACAAACGAGATATTTTTTACTATCCACATATACTACAACATGATATTTTGCTAAGCTTACAACATAATACAATTCAACGATGACAACTACAATAACAGATGTTCCTTCTAGGAAGCAATGGATGAGAACATTGCCTTAATGGATGATTGAAATGTTTAACGCATGGATATATTGTGTTATAGTGTGATTACAAAATACAATACTTGGCATAGAGACATTCACAATTAGAATGAGAAATAAGTTTAATAAAGTCATTGATGAAGGGCTAATCCTTGGGAGAGTGGTCGTTATCAACATCTTCTAATACGTCATCAATATTATTTCCTTTATACTCCAAACTCATATATTGAATATTTTTCTTCAGTTTGGCGACCTCCTGTGAAGAATTCCTATTTTTTGAGGGATCCTTTTGAATGCATTTTACATGGGATGTATAGTTAACCAAAATTCCAACATTCACTCATATTCTCAAAATATCATGCTTCCTTCAATGTACATAAAACTTGTGAATAATATGTATAATTGGAATATGGTTATACATACTATAGAGAATTATAAATCTCCTCCAGATTTTACTCAACAAGAGATATATTGATAAACACGAGTTTGTATTGCCACATAATGAATAAACTATAAACATGATGAGATTGTGATTTTTATAAGGTTTGTGTTGAACCTCAGTAGCCAAAGCACTAATACAATATCCAAAGCAGGCATCGACATGTTGATGCTTTGAGCCTCTTTCATTCCATCTCCACTCACATTTGATTTTTTCACCCTCTTAGACCTAGCTAAGTCCACAAAAGCATACTAGGATCACTTATCCTAGCCTTAATAAAAGGTGGTCCCAACCAAACTAAGGTTGAAAAAGGCACCAAGAAATATATGCTAGCCATCACATGAAAATATGACATGCTCAAAGCTATGACAAGCATTTTCATTCCTAATTTCTAGGTGAAAAAGATGGTTATGAGGTTTTTACTTGGATCTAACTACCATAATATTCTTATTTTAAAATGGAAAAAATATTGGAAAAGAGATCTACAATAATTTTTTAAGCTTTCCTTTGGTTTGAAGTTGGGTTTGCATAGTAATTAAATCGATGACTACAAAAAGAATCAAATGAGATCCATGACTTCTTCATTAATATTGATTTCAACTTCATGGAATTTCTTTCAACCTCTCTCCATCTCTTTTAAACTATTAACTGAAATCAATGTAGCATTTTCAAGAATTGGCATTCCATATTAAAAAACAGCAAAAAAAAATCACTTCAACATGGGGTAATATCATTGAAATATTGGAGTAGGGAGTGCACATCCATCAAATCATAAAAGAAGTGGATATTTGTTAGATGTAGTCGTAAGTGCTATGCATGTGGAAGCATAAATAAGGAATGCGAACTTTTTGATAAAACACCAAGTATTAAGATATGGTCTCGTGGAACATACTTTGACCATGTAAGTTTAATTTTTTTTATTAGCATAAAACCATGTAGTTTTAGTGGATGAGGGCTATAAATACATCAATGACATGAGTGACTCTTATATCATTACACCTAGAGTTGATAATTATGTTTGCATGGTTGACATTCTTGGCCATATTCGCTATCCCGGGGAAGATTTAAAATTTATCATCAACATGCTAATTAAACATGCCAAATGTAACCAACATGTGTCGAATATGATTCGTCAACCCTTGTTAACATACTCGTGTTCCAAAATAGGAGCTTTGGAACAAGGTATTAATATACGCCAAAGCATGTGGAGAAGGAAATTGTGTTAGATGTGCATGTGTGTGTGTGTGTGTGTGGAAGTATGCAAAATTCAAAATGTAAAAAAATACCTGAAAGAAATGTGGTCTCATGAACTACAATAACTATATGATATGCAAAAACTAGGTTTGTTGAAAAGAACTTGGAAAATTTAATGCGAATGCAATTTAAACTATAACTAGAACTAAAAACTCAAATCACTCAAGTAGGATTATATAAATGATTATAGATGAAAACTAAAATCACTCAAGCACAAAATGAAAACTATAACTATTTAATACCCTCAAAATTATTAATATGTGATATTATTAATCTAGTATTGTGTTGTTATAGGAATGCATGAAAAATTAGACCATATAAATTAATTTTACATAATAATAAACTAGGGTTCACAAGCACAATCATCCAACAAACAAAATTAAAGGTGCAATTAAGGTTGGAGAGATCACTTAGGTGATTCATATAAGACAATATGGATGTGTTATGAGTGAATCTAGGTTGTGCGCAGGTCCTGAAAGGTGCTCAAGATGTAACTTTAGCTATGTGTGCCTCAAGGCCCAACCATCGAATGAGTATTAAAAACTTTGGCGGTTTTGTAGATAATAAGGTGTTTTGTACCCATTATTGGTGTGTTTATGTTTTTTTCTCGGTTTAGAGAAACACTTCTTCTATTCAAGGTGGTGAATAAATTTGTAGTGGGCGTGAGGTTGTGTGAATAATTGAGTGTGTGATATCATAATTATCTACCATACAAGTTTGGAAGATGGCCATATAGTCTCTCCCTATCAAGGATGTGAGACCATTACAAGTAGGTTGTAATTAACCTGGTGCGGGGCCCCTTTTGGATATTATGTGAAAATCCACTAACAAAGGTCAAAAAACTCCTATTGATGAGGGCTAAACATGTTTGTTCTTCATAAGCCAAGAATGTCTTGAGAGATCCAAGAAAATCTCTAAAGAGGCAAAAGAACTATCCCTTTTCTTGTAATAAAGAGAGTATCTAAAAATAAAATAGTCCCCCAACTTTGATTCAAAAAGGAAAACCTAAGAAATATAATGCTCCTTAGGGATATGGTGATTTGTTTCGATGTAAATTTAATGGGAGTAAACTCTAAGTTGAACACGGTGAACCATTAAGTTGCAAAATAACTATAGTTTTGTATGTCCTAAAGGTTAGATGAAGCAATGAACGAAGTGAAAATATTAGTTTTAAGTATTGTTGAAGTTTTGAGGGGACCAAATCTTTAGGTCGAGACTATATAGACTAGAAGTAGGCTCCATAAATATCATTATAAATACCATTGTTTATCTCTCTCTTGAAAAAATCAATAATATCCACTAGGAAGTTATGTACGATATAATTTAAATCAAAATTTCTTCATATTTTATTCTATTTTTTAAAAAGGGATTCAAGGTTATTTTTAAAATCCCATTTTAATATTTAGGAGGTCATTATATCAATAATTCTCCCTCTTTTAAAATTTACCTTTTTGGTTTTACAAATATATGGTGGTTAAATTTTCAATTATACTTTAGTTTGAAATATATTTTGGAATTGCCTCTTCTTTTATAGTTTTAATATTTAATATGAGAGTTATAAAAAAAATTCAAACCCGTTTTAAAAATGTTTGAGATTTTATTTTTTCAAATGTTTGGGTGGGGAATGAGATCTAGAGTCGGCTCTGTTAGGGTTTCTTGCTTACGAACTTGTCATTTTGTTGCCTTCTTGGGCTTTGTGGGATATTAATACCATAATTTTTTCTAGGGTTTCCCCGCCCATTGGGTGCCCCTATATAATGACATCTCCCTCTTCAAGCTTGGTTTTTACAACCATGGCTGGAGATAGTGGAGCTTTGAGCAATGGCGCCACCTATGAAATGTCCTCGGAAGTTCGTCTCGAAGGTCTTCCACGAGGTAATGTTTCTTCTCCTTATGTGGTTTTACCTATTCCTGACTTTAATGATGCTTGTAACTAGTTGGAACAATTATGTCTCATTGGGTATTTTGTGGGTCACATCCCCTCTGAAAGTGTGCTCAAATCCTAGGTTAACACAACCTAGACTCCTCATAGGGTCCAACTTGATAGTGTCTAAAATATGACCAAAGGATTTTTTCTTTTTTGCTTCTCTGACCCAGCCAATGCCCTCAATATTTTGGCTTGATAAGCCACCTGGTATGTCCGCAACTCTTTGTTGGTCCTGTCTACATGGACCAAAGACTTTGTGGTTTCTGAGTATGCCGCACTTAAAGTGCCAGTCTGGGTAGAATTTCATGGCCTACCCTTGCCTTGTGTTCATTTCTTGCATCAGATTGCTTCTGCCATCAGGCGGTTGGTTTTCCTCGAACTAGATTGGTTTTACCATGCTCGTCCACAAAAGCATGTTTGTAGTACGGTAGATCTTTCTTGAGACCTTGTTGGTCTGAAAATCTGTCGCCTGGACAGATCTATGGATAGACGAGCCAACAGTGTGCAGGGCTTAGCCCCTCTTTGAGTCAGCAAAGCGAAACTGGTTTATTGCTATTCTGCCAGCAGGAATCTATGCAAGTCTCACAGATTCTACCTTCGGGGGTTTGGGATCTCATCCCAGTAGAATGTTTCAGGCTGCGAAAAGAAAGGAATGAAAGAGGGAAAAGAGAAAGAACAGATCTGAAGGAAGAAAAGAAATGAATTCCAAAGCAGAAAGGTCAGAAGATTTATGTTTTTGGGTTGGTAGTAAACAGAGCCAAACCTACTTGCATAAATAAACAAAGCAATACTGATGAGCAAATGACAAAAAAGTAGATATGAATCCAACAGATTAAACACATACAGATCTAACGTAAGGAAGATCTAATGCATAACATAACTATTGAGCACAAAGTCTTAATATTTGTATTACTGTTTTCTTCTGTTACAAGAAAGCTCAAAGTCTTTCTCTCCTCACTTCTATTTTCATCTAAAAAATGTTCACACGAATACAACAAGTATTCCAGTATTTATAGAAGAGAGGAGAAGAAAAGCCAAAAAGGAGCCAACAAATATTTACAAAGATATTTACAAAATATCTAAAAGTCATGTTGACTTTTGACAACTTGATGGATGACATCATCCCATGATGCAACATGGATGATGTCATCATTTGTGCCAACACACTTTAGACATTTCAACAAGAAAGTCGGAGAATAGAGAGAAGAAGAAGAAGAGGAAGAAGCAGCTACTCGTCATCGTCATCCTGCGGCTGAAAGGGAGTTGCCTGCTTTTGATGCTGCTCAAGAGATGGTGCTGCTTATTATTTTGTCCATCCACAGACTTCTTGTAACCTTCTGAGTCCTAACCCAGAATTCTTCCATGTCAATGTGACCCAACTCTGAGTCCCTGACATCCATACTACATTCAGCCTGCGATTCGGGCATCCTGACCCTTTGATATTTGTACTTCATCTCCTCCTCTGTAAGCTTAGCCTTTCCTCTTGGTTTGGTGGGTCTCTTGCTGGATGTAGACATATGTTCTTTTGAATTCAATTACTGATCTGCATGAAGAAGAAGCGAGACCCAATCCAAAAAGGTTGAATTAGCCATTTGATCTTCCATTGGAATGTTATCAGAAGAAAGAGTTAGAGATTTTAAGGCTCAGGGCGCAAGGCGCATGAAAGATGCAACTTGCAGGCTAAATAGACAAGGCGCACAGAAAAGAGGTGCTGCAGAGGTTAAATTGGCGCCAAAGGCGCATGGCGCATGGATACTGCATATTGCATTTGATATAGGGCGCATGAGAATTGTGTGTTACATTGGGACAGGATGCGCCCAAGGGAGTATGGCGCGGCACACAAAAAACTCACACAACATGGTGTTATTGCAATCGGGGATGCGCCTGTGCCTTTATAGCTTCTTACTTAGCGTGGAAAAAACTTTTGTTGCATGGAAGCTGGGTGCGCCATGGGCGCATGAAAAAAGAATGCAACATGGACGGATGGTGCGCCATTGGGGCGCAGTTTCAACACTTGTAGCACGCGGAAAAGGCGCGCCTTGAGGGCGCATGGGCTCATGATGCAGCAGGCCGAAAGGGTACGCCATTGGCGCGGATTTTGCTTTTGTAAAAGGGCAGGCAGATGCGCCAAAGGGGGTGCACATGTTCTTAGTGTTGCAGGACGCGCCGATGCGCCAAGGGGAAAAGACAGTGAACAAACCTTCTTTACAAAGGGGGTTTCTCTATGATGTAGGTTCTTTAATCCCTGACTTCTTATTTGAAAGGTTCAGCTGGGTAAACGAAATGGTTTAGATCAGGAGGGCTACAACCATTGTTTCAAGAAAACGTCCTTCTCCAGCAGATCTGGAAAGAGGGAGGATAGCATAGGGGGAGGGCAGCCAACTTAAAACATATATTTTAAAGACCAGACCAGCAAGCATAAAAACCAGACCACAAAAATACCAAGAACCAAAAACACCAAACACACAAGGGGGAGAAGAACCTCTTACCTGATAAATAGCAAAAGTGTGCAATGGGTCCACAAGGCGAAGAAAACGATGGGCAGGGGCTGACAAGTTCAGAACGATCACGTGCTCGACAAAATTGAAAATGACATTTGGGCGCGCAAACCATATATATATAGAAAAATTGGTCATAAATGCACCAACCACTTTTTCAAAGGCGCACCAAATCTATTGTCGACACGGGATTATGTGCGCCCTTTGGCGCACCAAAAAGTTGTTGCACAAAGATTATGCGCGCCCTTTGGCGCACCAAAAAGTTGTTGCACAAAGATTATGTGCACCCTTTGGCGCACCAAAGAGTGGCGCAACACAAGTTGTACCAACACAAGTGCATGCGCCTTGGCGCACGCAGGGAAGGTTAAACATTCTTTGGCACATGAAAAGTTGTGTTGACATTGAAAACCATGCGCCAAAGGCTTTTAAGGGGGCGCATCAAAAGTTAGTGTTACAAGGATATTTCATGTGCCCAGCCAAAAAAGGTTCAGAAAGACTAAGTTCGAAAAATAGATTTCCTGGGGAGGGGTTTTACAACGTTTCAAACGTGAGGGATCCCTAACGAGGGATCGAAACAAAATTTTCCGTATGGTTATCGGTAAAATTGCCCTTGTCAATTTTACGGGATAACAGACCTAAAATAATTTGTGGAAATCCAAATGGGAGAGACGCATTAATCCTAGCGTATTTTGTATATCAACTTACGTAACACTTACTTCCGCTGTAGACTACCCTCTTTATGTTCCTCGTAATCACCCCAGTTTCCAAAACAACCTTTGAACCAGCCAAACCCCCGCAGGAGGAAAGTTAGAAAACAATGGGGGCTGGAAAAATAAGAATAAAAAATAGCAATCCAAGGCCTCTGGTTCAAATGATCAGCGTGAGCCAGCTGCTAAAGAACATAGCCTTCAAACTAAGGAGCTAACTGTTACTGCTAAGGAACCAACTACTATTTCCAAATCGTCATTCCAGTTACCAAAATACTCCAACACACCCAAAGCAGCCTCAATTCTCATGGATAAGAAAAATTATGTTTATAATGTCACCATGCCACAAATCTTCACCGTTGTTTTTAATAAACATCTCACAGGGGCCAACAAAATGGCCTTGAATTCCTTCTTGCATCTCCCAAGATCATAACCTGGTGCGTAGTGTGGACTCAATAAAAGAGGAGTACAATATCACCTACGTTGAGCAGAAGAAAAACGATTTGTAAGGTTTTTTACAACATAACACTGCTCAATTTGTGCAAAACCAGTTTGAAGACCTTGATGACTTGGATGTTGATGGCATGGCTCTTGACCAACGTCTTCTATGAACTATTTATCTTGGAGTGTTCAGGGTCTAAAAGACTCCTGTCATAAGTATGTTTTTTGTGAAACTCGGAAAAGATTTTCCTACTTATATGTTTTGTTTTTGCAAGAGGTAAAAATTACAGGTTTTCAGTTACAGATGGTTTGTAAATCCATCTACCATGACAGCTTGGCCTTTTACAGTAATCATGAAGCAAGGCATGGGGGTTTAATTTTCATTTTTGTTCCCAAATGGTGGCCCTTGTTAATTGACCATGGTATCATCCCCACCAACCATGACATATGTGTTGTATTTAATGTTAAAGGTTGCCCATTTGGCCTCATTAATATATACGCCTCTAACGATGAGGCCGAAAGGTCCAATTGTTGGTGGTGGATAGCTTGCACAATTACTAATGCTTATTAGGTCATAAGTGGTGATTTTATTATGCTTGAGTCACCCACTGAAAAATGCAGCCACTTGCCAATGAGATGGAAAACTAGCAAAAGGGAGGCATGGTTTTACATGTGTAATAAGTTTGGGTTTTATGACTCTAATGCTACTCACACTCCCACTTCTAAAGCGTGGTACACTTGGTCCAATCTCTGACTAGGATCAGATCGGATTCTTAAATGGTTCGATAGAGCCATGCTATCAGCTCAAGATTTCTTTGATTTTGACAACATTTATTCCATGCCTGTGGAGGTCATGTCTGATTTTGTACTATCTGATCATTCCCCTATACAATTTCATATCACTTGGTATGATAAGTGCACTTTTTGTCATAAAGGCCAATTCTTTCTTAATACTACCTTGATGCAGTATGGGCCCACACTCAATCATATCAAGCGTGTGTGGAACTTAGCCTCACGACCAAGTCACTGTCAGCACTTTCATCCACCTATGCATGCCGATTGGACTCAATGGTGGGAGGACGCTATGACTCGGACTATTATATTCCTTAGAATCTATGAAAAATAGTTGGCCAAAATCAGACGTCGCTCCTACTCTGCCAACACCTCCACTCTTAGCCATGCGGTGGTGGCACTTCAGCTCAACCCCTTCTCTAAAAATCTGTAACTTTAAGTTATAACACTTCGCCAACAAATTTAAATTTATCATAATTACAACACACGGGGAGCTCAAATTCATGCCCGCATGCATTGGTTTAAAATTAGTGACCGAGTCTCAAAAGAATTCTTTCTTTCTCTTAGAGCTAATAAGCCTTATCAAAAAATTTGGGCCATCTTTGATGGTGGAGCTCAAGTCACTGAACCTCAACACATGTTGTAAGAATTTGTGTGACATTATAAGCTAATCTTTTAAGCTCAACCACCCTATTCTGACAAACGAAAAATCATTGAACAATGTCTGCTATTGTGTTGTGCAAGTTTTCTCAAGCTTAGATGGTGGTCTGCAACTGAATGCTTACCATTGATGACCTCCATGATGCAGTCATGGAAATGGCTAATGATAAGGCCTCGAGTTGTGATGGCTACCCCTGTGAATTCTACAAAGCCTTATGGGATTCTATCAAGCAAGATCTTCTTCAAGTCTACCTCAAAGGGTTTCAAAATCAGTTATTGGGGCCGTGTATCAGCAAAGGGAATATTAAATTCATCCCGAAGCAAGGGGATCTAGAGAAAATTACCCGTTGGTGGCCTATTACTTTGTTGAATGTCTCCTACAAAATAATTACCAAAGCTCTATCTACGTGGCTATGTAATATTCTCCCCGTTGTGATTCAATCTGAAGAAAATGGGTTCATTCATGGGTGATACATCCTGAAAAACAACATTCTGGTTTGGGAAGGCATGGAATGGGCTCGCATATCCAATCAATTTGTAATGTTCATTAAAATTGATTTTGAGAAAGCTTATGATCGGATTAAATGAGCATTTATCCTTGTCATGTTGCAAGCCCTTAGGTTTGACCCCAATTTCATTCAATCAATCAGAATGTTATTTGTTGATGCCTTTACCCATATCACTATTGATGGGCTTAGTTCTAAGTCATGTGGATTTTTTTGTTCCATTCAGCAAGGGTGCCCGTTAGTGCCTGTGCTCTATGTGCTTGCGGCTAAAGGTTTTGGGTATGTGTTGGCTCATGCCAAACCCAAGGGCTTGTAAGGGGGATTTCATTGCCTTATGTGAACAATTCTCAATTGCTCAATGGTCACTTCACAAATGATTCTTTTCTCACTCTCATTAAGGAAGAATCCAATGTCTGCAATGTCATGCATTGCCTTGATGTCTTTTGTTTAGCATCTGGTTCTTCCATTTAATGGCGAAAAATTTAGTGCTACCAATAATCTTTCCTTCTAGCGCCCGCTTGGCTCACCTCTTTTGAGTGGAAGATTCTTGCACATGGCGAAATGTTTAAATTTCTAAGCATCCCCTTTTCCTTTCAAGCTTTGTCGGCTGAGATATGGTAGTATGGTATTCGACAGGTGGCCAAAAAATTGGACTATTAAATTACCAAACCTTTGTCCTTGGCAAGGAAATTCTAAAATTGCTCCAAATCTCTGGCGGCCACACACGTTTACTACTCTTTGTGTTGGGTGCCTTCCAAAGCCTCCATTCAGAAACTGGAAAAACTCATCAAAGCATTTCTTTAGGCTAACACCTCCATTAGCAAAGGTTTTCATTGAGTGGCTTGGTAGATTTGTTGCCTTCCCTGTAACTCTGTGGGCTTAGGCCTTATTGACATAAAACGCTAAGGGCGGGCACTCTGTGCCAAATGGATTGTTTGATGCATCACTGGCCAAGAAGTGTGGAAATTGATTTTGTGCCAAGGTAGAGAAGAAGGATCACCTTACGACCACCTTGCATAGAAAAGATTGGGGTTTGTTAACCTCCTTATTGCTTTGGTGCTTGTTAAAGCGGTTGGCACTTTTGTGCTTAAAAGCATTTGGAAGGCTTGAGAATGTATCAAACCATGGATTCAATGGAAAGGTGATGGCTTTTGTAATGGATTTCCATTAACCATCATTCCCTTTGGTGGTCACCAATTTTTCAGGCTCAGGATAAGTGTTTTGCATATCTAGGGGGTTCCTGTGCTCAAACTCTTCAAGCACGAAATTTGCACTATCCAAGACTTATTTAGTAAACACTCTCAATCATGGTATTCTTGGCCTAATCTTAAAGATCAATTTTGGATGACCAACCAGGATCAAGCTAGCATTACTAAAGTGCTCAATTTGGTCCTTGACCATATGCTGCACAAAATTTTAGTGCACTCCTCTTGCCCTTGGTGGATGGATTGGAAGTGGAACGTTGATACCCCGTTTCACAATTATTAAGTCATTAAAGGCTACGGTTGGCTTTCGCCTCATCTGCCCATGTTTGAAAAACTCAACACTCGATGGGGCATTCATTCCACTCTGTCTTCATGGAGTCGGTGATTCAACACTATCTAGTCTATCTATCTGGAGCTAGAAATCGCTCACTTTCTCTGGTGTGTTTTGTACCAAGGTCTTCCCATGGGGTCTCAAATTATTCAAATTGGGATCCCGACTCTTAAGTGCCCATTTTACGGCCACTTGGAAACTCTATTGCATCTCTTTTGGTTTTTCTCGAAAGCGCAACTTGCTTGGAATTATATACAATCATTTTTCTTTCCTCTCACACCGCACTGTTTTACTTGGTAGAATATCCTTTTAGGAGATAACCCCAAATTTTTGCCTTTTTCCACCCAGATTTGGCATGTTTTTAAAGGGGAAATTATGTTTTGGATACAGAAAGAAAGAAATGATTTCTTCTTTGCTAATTTTGAAGTTGATCAACAATTTTCAATGTATAAAAAATCTATAGTTATCTCCAACGTGCTGCTACAAATTCAAGTCCAGGCTAACAAAGTTTCTCTGGAAGTGGGCCACCTCCAGAATTTGTTACGGCATTGGGGCGATGCCCCATGCAATGTCACCTGTGAGCCACCCTCGTCATCTCGGCACTCCTCGCCGCATGGCCGTGGTGGTCTCCACAGCCATTCTCAATGACATTCTTTCATCTGGGGTCGTCGCTCACCCTGCCCTCAACAACGGAGGAGTCACTTGCCACCAGCTCTCCAGCAAGGCTGGGGGTCCCCTGCTCGCCAACTCGGGTGGGGCTCGCTCTTCGGCCCCGAGCCACGCACGCTTGATGGTTGGAACTTGGCCCCACCACTGCCGCCACCCTCTGACAAGTTTGTTCACATCTCTCTTTCCATTCCCACTTGAGAGGAGGCAAAAAAAGAAGAAGAAAATCCCCCTAGTTGGGACATTCCAGATGTTGGCAAGGACCTCCAGGCTCGGGTTGGCCGGATGATCACGACCCTCTTGCTTCAAGAATGTTTGTTGTTGTTGCATAATTTTGTGTTCTAATGGTTTCCTAGGCACTGCCTAGTGCGTTTGGTTTTATCCCAGGCCCGACCTAGTTTGTTTGTGGTTTTGGGGTGTGCTCTCATACCGCCTGCTTTTTTGCTGAAAACTATCTTGTATCTTATTGCATTAATATAATATAAGATATCTTTTCATAAAAAAAAATCTTTTATAATTTAAAAAAAATAACATTATAAAATAATAATAAATTTAATAAAAATGATTTTATTGTTGTTTTAAATCAAAGCAATTAATGAAAAAACCTCTTTGTAATAGATAAATTTATTTTATTTTAATGTTTTTGTCACCCCTCTCTTAATATCATTTTAAGTGTATATTTTCAAAATAAAAAAGTAGAGTTATTTATTGTCCATTTTCTTTCGAAAGCGTAAAACATGGATATGGTAGGAAATGGGGATCAAATTTGAAGGGTTGGCCTGAATTTTATTGTGAAGGGAAAATATTGGACCAACCCTTCGATGATGAAAAGTAGTATGAAGATTTTACACTTCATATGACAAGAATAAATCAAGTATCAATGTCATGAAAATTAAGAATATTTTTTTAAAATGAGAAATTATTATTAATTAAATCAAGTATGAGTTGATTGACATTTTAAATAGAAGGAAAAATTCAGTAATCCAAACAAAATGACCCCTCAATCAGAAAGGTGTAAAATTAAGTTGCATTTACACTGGTAAAATAATCAAATTATGATGTAATGAAAAACCAAATTTGTAATATTTTAATTTTCTAAAAATCATCATAACTAAAATAAGCATTAAATAAATTTAATAATTAAATACATAAACAAATAATTGAAATTAGACGAGAAGACACACATATCAGTAAACACATAAAAACTATCAAATTGCGTGTGTGACATTTGGAGCTCTTATCAAAATCATTATGAAAAATGTGTAAATAATAAAATAAATAACTTTAGCTTCTACCTAGATTTTAGTGCTAGAATTAAAACCCATTTGGATTCTTATCACTTCAATAAAAAAATTTATTCAGATTTTAACCATGAAAATTAAAACGAATGTAAATTTTAACTAGTAAAATGCACTAAATTAGATTTTTTCCAATAAAATAAAATAAAATGTGCATCTATACATTGAAACACCCACACTAATTATGTCACCGAGAGATACATCGAGATATTCTTGGTCATATTTTAGAGACAAGAACTTGACCTCGTGCACAATATGTGTTGAGATCTACTACACACAAATGATGTATTACCAAATTAGAGTACTCCATTAAACACACTCACCCTTCGTAATCCTCCTTTCCACAACCCTCTTCCTCGACTCCTTAGGCATATAACTAAGTTGCATTGTCTTCAGAACAATTGTTCTTGTTGGCCTCCACATCACTGTTATTGAACAATGGTTAGTGAGAAGATACCAATGATGACTTTGAGGGGTTTTTTCAATGGACAAAGAAGCTTATATCTTCCTATTCGCCCCCTCTACAAAGAGCTCCTCTCCTCTGCCCTGCATTCTACCATCTCAGATATGTCTAATCAACCTTTGCATTAAGTAGCAACTCGACACTTAGCTCTGTTATTCTTTGAAAGGATCATAATGGGTGAGCTCCTCAAGTGACTTGACCTTTATTTTGCTTGAAAGCAAACCTCAACTACCTTTTCTTCGAGCACCTTCTTTGTTGCATACAAACCAACCTAATCCAATCATCTCAACCCCTAGCTCATTTACACATTGAGCTCGAATTTATCTAGGTGATCTGGATCAAGACCATTGCGAGTCCATCCTGTCCTTCAACACCAACTTGGGTCCTATAGAGCTTGTTTGACACCCTATATTGTGAGTCATGAATTGAAGTCACCCTTTGCGATTAGCTCAACACTTTTCTCGAAGCTCTTCCTCGACCTTAGATATCCATCTCAACCCACATCGATCTCGTGGCCACTCTACATGCTCGATCTATTCCAAATCATGTTGTGTAGGCTCCCAAGTGGGAAAATATTTGTGTGCAAGTCAATCCTGGTTCTGTTCTCTTCCTCTCAAGATAGCTCCTGCAATAAAGAAACAAAAAAAATATAAGGCAACAGATAAATTTTTTGAATGAATCCCAAACAAAGAACATAACCCTAAATGGTAATATTAAACCTTTGGTTTTTAGGTATTTGTGTTCAAGTATTCATTGAGATGGCATCGCCAACTTACTATAAACTTGGGATTTGACCTTAATAGTATTATAATAGTATTATATTTATTAATTTAAAATTTTTGATAAATGTTTAATACATCTTGTCTAACATATTTGTGACTCACACACAGATCCTAGAAAGTTGGAGGTGAATGTTGTTTGTATAAGTCATGAAAATTATTTTTTAAGATTTAAAATTTTCACACAAATTTCAAGTATTTTTCACAATAGCCCTTCTTTTGACAATTTTAAAAGTAAGTTCAACTTCTCTATTGTCAAACGATTTTTTATATTTTAATTTTTTTTTAGATGTAAATTTTTACCCGCCCTTTTCTGACGGGTTTGAGGCCTTGGGAAGGGCTGTGAAGGGCTAAATTTTGAACTGTGGTACTAGGAAAGAAGGAAATGCATACAATGTTATTTATTTACATCACATATGTCCCATATACCATTTTTTCAATACATTTTATAATGCCACTTTTCATTCGGAAGTTAGTTGTCATTAAGGGAAAATATTAAAGTAGCTAATATCAACCAAAACTATATAAAAAAATAAAAGTGTGTAAGAATATGGTGAATTATACAAAAGAGAAATTGTTGTCTATGACTTTTTCAAATCACATTATTTCTATGTAAATATTTTCAATATTTTTTTGATTGAAAATGATATCTTTAATTTTGATACAACCTTGTAATCATTTGTTATTGCACATTATTATTATATTTTATATTTTATTTATTAATATAATAGTTATAAAGATAAACTCAAGATTGTTGAATTTATGGACAACGAAGCTTAGATTACTGACCCACAACTTATGTTGCAAGCCTTTGTGCGCCATTACAAGCTCGTCTTTCAAGCTCAGCCACCCTTTGTAGCTCACCAAACAACTCTTGACCACTGTTTGGGTTTTGTGTTGCGTAAGCTTTCAGAGGCTTAGAAGGTGATCTGTGAAAGAATTCTCACTATTGAAGACTTCCCTAAAGCCAATCTACAAATGGCTAATGATAAAGTGTCATGCTGCGATGGATTCCCTTGTGAATTTTATAAAGCTCTTTGGGATTATGTCGGGAAAGACCTTTTTCAAGCCTATCTTGAAGGATTTCAGAATTATGTCGGGAAAGACCTTTTTCAAGCCTATCTTGAAGGATTTCAGAACCAATCTCTAGGGCCACACATAAAAAAGGGAAACATCAAATTTATCCCTAAGCAAGGAGATCCTGAAAAAATCACTTGTTGGCGGTCAATTACGCTGTTGAATGTCTCCTACAAAATCATTGCTAAAGCGTTAGCTTTGCGATTGCACAATCTTCTACCTGTTATTATTCAGCCACAACAAACAAGATTCATGCAAGGACGTTTCATCCTAGATAACATCATTGCGGTGTGGGAAGGCATGGAATGGGCTCACAGATCTCATAAAGCCGCCATGTTTATCAAGATTGATTTTGAGAAGGCTTATGATTAGATTGAATGGCCATTCATTCTCGCCATGCTTCAGGCCCTTGGATTTGGACCCTTTTTTATTCAATCCGTCAATATGCCTTTTACAGATGCCTCTGCTCAAATTTCTATTAATGGCCTTAACTCGGAGCCTTTTGGGCTTTTCTAGTCTATCAGACAAGGTTGTCCTCTTGCCTATGTATTATATGTGCTGACGATCGAAGGCTTTGGTTATCTCTTAGCTCATGCCAAAGCGCAGGGTCTTGTTCGTGGAATCTCGTTGCCTGATGAGCCCAATTCACAACTTCTCAATGGGAATTTCGTGGATAATTCCTTCCTTACAGTTATTGAGGATGAAACCATCATTAGTAATGCTATGCAATGGTTGGATACTTTTTGCCTAGCTTCTGGCTCATCCATTTAATGGCGAAAAACCCAATGTTACCAACAATCTTTCCTTCCCACACGTGACTGACTTGCCACCTTTGATTGGAAAATTCTGCAACATGGTAAGATTTTCAATTTTCTAGGTATTCCTTTTTCTTTCCAAGCCTCCCTGGCTAAATTTTGAAAAATTCCAAATCTACTCTAAAGTTCTTACTACAACCCATGTTTACTACTTGTCTTGTTGGGTTCCTTCCAAAGCTTCCATTCAGAAGCTGGAAAAACTACTCAAAGCTTTCTTATGGGCTAATACTTCTACTTGCAAAGGTTTTCATCAGGTAGCCTGGGATATATGTTGTCTGTCTTGCAATTCTGGAGGCCTCAGGCTTATTCATATTCACGTCAAGGGCAAGCTCTTTGTGCTAAGTAGATTATCAGAAGCATTACTGGCCAAGAAGCTTGGAAATTTCTCATACGACATGACATTACAGAAGGTTCTCCTTATGGCCGCCCTACGTAGAAAGGCTTAGGGTTTGTCAATTCGCTCATCACTCTTGTGCCTATCAAAATTGTTGGCACCTTTGTGCTTAAGAGTATTTGGAAAACATGGGAATGTGTCAAACCCTATATTTTATGGAAGGGGATGTATTTCATAATGGGATTTCTCTCAATCAACAATCTCTCTGGTGGTCACTGATTTTTCAATCCTAAGATAAATGCTTAACAGAGGTCTCAGGAATCTCCGGGCTCAAATTCTTCAAGCGTGGAACTCACACCATCGAGGACTTCTTCTCCAAGAATGTTCAATCATGGTTCCCTTAGCCGGATTTTAAAGCTCTGTTTCGACTTTCCAACCAAGATCAAGATACTTTCACTATTGTGATCAATTCGGTTCCTGATCACATATTGCATAAGATTGTTGTGCAAATTCCTTTTGCCCATGATGGACAGAATGCAAGTGGTATGCTGATACTCCTTTCTATAACTACAAAGCCAACAAAGGTTATAATTGGATCTCACCCCATTTTCCCATGGTGGAAAAAAATTAATACTCATTGGGGAATTCATGCCACTCTGTCTAATTGGGGTAGACGATTTGAGACTGTTTGGACTATATCTGTGGAGCCCAAAATTGCTCATTTTCTTTGATGTATTCTACACCAAGGCCTTCCTATCGAGGCTCTTCTTATTCAAATTGGGACCCTGACTCCCAATTACCCCTTCTTTGGACATCTAGAAACACTTTTGCATGTCTTCTAGTTCTGTCCCAAATCTCAAATTGTCTGGAACTGGATCCATTCATTTTTTGCCTTCACGACCCCATTGTTTCACTTGGCAACATATCGTCTTGGGAGATAATCCCAAACTTCTACCTATGTTCACCCAGATTTGGCATGTTTTCAGAGGGGAGATTCTATTTTGGATATGGAAAGAAAGAAATGCTTGTTTCTTTGCTAATTATGTAGTTGATCAATCTTTCTCGATTTATAATAAATCTATGGTGATCTCCAATGTGCTTCTACAGATTCAAGTTGAGGCAAACAAGGTGGCGCTGGAAGTGGATCACCTCCAAACCTTGCTGCGCCACTGGGGGAAGCCTCGTGCAACATTGCCGGAGTGCCTTCATCTCCCACTAGGCGCTCCTCGCCTTCAGCCCGTGGTGGCTGGCACAGCCCATCTCAGCTCCATGCTTTTAGTCACACCCGCCACTCTCCGAGACCATTACAACAACATAATCACTTGCTAGCTTGTCGCTGTGGCCAGGGCTTTCCGTCACATTCTTCGGCTTTCCAGCAGGATTGGGGATCGCCACCTCACTAGCATGGGCGGGGCTCTCCGCCGTATTCATCAGCTCACTAGCAGGGCTAGGGCTCGCCACCTCGCCAACATGGGTGGGGATCTCTTTCTGCCACTGCTTCGCAACAAGACGCTTGGCACCCACCCCCACTGTCACCACCATCTGACAAATTCCCTCACCTCAACCTCGCCATTCCTACGCAAGGGGGAGCAGACCCGAAGGAAGAAATTACTACTGGCTGGGAGCTTCTGGATGCTGGCAAGGACCTACCTAGTTCAGGATGGCCAGATGATCGGGATCTGCTTGCCTCAAGCATGTTTGCTGCTGCTGCTTGATAGTGCCTTTAAAGTGTTTTAGGCGATGCCTTTTTTGTTGTACTCTCCTAGGCTCAGCCTAGTTTGACTCTTGTTGTTTTAGGCTCGACCTAGTTTGTTCATGGTTTTGGGGCGTGCTCTCATACCGCCCACTTTTTTGTTGAAAATAGCTTATTGCATTAATATAATATAAGACCCCTATTCATAAAAAAAAAGATTGTTGAATTTGTAGTATATTTTTATATCGGAGGTTGTTGTAATAATACATTTTATATTTTTAATATAGGAATTTAAGGTTATTTTACATAAATCCTTTGTACCTTTTAAGATGTTATAATTTTTTTCTTCATTTTTTCTCTCGTCAAAATTTTAATTATATATATATATATATATATATATATATATATATATATATATATATATATATATATATATATTTGATTTGAATTTTAATATGGAATTATCTTTGTTTTATAAGATTTTTTTTGTACATTTTATATGAGATTTGTATTTAATTTTCATTTTAAATCCATATTTAGAGTTTATTTTGTTGCATGCTTTCTACATTTTGAGATTTTGTTTCTCATTTCAACTTTATCTAATTATCATGAAAGAGGAAAAAGAAGGGTAAAATGTAACATGATAAATTATCTTGTTATTTTGGAGAAACACTTCTTATATTCAAGATGGTGAAGAAACGTGGTGTGTGTGTGAGGCCATGTGAATCATTGAGTCTGTGATGTCTCATTGGTCTACTATAAATTTTTTGAAGATAAGTTTGGAAGATGGCCACAAGGTCTCTTTCTACTGAGAATGCGAGACCATAAGTAGGATGTAATTAACTTGACGTAGACCCCTTTCAGCGAAGGTCAAACATGTCAAGTAGAAGAGATCTAAGAAAATCTTCAAAGATACAAAATAAACATCCTCTTTCTCATAATAAAGAGAGCATTTGAAAATAAAATAGTCCTTCGTCTCTAATTCTAAAGAGAAAAATTGACAAATATGATGCTCTCAATGGATATGGAAGTGAAAATATAAGTTTGACTATTGTTGAAGTTTTGAGGGGAACAACTCTTTAGGCTAAGACCATATAGACTTAGGCTCTCTAAATATCATTACGAATACCATTGTTTATCTCTTTCCCTTGAAAAATTCAATAATATCCATTAGGAAGGCATGTAGGATATAATTTAAAATCAAAATTTTGTATTTTTTTTTCTTTTTTAGTAGAATTCAAAGTTATTTTAAACAACCACATTTTAACATTTAGGAGGCGGTGATATCAATAATTCCATCTCTTTATTGCTTCCACAAACACATGCTCAAATTTTCAATTATATTTTTTGTTTTCTTTTTTTAGTTTGAAATATATTTTGGAATTGCTTCTTCTATTATAGATTTTTCCCTAAATTTATATGAGATTTTTACAGAAAAATTTCAAATTCATATTTTCAAAATTTTAAGATTTTATTTTCATTTCAACTTTATGCCTTCATCATTGAATCTTTTATAACTTTAAAAAATAACATTCTAAAATCAAAATAAATTTAATATTTTTTTTTATAATTTTTTTTTATTATAAAACAAAAAATTCAATTATTTCAAAACATTTTTTTACAATTAACAAAATATATTAATTTAATTTATCATAATTTTTATGTCACCCCTCTCTTAATATCATACGAGTGTATGTGGTGAACTATTGAGAGGAATTTTACTTATTTAAATCAAATATGTTAGGTATACCATTTTTAAATACATTTTACTAGTGCCACTTTTTGAGTAGGAAGTTAGTTATTGCACGAAGTAGTTATGACCAGTAAAAAATATTTGAAAGTGTGCAAGAATATGGTGAATTATGCACAAGGGATGTTGTTCCCTCTCAGTGTTTAAAATAACATGTCCTCTATGTAAGTATTTCAATATTTTTTTGATTGAAAGGAATATTCTCAATATTGAGAGACCTTGGTAATTATTTTTTTATCACACATTATTATTTTATTTTAGTACGATTCAAAATTTTCTATTACAATTTCTTCTATATTTTGTCTATAAATACAAGGTTTTCCTACATATATGATTGTCATATTAATATTTCTTATTTTTTTAATTATGCAATTCCTTTTTAATATTGAGGAGGTTATATGAATACATGAAAGTCAAATTTTCAATTATATATTTATTATTTTTGATGTAGAATTTATTTTGAAATTATTTCTTCTTTTATTGGAAAATTTTTGGTATATTTTATATGATAATTGTTTTTAATTTTCATTTCAAATTTGTCTATCATTTTTTATGTACTTTGTAAATTTTGAGATTTTCTTTTTCATTTCAACCCTATTTATTTATTTATTTATTGTTAAAGATTTTGTTTTTCATTTCAACTCTATTTATTTTTTGGTAATGTCATTGAGTTGTATAGTTTCAAATTACAAAAGTAGAAATAGTTTTTATTAAAAAAAATTAATAGTTTTTATTAAAAAAAATTAAAAGTATGTTAGGAAAGTTACTACCTCTGACTTTTTTTGAAAAACATATTTTATTTTTAAGTAAATATTTTCAATTTCTCTCCACACTTTCTAAAATCACATATTTTTTATGCAAATATTTTCATTTTTTTACTAAATAGAAAATAATATTTTCAATTTTAGAGAAAAGATTTATGTCACCCATTATTATTATTTCTTTGTTATATGATTAAACTTGATTACACTACCCTCATATATCTTATTTTCATATGGTTCCAAATTTTATATTATAATTTCTATCTTTTATATAAAAATTAGAAAAACAATACATCTATGTCAAAAATGATGCAAAATTATTAAATTTTCAAAAAATTAAAATAATAAAAATGATACAAACTTATGGGAGTCTTCTAATTTAGAGTATCTTCATTTTTTGTTGAAATCTTTGAAATGAAATGAAATATTCTTAATTATTTTTAGAAAAAATACCAATTACTTACATATTTACAAATTTAGTGATGCCTTTCATAAAACAATTCCTCCTCTCCTTAATTTGAATGAAGGACTATTCTAAACCTTTTATAAATTACCTTAATATCTTTATGATGCTACCTTTACCTTATGTTGGAAACTCTTTTCCAACATTACTTCAAGCTTAACCTAAAAAGATCCCCACATCCCCTGATATGGACTCTAATTAATATACAATGAATATAGTTAGACCTTGTTGCCCCTCAAGATTTGATTATTTAGGGAAGCGAAAATCCCAAAAACATTGGTTAGGACTATTCGAGCATTGGGAAAAAAAGGAGAAGGTATGCACAACGATTTCATGACTTTTTCTTTTTCTCTTTAGGTTCCAAGTTGGGCTAATCAGCCTCATAATTACTAAAGCTCCGTCTTCTGCAGTTTCCTATTACACAAATCTTGGGTATTTTGTCTTCATTTTTTTTTTGTTTACTTACATATTTGACTGTATTCGATGATTTTGACTATGCTTTTCCTTCTCTTGGGTCGCCAATGACCCATATGGAAATGCACGGTTAGTGACCAGGTGATTAGTCCTATACCCACTTTCTGTCTAGGCGAGTTAGACCGACAAGTACCCATGTCTGTTTTTCTGCTCACATTCGTCCTTTCAGGAAAAATAAAACTAAAAAAACACACCCAACTGCAATTTTTGAGCTTATGTTTGCCAATTCTAGTCCTAATCCTAGGCACCCAAATGCTTTTCCAAACCTTATTGGGCAAATGGGCAAGATCCCCTTTTTAAGTTCTCTGTAGCTCGCAGCTTGTTTTATGCTTCATTGCCTTGGGTTTTCATGAGTGGAAGGGATTCATGAGTGCCCTTTTTGGGCCCAAATTATCCGAAAGTGTGGGAATGGACTCCAATGATCTCAATGTCTTGATGTTGATTCATTCATGAGTTGGTTTCTAGGAGCCAGGGCTCTAGCCCAGTGTTTTGAGCTCAAGGTCCGAAGTATTTAGGCATACTTTGTATTGGGGCAGAGGACTTGAGGTTTGCTAATCAATACATTCACTGATCCCTAAGATGGCAAAATCCTGTTGTTCCAGGACCTGATTACAAGGTATATAGTTTCTTTTCACAATGAGAAATTTGAGTCCAAATGCTGCTTCCCATTGCTCTATCATTTTCTTTTGTTTGCACTTTCTATTTTCTTTTTAGAATGTACCTGTAGCTACCCAGGTTCCTAGTTTCCAATTGAGATACATTAAGTTTGGATGCCTTAAATCTTAAAGCATAAGTCCTGTAACTTTACCATCTGATTACACGGTGTATAATTATTAGTATTTTTCTACTGTAGCATGCCTGGTGACTGGGCCCTGTTTGTGTTCCAAATGGTTGTGGCTACCTCACAGAAACCTACATTGATCAATTAAAAAAATAAAATTTCTAATGTGAATTTTCAGTGCCCAAATCCTGCTTCTTATTATTTGGTCTCATTTGCTCCATTAGTTTCTCTCCCTCATTGTATTACTTTTTTGGCATCTATCTGTTACTACGCAAGTGATTAGATTACATTACGGGTACATATAGTTTTGATGCTGTTACAGCATCCTTCTCATAACAATACCATCTCATTATTTTTCACAAACCTTTTAGTCGATCTCTTTTCAGTCTAGCTGCATTTAGCATTCCTTCAGGTGAAGATTTTAAGAACAGGGCAGGAAGGCATCCAGGCATGACACATATAGGTTTCACAAAGTATAGCAGATGTTTTCTCATGGGTAGGTTCATATCAGTCACTGAATGTCATAATATGTTAATATTGGATGGGTAGGTACTACATCATTAGGCCAATAGGGGAATTTTAGACATGTATTTTTAAATAGATTGAGCTGCTAATTATTCCAATTGTCAAGGTGAAACAAAGATATGAGGTTGGACTTTCAATTCCTTTTCAGGGAGGAGTGGCATTGGAGAGGGCAAGGAGAGGCAGGGCATACCATTTCTGTAAACAATGTCTGAGGAGATGCTGATGCATTTCTCTTCCAGCTCGAATCAATCAGACTCATCGCTGCCAGTGAAACTTGCAAAGCTTGAAGCTAGGATGGCAGGCAAGGCGCCTTCTGCACCAGTGCAAACTAATTGGCAAACTCCTCCTGTAAAGGCAGGGGTTGCAGAGGAGGTTGTAGCACCGTCGAGCTCCACCACAGACTCTGATGATGATGTAAGTTTCTGGAACTCTCTAGACATATGATTTTGTAATGATTTTTCTCTTTCTGTTTTTGGGAGAGATGTATCTTATATTACTATAAAAAATATGATAGCTATACTAGCTAAACAACTGAGTTACACAAAAAATCTCACTCTATAAAGGCTAGAAAAGCGAACTTGTGCTCCTTTGTCCCAAGTGACAGAGAATGTACACTTTTATAAAAGCAAGCAATTCTGGCTTCAACTTGCATGGTCAAGTCCTGTTTAAATGTCCTCAACTCTCCAAAGCCAAGCAGGGAACTGTCCTTATGAAAGATTGCCTTGCATCTTATCTTCCAAAGGAAATCAATGGAGAACCATAATTTCAATTTGGCAATATGCCCCCTGCTCAAGATAGTCAAAACAAAGTTTGTGAGTGCATCTAATCTTCCTGTTATGTTTGATCTAGCTACCTTGCATGGACTTGTGTGTATTGATATGTTGTATATTTCCAGGTCTCCCCATGATTTTTTACTGCTTTGTAGTAAATGCTAGTGGTTTCTAAGTCTCAACATCTGATAGGGAATAACATTGTCAAAGCATGAATGGGTATTGAAAACACCTTTTCTATCTTCAACTGTGAAAGAATGGTTTGGTCAAATAGCAAACTGCAACTTAAACCCTAGCCAACTCGGTGTTGTACTCGTTTGGGACCACACCGATTATTAGCTGGGTTGGAAAAACTA
Source organism: Taxus chinensis (assembly GCA_019776745.2). Taxonomy (NCBI): domain Eukaryota; kingdom Viridiplantae; phylum Streptophyta; class Pinopsida; order Cupressales; family Taxaceae; genus Taxus; species Taxus chinensis. The sequence continues at coordinate 659,494,664 of CM034150.1, read as the reverse complement.
AAATTTTGTTCTTTTTTCTGTCCGTTACATAGTGGAAGAGGATTTGCAGCTCAATCAAGAAAGCACTTATAAAATAGCACTTTCTAATTTTGTACTTTTGGCCATAGTTTTTGGAGTTTTATGTTGTAACCTATTGCTATAGTAGAATAAGATTTAATTTCAAATCATAGTTGTCTTAAATTTTCTAAATTAAAGTAAATGACATGCTGGTATTTATTAATTTATTTATTTTTCATTCAGATGGGTGGAGGATTTTTGATTCAAGCAAATCCTCACAAGCGACAACATTACAATGGCAATAGTGGAGAAGAGACATCCGTCTTTCAGCAGTCAGAGGTTCCTTGTTTACCTTGTTTGTGCATACTCTATAGATATTATTTGATCAGAGAGTCTGTACCAACCTTAGAATTTCGAGTTAAATCACTATAGTCAATTTTTTCATTGATTATGTGGAAAAAAAGAGAATGATCAGCAAAAATATCCAAGATACAGACAGCAGAATACTGCTAACAGATGTAATTTTTTTAGAGAAGTCTCACTGATAATTTTTTAGAAAGAATATATGGGTCGCACTGGAGATGCACCTACACTGAAAATGCACCCGCACCCAAAATCCAAACCCAAGGAAAATCAATCCACCCTTGCGCACCTGGTGTGTTTCCTTTAAATTTATATGCACCCCCACCTTACATACCCCTGCACCTGCACGCCCATACAACCTTGTTTTTTAGAGTGCATTCATCCTCTTATGAATGTCAAGGTTGTCAACATAGAATAAGGAAGTGAAGCAAGATGACCGTTTTATCTGAATTTCAGACTGTTCCAATGCTGCTCTTTTATAATAATGGTGTCAAGCACAAGGAAGAGGTTTATCCTCCATCTTCTGCTGTTTGTTCTTTTTTAGCTCTGCCTAATTTTGCTTTAGTATGTCTTGGTTTTTCTTTTTGTAGTGTTGCTTTGATACATTAACATTGGTTAGTGCTCTATTGTATGCTTCCGCTGAACTAGGTGCTTTACTAAAATCCATCAATCTTGAAATGTACATGTTGGCCAGCTGTTTGCGGACAGAAATAAGTCTTCGGCTGACACTATGGATCTTCAAACTGGCAACCGAGAAGAGATGAGCAAAAAGAGGCCTAACCGTGGTAGGGGACGTGGTTCAGTAGCAAGAGGACGTGGCCCGAAGGTAAATGAGGAAAGGCAAACATCAATTTCTCCTTCTAGAGTGGGATTATTGAATGGAAACAGTGAAAGCATATCACACAAGGTAGATCCACATTTGGATCCAATTTATGCCATTTAAAGTAGTAGAATGTGTGCTGTTAGTTTTGCAATTGTCATCTTATTTTAAATAATGACAACACTTTTTAATTTAAGGTGGAAAGATTTGCGTCAGAAGCATCGATACAATCAGGAACGAGCCTACCTGTATCCCAGCAGGTTAGCTTTTTATAATATTGAAAGCTGTCAAATGTTTAACTTGCTTCCATAAATGTTTGGCAATTCTCTAAATGGAGGTTTCAAGGAAAATGGTTAGATATCATACACGTTCTACTGTCTGAACTATTATCTGGGCATCTTATAGTGACATGTTTATCTGGCACATGTTAGGAGATTCGGCCTAAAGCTAATGAGCATGATGACTGGACTTGTTCACAGGTATGCACCATAGATAGTAGATAGGACGGCTATTGCTCTTAGTTGGGTATCAATATTGAATGGATTCAAGTGAGGGACGGGAAATACTGGTTCCTAGATGGTTGATCCGTATTTCATATAAGGCTTGAAGGTTGTATTTGATTGTATTTCACAGTAAAGTTTTTATTTGACTCTTTGCCATGAAGGGTGAGATTGCATCCCTGAGGACAAAGTCTGCTTTGATGGAAGAGGAGCTGTGCAAAGTACGCCAAGAAGCTGCTGATTATCAGAAGATGCGGCAACAACTAGAGAAGGTTGAAAATATCTGATTTGTGCATTCTCTTAATGTTGTGCTTGCTTCTAAATAATTATTTTGTTAGTACTGTGCTTTCGCTGCTTACATGCATTTATTCCCTTGACATATAAGCTATGAATCACTTACAGGAGCTGAAAGAAGTTAAAGAACAAGAACAGCAGAAACAGAAAAAGGTGATTATTTACTCTTTCGATTCACTTACAGAGGGATGGAAAATATCTTCTTTTACAAGTTAAAGTAGTTAAAGAATTTGTTGAATGTCTTATAGCATGCTTTGCACTCATCCTTGTGTGTTTCAAGGCTTTGGATGAAATTTGTTGTCCTCCGTGAGTGCTAAGCTTAATTGTGGATCATTTCTATCCTGGTAACAAATTCAATGTTGAAGAAATGAAAGGTAAATATGAAATATGGAGAAACCCTCTTGGGGTTAGAAAACTCCACATAAAATTTTGATACCGCTTTTATTCCTTCTGGAACTTTTTGTGATAGGATTACAAAGGTATATGTTCACTTGGAACAGTTACACAGATTTTTATTTTATAGAAAATGCTACAATAGTCTCCTTTGTTTCTGGCCACTCTCCTTAAGCTTTTGAGAATATTATTTAACACAGTTTCTTCTCTGGTTCCTTGGTTTGTTAATGTAAGGAGACACATTTTTTTCAGTTACATACACCGTTTGTGTCCATCTGCTTTTGAAGTGCTTATGGGGTGCCCCAACTGGTATCTTCAATTACTAGTGGACCTGCTGGTTTCTTGGCTCCAGAATAATCTTCACTTGGCCGAAAATTGAATGACGGACTTAGTCAGTTTTAGACCTTTGGCTCATTTTAAATTGTTTTTATAACAGTTTCAGAGTTTCAGGAACTCCTTTCACTTTTCAAACAGCAGCTGCAAGAGAAAGACCATGCAAGAGGAATTGGAGAGCTCTTGATACCATTTGAAGATATGCCTATATGGCAAAAACTTGTGCTGGATCAACAGAAAACAACTCGGGATCTTTCCTGCATATTCTACAGACAAAGGAGATGAACAAGAAGCTCAAAATGAACAGAATAAGCATTTATGAGCAATGAAAATTAAACCCAATATTATGAGCAAGTTCAGAAGCTTCTCTAAGGCAGCATACAAGGTGCCTCTCAGGCACACATAAGGCTTACCCACGAGCTTACATCTCTCTTAATGCTTTCACTGTCTCAGAAGGTTAACACAAGTTAGGGAAATAAATTTGTTAAGAGGAAACTATATGAAGCCTAGAAATAATCTAATTGGCTAGGTGATCTCACCCTTTTACCTGATTGGCCGGGTGACTCCCTTGATTCTTGTTGGCTTACTAACCTCGCTTGACTATTTCTAATTCCTAATTTACTAAAATGGGAGTAATATACATATGTCTAATTTAAAATAAAGTCACCAACCTAAGTCAACTTAAGTCTATGGTGCATATAACAACCTGCGCCAACACCCTTCTAGGCTTGATGAGGTATCCATGTATAATATCCAAATGTTGGGAAACAACCTAAAAGTGCGAGTGTTCTTATGGATGCTATTCCTTCTTATCAGAATACATGGTTGTGAAGTTACTATAATTGCTTGTGCCAAGTCAAACAAGATATGATGCAAAATACGAGGATAATTTTGAATATGATTGGCAGGGTGACTCCCTTGATTCTTGTTGGCTTGCCTACCCCACATGACTTTTTTTAGTTCCTAATAAACTAAAATAGGAATAAGATGCATATGTCTAAATTAAGATAAGGTCACTAACCTAAGTCAACTTAAGTCTACGGTGCATATAACAACCTGCACCAACACCCTTCTAGGTGTAATGAGGTACCAATGTACAATATCTAAATGTCGAGAAACTTACCTAAAAGTTTGATTGTCCTTATGGATGCCATTCCATCTCATCGGAATACATGGGCGTGGAGCGGCAATAACTGTCCAATCAAAGAGGATATGATGCTGAATACACGGATCTCTTTGAATATGAAAAATCTTGAACAAAGTGACAAGCATTGGGGCTGCTAGTATTGCTCCACAAGAGTAGCAGTCAACCATTCTTTATGAAGAAGAAAACCTCAACAAGGAATACATCTCTACGTGACTGGTCCGAATCAACTATTCAAGCAAAAAGAAAATTGATAGATGTTGGTGATATCAGCATTTTCTCACCACAAGGAGACGACCATGCTGTCAATCATGCCGAAGATGTAGAAATTGATAATGAACCGAGGCATCTCCATGAAACCACTGGAAAGAGGCACACACTCAAAGGTGCCATGAAGGATGGGCTGATTCTTGATTGAAAGAAATCAAGACGTAGTATCAATGGATGGCCTACTCCATCGTTGAAGGCACCAAAGAGGATGGGCAAATCCATCACTATAGACTGCCACAACGTGGCTTGACTGGGCTGGTCCATCACTCAAATTGCCAAAAGTATGGGCTAATCCATCACTGGAGATTGCTAAAAAGGATGGGCTGATCCATCGTACCAAGAAAGCAATACAGTATGCCAAAACCCCACCCATAATATTGATTTGGGGTGATGCCTAAAAGAAAGGGAAAGGATGATGCTGGAGGAATATGACTATCATGGATAATGAAACTTCAACAAAAAACATGTTGGTTGTCTCCATAAAATAACCATAGACATGAATGGGCTGAATCCTAAGAAGTTTGGTCCTTCACCCTAAGAGAAATGGTCCTGGTACAATGTGCACTGGGTATTGCTCCTTGTTTGACTCACCTTTGGGTCCTACCCAGGCATGTCTTAGTAGGGCCGAGTATGGCTGGGTCCTTCTGGGAAAATCCAGCCTTGCTAGGACACACATGGGGAGGACCCAAGCAAAACCCACAAACAAAAGTGGGTAAAATCTTATTTTTTGAATTTTTTATTTTAACTTTAAAAAGGAAAGTTGGACTTTAAAAGACAATTAAAAACAAATTAAAAAATGCAAAAACCCTAAAACGTGCTCTTGCATTCATTTTGTCAAAAGCACATGATGATGTTGTTGTTCTCGATGAAGAGCACTATGTTGATTTATTTTGATTTTTGAAGTGCTGCGAGGAGGTTGTATGTCTCGGTTTGTTTACAACAAAATAGCTCCATGTGGTAGTGTGATTGTTATAGTTGTTGATATGCATCCAAAAGTGAAGTAAAACAACCAAGAGAGTAGTGCAAAAGAAAGAACCATAGGTGTGCCTAGAAGTGCACACTCACAAGATGACGACATTGAAAGCCTTACCAAAGTTTCATCAAGGAGCTCGACACAAACCTCAAGAGTGTCGCAAAAGTGTTCCTACAAGTGTCCTAGATGCAAAACAAAATGAAAAGAGTGCCAACAATGTTGCCAAAGCACGATCAGATGTATTGTATTCAAAAGAAGCCTAAATCACTAAGGCATATAAATCAATGTGCTAAATGAAATATGCCCCAACACTTAAAAATGTAGAATTTTACAAGATATTTGTCCCAAAAACTACTTATAACGATGCAATTTACAATACAAATTCCAAGCTACATTGAAAATGAGAAACTTTTTTTTTTTTTTGTACATTTTGGAGAAATTCTGAGTATAGATTTGTAAAGTTTCAAAAAAATAGATGATTTCAAAACAACTGCTTTTGAATTGACTTATAATTTGAGAGATATAATATATTGCAGTTTGAAGTTTATTGCAATTAGGTCTATAAATGCTTCACAACTAAAAATAGAGGATACTGTACAAATTGAAGAACTTTTGATTGCTAATATGTTAAATTTGAGAAAAAATATGCAAAATAAAAATAACACATTTAGATTTGACATATGGATCACAAGATGAGCTGTCAAAGTTTGGAGGGCTTTGTAGGAGGGCAATGGAGCCGTTTGTTGAAGTGTGTCTACTGGGTGGAATCGCCTTCAAAAGTGCCTAGAAGTGCCTTGACAAAACTATTAGTCTACTGGGTGGAATTGCAATGTGAAAATTCACCCCGGTAGGGCTTACATAGGAGGGGACAAAATCTAACAAACCCATGCCAAAAGGGCGATATGGGCAAAGAGCTCGGGGTTCAACGTTGGGTCAACGACTTGGGGGAGCTTGTTCAGCAGCTCGACAAAGGGAGTAGGGGTTGTAGATAGGTTGAGGGGAGTGTAGGGAGTGGGAGTGGAAGGGTAGAGTGGGGTGCAGGGAGCAAAATTAGGGTGGTGTGACATGCACATGGTAAAGCAAAGCGGTAGACGTGCTAGTGGAGTGGGGCGGCGATGTGGTGTGGGTGGTAGGAGGTGATGGTGGGTTACAGTGTAGGGGCCTCTAACCTTGAACAATTTTTTTATTTTTTGAAAAAGTCCTCATTTCAAAACAAAATGTATTGTTTTAATTTTTTTTAAAAATCCCTACAAAACCTTAAATACTTTTGAAACTATTTTTTGGCCAAATACGACTTTAAAATGTTGGAATTATGCATGAAACCCCTAAAAACTCTTGAATTGCCAAACTACCCGGAATTGTTAAAACTCAATGGAAAATCCGAAAATCCCCAAATGTTGTTTGAAAACACTGTAAAAATATAGAGTCCAATATAAAAATATACCCGCTTCCCCCTAGAAATTTTGAAAATTCACATAAATTGAAAAAATGCCCAAAAAATCCCTAAATTTGCTGATAGGCCTTTGAAACTAAAACTAGTGTTAAGTGGGTATGTGTCCCTCCCTAAACCATCACATCCAGGTTGTTTGGGATGTCCTTGAAATGATGGGATGGGGGGGAAACATCGCCCCATATTTCTTGCTAGTAAAAACACACAGAACGTCTCAGGGACATCCCCCTTTTTGGGGGACATCAGGATGTCCTCAGGACGCCTTGTTTTTTAAAATATTTTGAAAGATTTCTTTAATAAAAAAATAAAAAATTATCTGCTTTTTTCTCTTTAAAATCAGACTTTTTTTAATTGTGCTCTTGTAGGAAGATAAGATAATAATATTAATGTCCAACACATGACCACAAAATTAGGTCAATGGGACTGCAGAGTACAAAGCAAACAAAACCGAACAAGAGGACCCAAAGGGGTCACCCGAAATACAATGAGAGAAGAAGAGGAAGAGAAGGAGGCAGCAAATGCCGAGAAGCCCAAGAAGAAGAAGAAGAAGAAGAAGATGAAGATGACGATGTGGGGGGGGAGCGAAAGAAGGAGCAACACCCCCAACAACATCACCTAACACTCAAGGCCGGATGGAAGTAATTCGCAATGCGCCAATGACCAATAGTTGAGATTGTGGAATGTCTGGGACGCAGGTGGCTGGAAGGAAGGCGGAGCCTTCTTGTAAGCCTGGTGGATCGCTGTCAATGTGGAGGGGCCCTGAGACCTGCCTGAGGCGGGGAGCCACGGGTGGGAGAAATGGAGTCCCGAGACCTAATAGATCTGAACTGGGACTCCAGATTCGTGTCCAGATGCCGCTTGGTGCCTCTCGCCGGGGAGAGCACCGAGAAGAAAGAGGTGATTTGTCTAGTATTAATCCATCTGGGAGGAGGGTGGAGGAGCCTATCCCGAAGCCTGAGGGCTTCCTGAAGATAAAGAGCAAGACATCTCTGATCATAGTACCTGAAGAAAGCGGTGAAGGAAGGAAGCTCACGGAACAGGCAATGGAATCTCCCTCAAATCTCGTAGTAAACAGGACACCGGAAAATGAAGTGTTCTCCAGTTTCAACCTCCTCAATAGGGCAAAGAAGGCAAGTCCGCTCCGAATGGTCTAGGTGATGGTCAGTCTCCACACGAAGACGGTGTGAGCTCACTCTAAACTGACCCAGAGAGATATGAAGGACCTGTAACCAATGCCGGGAAATGTACATGGGTCTAATAATGACCCCATCTCGGATCTCAAGAAAGTGTGCCACATAGTGTAAGATTGTTTTTTGAAGCCACTCATTTCTATTCGGAAAAAAAGTTTGTATGTATAAATCTAATTAAAATTCATTTTGGAAGCTCCGATCACTTAACAAACTTACAAAGCCTATATGTATATTTATATATGAAGAGAAAGGTTGTGTAGATGATAAAAGTAGTAAGGAAAAGATCAAAACGTTTACCGGTCAACCATAACTTGACTGTATTGTTTTACAAAGACATAATAAGATTTAGAGTGATGTATGAATACAAAAATTTTCGAACACAAATGGATATGGTGGATTGTCGTAGATTGCTATGCATAAATTTTTAAAAAATTATTGGTATATTTTTTATATGAATAATTTTATATATTATTTTAATAGCTGCTCCCCCTATAGTCTCGAAATTTTAGAATTTTTTTGCCATCCTAAAAACTTCGTTCCGCTGTCCTCCTGTCCCGGAGTCTTAGGTAACCATGCAAAAAAGCCGTATAAATTTCAGAATTCCTACAACAATTTTTTAGTCAAAACTAGAAAATATACTCACTAAAAAAATGACATCTGATGCTCAAATTAACCCCTAAAATATCATAATTTTGTATGCGCTTAATCTATAACGTGTATTGGGATGTGTGTGGTTGACTTGTGGCTAGCATAACCTTTGTCTTAGTCATATGATAATTCTCTATAGCTTCATATTGGTAGTAGGATCGTCTTTTGGAGCAACCATAGTCTAAGTAGGGTATATATAGGAGGATCATATTGCATATTCTGTTCTTAAGTTTTGTTTGGACGATTTTTGCACCCTTGCACAATAAAGTAGTTGTGGGATTTGTCTTGACAAGATGATTACAATGGCATAAACCTTTTATAACCCTATTTTTGACTCCTAGTGAACCTTGAGCCCTACACCCTGAGTTATGAACTCTGACCCGTAAACCTTAAACCCTAACCTTAAAAATCCATGTATGTAGGACTGTACACTAGAGGTTGACACAAAGATTCCATCACTCTAGGGAAAACTCCTAACAAAGAGGAGATGGAGTCAGAAATGAGAATCGACAGATCATCGAATATGTGGTTTTCGTTTATAGATGAAAGAGTGAGCCAACTTTGGAGCGAGATGCATAACATGTAGTCCGAAAATGGCCAACAAAGATGACGTGGACAACTTCAAAGGATATTTGGGCACCATCAACCATCATAGAGTAGCTCAGGAAAAGATTTGATTAGATGATCTAACAATAAAATTTCTTTGATTTACATAGGATCATGTGTGGATAGAAGGTCGTAATTACATCCTTATATTTGGAACCTTAGTAGTTTGTTTGCTATTGATGCTTGTGTGCTCAAAAGAAGAAGGGGCTTAGTGTCATTTGGTTAAGTTTTAGTAATTGTAGATGCATTATTACTACAATGTGAGAGAAATACTTGAGCCAGTTAGCAAAAATGCGACAAACATGATCTGTCAGGGATTATATTTAATAATTCTTGAACATGATCTGCAAAAGAAAGCTTGCCATTTGAGACAACCACAAAATAAAATGTGATTGGATTGTTTCTGGGTGGACTCATTCCAACTTGATGCACGCATGTTTAATCCAAGCTTTATATCTAAGTCCATTAGTTTTGTACACAAGGTCGAGGAAAGAGTGCTGGTCAATAAAAGGCAAGTGTTCACAAGTTGTATACACCCCATCTTTGATGCTTACTAACCATTTCTTTTGTATAGGGGCTGTTAATGCATCTTCCTCCTAAGCAGGTGCCTTAAGAGGCCTGCGGAGATTGGGGTGTGATTGGACTTCGTCACATGGGCTAGAACACAACATTTGAGAGATGTCATTATTATGCCTTAGTTTCCTTACCCTTACCTCATTTCTTTCCCTTGTTCATGCATTACACCTATTATGTCCACTTATCCCATTATGTTTACTTGTTCATGCTTATTACACACTACTATCCCTGCTTTCGGTCACCTTAGACCTTCGTCATTTACATCTATGTACCTTCTGGCCTCCATGTCACATGTTTTTTTACCCCTTTGACCTTAGGGTCCCCCCAAGACCGACGCCATCGCCTATGGGCAATGGTGTCAGGTTTGGTTTTGCCATAGCGGACGCCATCAACCACCGGTGATGGCGTCAGGTATATACATGGCGTCAGGAATATATACCCCACTATTTTTTTGATAAAACAGCACCAAACAATCATTATTATCATACACAAAGACAACTCACATATTTCACACTATTTCGTGTTGGGGTGATAATATTAAGTGGGGACACCATTAGGTGGGCCACCACTTTACACCCCTTTAAATGTTTTATTATAAACATTATTTAAAACTATTTAAAATAGGTTGTCGGGTTCCCTTCTCCACTTAATGTGGAGGTTGTAATTAAATTAATTAGAGTGAGATGTGAAACGGTGCACTCGGGTGCAACCGATTTCACTCACCCTATAAAAAGGGGGGTAGAACTCTTATGATATAATGGCATTGAAAAAATTAGTTAATTTTTCTATAGTGTAATGCTTGAGTGATTTTGTGGGACCCGAGGAGGAAGTGGAAGTGCCGGGTTAAAAAGTGTAAATTTTCAATAAAGGAAAATGCTTATTTGGTAGGGTTTTTTACGACGAGGTTTTCCCCACACCAATATGGTGTTGTGCATTTACTTTTACTCATTTGCATTTTGTAAAGTTATTTCATTTATTTTCTTGTACACCTAAACAATAGTCCTCTACATATTTATTGGATATTTGATTAATTGTTTTAACTCATTAATTATCCTTAATCTATCATGGTATCAAAGCATGGTTTAGTGGTTTAGTGTGTGCAGGGAAGTAAATATTTTTTCTGATGACAATTGATTCATGTGCTTAAAAATTTATGTATGTTCTCCATAAAATCCTCACCTGGACCATCTTAAAGATTTTGTTTTTCTTTGATCATCTTAAAATTTTCTATACCCCTGAAACATAGAAAAGAAGTATTAAAAATTCTATACCAATTTGGAGTAAAATTTCTATTCTTATACTGTCTTAACAAAACAATAACTAATAACAAAATTAAACACCGTTGAATAATACAAATGTCTGTCGCTTCTGAACAAGCTATCTGACTTTTATAAGATATAAAAGATTTTACACAAGTAAACCCTCATCCACATAATTTATTTCCATTATTGAAAGGCCTCTAGTGATTTCAATGTGAGCTCGGCCCAATGTTTGGCTTGGGTATACTACCCCTTACAAATTAAAGTGAGATTTTTGATCTTCACAAATTTAGGTGATCTCATTTGAGATTTCTCAAATACAAATTAAAGTAGATTTCTCATCTAATTTGAGAGAACAAATGGTCCCTTTTTGATCTCCTAGGCCAGTTCAACTTGTTAAGCGCTGCTAACTCATCAAGTTCATTGTTGAGTTGAACATCACGCTTCAGTTTGGAAAATTGGATATTTCTCTCCCTCCACGTAGGCTTGTACCCCTCCATGCAAGGCCTTACACTTGCACGCAGGTTTGTAACTGGCCTCTCACCTCCACGCAGGCTTGGAGCCTTCTGTCGCTTGTGCGCGGCCTGTAACCGGCCTTTCACCTCCACACAGGCTTGGAGCCTTTTACCCCTTGCGCGCGGCTTGCTCTTTTGATCTCACGGCCCATTCAAGCTCTAAAACTGCCCCTTATGCCCTAATCGATTTGCAAAGAAGTCAAAACCCTGCATTTTTTCAAAAAGCTTTAAATCAAAACCCTGCTAAAATTGCTAAAACAAATATTGTAGCTTGAACGACCTCCACAAATTAGAGCTGGATCCAGGCACATTTAAGAATCTACGAAGAAATTTGGCGGTTGAATGATTTTTTACGCGATTTATACTGCTGCGAGCCTCCTCTTGGTGTCCTGGCATCTACATGGCCTCTATCTCTCCTCTCTCACGCCTGCAAAAACAATATACTTAAAAGTTTCTCAAAGTTAAATAAGTAAAAACAAAACCCTAAAAATTATTAGGGCTTTCTATTCTTTTATTTCTATGTTTTTATATTGAATATGCATTTTTTTTTCATATTAGAAATATTCTAGTTTGTTTTATTTAAACTTCAATATAAAAGGAAAAGGTATGAATAACAAATAATAAATAATACCATAGATATTAAATGTTATAAAGTTTTTTTATTCTTATAGTTATAGTTTTCTACAAGTTTATTAGAAAATCAAAAGGAAAGGCATTAAGCTTTTTAGATTAATTATTTGCCTTTCAAAAATTAAGGTTTTATTTTGTGTAGAACTAAGTTTACTTTTTTTCAAGAAAATTAGATAAATTATCATTTTTAATAGTGAAATAAACTACGTTCTGACATATAATTTTTTGAGTTAATTTCACGTGTATTGTTTATTGTTGTAGTTGGTATTTATTGTTGAAAATGGCCGGAACGGCCAAATTTTCAATCGATAAATCGCAACTACTTAGTGGGACTAATTATAACATTTGGCGAGTTAGGTTGAAAGCCATTTTCATGGCAAGAAAATTATGGGATCTCATTATTGGTGTGGAGAAAAGACCCACTAGAAGACAAATCCTAGGAGGCCATGTCGATCTTATTGCAAAGTATAAAAGACGAGTTTTTATTGCACATATGACACATGGACTCTCCCACTGATGCCTGGAAACAACTAGAAATGATGCACGAGGGCAATTACCTCTTAAAAATCATAAAACTTATCATGAATCTTTTCACAACTCCCATGAAGGGAGATGAAAACGTTGTGAACTATTTCGCTAAAATTAAAAACATCAAAGCCCAGTTAGATGGCTATTACTGCCAACTGTTCCAAGACAAACTGCTGTACTTACATGAGAAATTTAGGAGCTATATCGCGATTCTTCACTCAAAATATCAAAATGAGTCTGACTTACCTGACCTTGACATCCTGTCCTCTCTCCTAATTTAGGGAAAACGAGTAATGACCAATTTCGATTCAAAAGAGAATGCCTTTCAGGCATTGTTCTCATATAATCGAAAAACCTTTCCAAAATCAAAACAACAATTCAAACCAAAAACTAAACTTCAAATCAAAAGCTAATCCTAACAGTAATCCTAACAGGAATAGTTAAAATTTTAAAGTGACGTTTAATGGAACATGTAATAAATGTGGTTAATTTGGTTATAAAGAATCACATTGTTGTGCGAAAACAAACAAGTTTGTCAAAAATGCTAAAAACAAGAAATTTAACAATTAAACAAAGACTCAAAACCAAAATCTAGATCAAAATGAAGCAAATAATGTTGGCAAAACAATAAATCTTTAGATTGCACTTTCAATTTCGAATGATAATGAATGGATCCTAGACAGTGGTGCCTCTAGGCACATGACCTGCATACCTGACATTCTTACATATGTTGTAGAATGTCGAAAAAACATATATCTAGGAGACAATTCTATCATTCAATCTGAAAGTTGTGGGAATGTAAAACTTGATATCGGAATAATTAAAAATATTTTGTTCATCCCTAAATTGAAAAAAACCTTTTATCTTGCTCACTGTTAACTAAAGAAAATTGTAAAGTTTTTTATTACAAAATAAACGGTATGTGAAAAATAAATTTAGTGATGTTATTGCTTTTGGTATTATGAAAAATGACTTATACATCTTTGAAGGATTTATTTCTGAAGTATATTTTCCGTTTTCTTCTAAAAATGATTTTCAACTTTGGCATGAAAGACTAGGACATAAATTTCAGGAGAATGCATGAAATATCTTGTCTAAACCTAGTTGTAGGTCTTCCTAAGATGAAATTTGATCATTAAAATTGTGAAAGTTGTTTACATGGTAAGCAACATGTTGAACCATTTCACAAACATCACGATCCTAATTCCTCTCAGTTAAAGTTAATTCACAGTGATGTTGGATAAGATAAGATAAATATATTAATGTCCAACAAATGACTGCAAAGGTAGGTGAAAGGGACTGCGGAAAACAACATGCATCGATACAAAGTAGGAAAACGAAAGAGTTCCTGATAAAGAGGAAATACAAAAGTCAGAAGAGGTGGCCAACAGGAAGAAGAAATCACATGCACCCAAAATGGGGGTGGAAAAACAAGTGAGAGGAAGAAAGGGGGAAAGACTACTAAGGAGAAGAAAAGTGGAAAGCCCATAGGGATGGAAGATCCAACTCTCCTAACATCCAAGGTCAACTGGAAGAAGCAGATGATAGAATGCCGACCAACCGAAGAGAGAGGTTGCCTATTATGCCACTGTGTGGATACAATATGGTGGATCTTGTCTGTCTTCTGGGGCCAGGCCTAGTATGGGCATGTCTGTGATGACTCGGGGAACCATAGATGGTCTCTCTGGGCCGAACCAACCTAGAGGAAGAAGCGGGGACAACCTCACAAGGGTGTTTAATGCCTCTCTCTGCTTGTAAAACTATGAAGAAGGAAGTGATCCACTGGGTAGAGTCTGGTCTACGATGCGGTTGAAGAGTGCTCACAAAGCTTCAAAGCCTCATGTAAATATAAAGCCAAACATCTTTGATCCTCAAACGTGAAGAAATTACAAAGATCCCGCGTCCTCGTAAATAAACAGTGAATTCTCCCTCTGATTTCATAGTAAATGGGGCACCGAAAGATGAAGTGTGTTTCCGTCTTGGTCTCCTGGAGGCTACACAACTGGCAGATCTTGTCCAAACGATCAAGGTGGTGATCCGTCTCACAATGGAGTCTATGTGAACCAACCTTGAATTGACCAAGGGGAATGTGAAGGGCATGTATCCAATGTTGAAGGGTATACTGAGGGCGGATAATTAGAGCGTCCCTCAGCTCTAAAAAATGCTCAACGTAAAAGGCCATCTTGGGACGTAAACCCCCCTCAGGGTTTGCCCAAGTGGTATGGATGAATTGCCTATAAATATCCTCTCTGATAATCATGTTCATCTCCTGTTTCGTAGGCAGGAAAACGCTCGGTGTGTCCAAGGAGTATCAAAAAGGTGGAAGATGGTTGAACTGAATACCAATTGTCCCCAAAAGTTTAGAGACCTCAACATACCAACCGCGATGCCAACGAGGGGAATCTGAAAGAGCCATAGCCTCAGAAGAACAATATGCCAAGTACGGGTACCTGTCCTACCCCTTGGCAGTGTCCGTGAAGCCCCGAACGCGGTGTAGGAAAGAAACCAAATCAAATATGGTCTCTAGTCTGAAAGGATGGGCTCCAAACTCTGCCAAAATAATGTGTTGGGGTACCGATTGCTTACACCTAATGAAGCGGAAAAGGAGAAGAGTTTGGACCCTCTCGATGGAAGCCCAATCAGTATCCAGCGAAGAGGGTCCCCAAGCAATAGAACCGTAGAGGACCATGGGTCTGATGAGGGAGTCCATGCGAGACATTTTGAATGAGAGGTCCAAAAAGTGATGACTGCAACGCTATCTCTCAAGAACTAAGGAACCCATAGCCCTTGTTGACTCGAGGCTGGAGAGCCTGTCTCAAAATGAAGCGAGGGCCAGAAAATAGAATCCCCAAATAGGTATAAGAGCTGGTGATCTCAATCTCCTCACTTCTGAAGAAGAAGTGGATATGCGAGGTCTTCAAACCATTGAAGACCATAACCTTTGTTTTACCAAGGTTAATCATCAACTGTCGAAGATCACAAAACAAGGCTAAGGCATCGAGCTGTATCTGTAAGCTCTCTAGAGAAGAAGCTAGGAGAACCACATCATCCGCAATGAGAAGAATGGATATCAAAAACTGGTGCAGGAAGCACCCATCGCTTTCCTGAATATGCTCATGGAGAAAAGACTCAAGCTCGTTAATGTAGATCCCAAACAGAGTTAGGGATAGGGGGCACCCCTTCTTTACCCCAATGGTACTCTTGATGAACTCCGACTCTCCCTGGGAGGCACGGAGCCTTGTTTGCTGTTAGTTTTATTGATGACTTTTTTAGAATGACCCGGTCATACTATCTTAAGAAAAAGTATGATATCTTGTCTAAATTTCAAGAGTTTAAAGCCTTAGTTGAGAATGCCTATAATATGAAAATTAAAAGGATTAAAATTGAACAGAGATGAATACGTTAGTACAAATTTGATGAATTTTGTGTGTCATGCGGATTCAGTGCGAGTTAACCACTCCCTATTCCCCACAACAAAATGACATCGTAGAAAGGAAAAATAGGTCTATCTTAAAAATGGCTAGGACTATGATTCACGCTTCAAATGTTCCCAAGTTTCTATGGGCAGAAGCGATGAATACTATAGTCTACAATCTAAACAGGGTTCCTACAAAAGTCTTGTATCAAATTACACCTCTTGAAGTATGGACAAAACAAAAACTTGATATCTCACATTTAAGAATATTCAGTAATCTTTCTTCTATCTTTGTTCCTAAAGTTAAATGAAAGAAACTTGACCCTACCTCTGACTCTTGTATCTTCGTTGGTTACGGAGGTCGCACTAAAGGGTTGAGATTAGATGATCCATTTAAACATGACATTGTAAAAAATAGGAATGTCCATGTATTAGAAAAACCATTTTTGTGAAGCTTCTTCTGAACCTCCCTGTGTTTCTCTTGAAGGAGAAATTTTTTTGTAGAAGATGGAAGTCCGTCTCCGAATAGTATGGATGTAGAGGTTGAGGGAGAACCATCACAAAATGAGTTACAAACTAAAAGATGTAAATGGCTCATAACCTGATTAAGGACTTACATCGTTGACAGTCTTAGAAAGATGACTCATAGTCAACATACTTATCATGCCTTGGTCACCCTTTTCGAGGTTGAACCACAATTTTTCGAAGAAGCTAGTCAAGACGAAAGATGACAAGAAGCTATAAAAGCTGAATACAATGCTCTTATAAAAAATAACACTTAGGAATTAATCTCTCTTTAAAAAAGAAGCATTATAGGATCTAGGTGGTTGTATAAGATTAAATATAACTTTACAAGAGAAATCCATAAATATAAGGCGCGATTAGTAGCTTGTGGGTTTACTTAGAAGCTTTGTATTGATTATGTTGAAACCTTTGCTCCCCTAGTCAAAATGAGCACTGTTAGAATCCTCCTAACATTACCTGTTCAATATGGTTGGGAGATTCACCAAATGGATGTGAAAAATACTTTGCGAAACAGTGATTTGAAAAAAGAAATATGTATGCAACAACCTAAAGGTTTTGTAGAACTTGACAAAGAACTATGTGTTTGTAGACTTAAAAAATCTTTGTATACTCTTAAACAAGCTCTTAGAGCTTGGTATGCTAAAATAAATGGCTTCTTTTAGGATCTTGGTTTCAATAACTGTTGTTCTAATAACGATTTATTTGTGAAAACTGAAAATGATAAAATTTTTATTATTGTTTTATAAGTGGATGATTTGTTAATTACTAACAATGATTATAGTTAATTTTTAAAAATTAAAGCTAAATTAAAACAATGTTTTGAAATGTCTGATCTAGGTCTATTAAATCATTTTTAGGGATGGTTATATTTCAAGATTAGAACTCGATCGTTGCATCTCAATGACAATATGCTAATAATTTGCTTAAAAAATTTAACATGATTGATTGTAAACCGGTTGCCATTCCCATTGAAGTCGGTGTTAAATTAGATCCTAAATTTGCATGTGCGAAAGCTAACCCTACTTTGTATAGATAACTAGTTGGTAGTTTGATTTATTTGACCATTACTAGGCTTGATATTTCATATCTAGTAGGTGTTATTTCTAGATTTATGCAAGATCCTTATGAAGATCATTAGAAAATGGATAAAGGATTTTCTTCTTCTGGCATTGACTGCCTATAAGCCTTAAAGTATTTTTGGTTTTATGAAGAATTGATAGAAGACTAGATTCAAGTTCATGTTATAAGCTTATGTTTGTCCATTTCATTTCTTAATCTCGGGCATCATATTTATTTACTAATAGACTGACGTGGAATTTCTTGTCCATAATGAAACAGAATTGGAATTTTAACCACAGTTACCTAGGTCTCTGGGACGGGGGTACGGAGGGACGGGGTTTCCGCGAAGCAAAAAAATTCCAAAATTTTGGGGACAGAAAGGGGACGGCTATTAAATCAATACATAAAAATTAATATTTCAATATTTGTAACTTTTTTCAATGACATTTAGGGATTTAAACTGTATTTAATGCATTTTAGGTACTTTCAAGATAATAATTGAATGCTCTTGATAAAAATAACTTTTTAATAGTAAAAACATCATAAAACTTTTGAAAGATTTTTAAAAAAATCGGGGACGTCCCCTCCAAGTCCCCGAAACGTTCGGGATGTCACCAAAATCTAGGGGACGCGTCCCTGCGTAACACTGATTTAAACCTAGATTGTTCTTCTTTGTCATTGATTTGTTAGTGAAAATAAAGTTTGTTTAACACAAATATTTTCTTTTTCTGGCATGGACAATCTATAAGCCTTAAAGTATTGTTTTAACTATTTATGAATTTTTTTAATGCAGCGAATGAAGATTTTGTCAGATCTGTTGATATCTGTGGCTAAAGCAGAAAGACTAGAAGCGAGGACAAAGGTTCGCCAGGATTCTTTAAGGCTTGGCAATGTTGGGGTGATTAGGTATGGCTAGATTCTAACTCAAAATAAGATTTAGGAGGACATTGCCATTCTAACTACTGTTTTACTCTAATATGGTTGT
This sequence comes from Taxus chinensis, assembly GCA_019776745.2. Lineage (NCBI taxonomy): Eukaryota > Viridiplantae > Streptophyta > Pinopsida > Cupressales > Taxaceae > Taxus > Taxus chinensis. The sequence continues at coordinate 659,476,191 of CM034150.1, read as the reverse complement.
GGTAATTTGTACATTTTTCTCTTTACACAATTGTTTTCAAATTACCAAATTTCTGTTGTTGAGTGACTACAACATATGCTCATTTGTTGGTTTTCTTCCAAGTTGTTATGGTGCCATTATCATATATGTTTTTTTTTTGAAGAAGGGGTGAAATATATTAATAAAAAAGTAGTACATCGAAAAGAGCTTCTAAGAGTAGAGCTCAAGACAATATATTCATGACATTGAGGGGCAGAGTGGAAAATGCCATGGAGGGAGTCTCTAAACACAAAAACATATGAAATTATGAACACTATGAACAATCAGAATTCCTTACAGATTTAGTGGTCCCAAGGCAAAGAGAACGGAAAGCTGTTGTCCTGGACAGGATGCATAGCCCATGATTGGTTATAGGAGGATGCCTTAAAATTATAATAAGCAGTATCTTTGGTGAGATCTGCCTTATAGTTGTCAGGGCGAGTATGGTTTTTTTTCAGAGGGGGGCCGGGAAGAACTGACTCATGCATGTTAGTCTCCAATCTGCATTTGGAATCCTCCTTCGGCATGCTGGCATTTATGTTATATGTTTGTTGCTAGTATTTCCTGCAGTACATTCTTTTGAACAATTTAAAGTAGTTTTTTTGCAAATATTCAAATGTGAGACTATTCTAGAATAGGTTTTTATAAATACAAAATTCAAATATGTCAATAAACCTCATCTCTAACAGCCATGCTGCTCTTTTTCTTGCCCCAATCTAGGTAGTTCGGGAATAACTTATTCAATATTTACTAGTTCACTTTCTTTGTCGTTTTAGTTGCCAAAGTACAAAGAATTATTAATTTATCACAGATGTGATCTGTTTGGGGAATATAATATTTTGGCAGCTTGAATTTTAGTTAATAGATCACCATGGCCTATATCATGTGATTTATGTATACTCTAGGTCTAAGAAAGCAATTGTGGTGCATGGAAGAACCTAAGATTGGCCCATATTCAGGTTTTAGGCTTTCATTGGCAAACAAACCCATGCAAAAGAAGCTGCAACATGTTCCCCAAGATGGGAAAATCCACATACAATGATAATGCACCAATGTGGTGATAAGACACGCCCAAGATGATAATGAACTCGTCACAGAGATGTGGTGATACAAATGGTGACACCACTTACCTAATAGTGCATAATTTGGACTCCTTTTTAATCCCGCCTGCAGGGTTACTTGATTCTACACTTTGATTTATTGCCCCCTTGATTAAGTGATCTGTGCTGAGCCTAGTAGTGGCACAAAGGACGGCTCATAGATGAACTATCAGATGGATCGAACTAACCTGAAAGTTATCACTGAGCATACAATGGAAATGTAGACAAATGTTGATGCTCATTTATTTGCCGAGAACATGAAAAAAATACACACGTGGACAATGTTTTAAGAGAGATGCAATACTGTATATTCCCGTGAGCTTAGTCTACAGATAAATTATGTGGCATGAGGATGTAGTCACATGATTCAAGTCTGAACAATGTCCAACATGAGAATTGAGAAGACTACAATTGTAGAATCATCTGTTACATAGCTGTTTGGGTTCCAAGTGGCTTGGTTCCCCTAGGGTGACACGTTCAAGAAGCCAAGGAAGACCCATAATAAAAGAGCAAGGGTTTGATGGAGGATTCTTTAGAGGTGGGGATACAAAGTAGGACTTTACACTCATGTCCAAGGTATTGTTTAGCCCATAGGCTGATCCCACAATCATGTAGAGCCCATAGTTCATAGTTACTGGGTTCGGAAGTCCGATTAAGTTCGGAAGGGAAAAGAAATCCGAAAATCTGAAGTTCTCGAAAAAATTCAGAAAAATCCGGAAAAATCCGGTTTGGAATATATATATATATATATATATATACACACACACACTTATATTATTATATATTTATATTATTGTATACTTATATTATTATATATAGACAAATACATACACAACATAAATCATACAAAAAAGTATCCATCTACCATCATCATCATCATCATAAGAACATAAAATTAATGTTTGTAGAAATGAGAAATGCAAAAGAGTTCGAAATTTTAATAAGATTAAAAGAGAGGCATGGTTTCGAGCCTAAGCTCCACACTAAAATGAAACTTAAAAGCTTCAAACATTTGCAACATCAAAATTTGCTTCAACATCAAAGCCTTCTTTAAAATCAAAACTAGCACTAGCACCATCATCTAATCCATGTTCATCATAATTATCAATGATTTCTTGAATTGCTTCAAAGGATGATTCTCCAAAGTGAGTCTCGCCATCTTCTTTTGCAAGATTGTTCTCAAGCAAATGCAAATTTCTATGGACGAACACAAGATTTGAGAATTTTGTAGCTCCTACTCGATTCCTCTTGTTCGTGTGGATCAAATCATGTGTACTCCAATTTCTTTTGCATACTGGAGCACCGACACACTGGCTGTGGATACACACGGCAAACTTTTGAAGCTATGAAGTAGAAGAACCATAAGTCTGCCACCATAAATGGGGATCCATGTAGTGGATGTCTTCTTGTGCCCCCTTACGAGAAAACATGCGCTCTTGGTTCTTGAATATAGTGAGGTGCCTTCTCACCTTAGCCTTCTCATCATCATCACGAACAAACATGTTTATAGTTTCCAATACACTGTTCTTTACCTCCTCATTTGCATCATGATCCACCTCTATAATATTAGGATTTAAATAGCACCCCGTTGTAGGGATAGGGCAATGTAGCATGTCCCAACATATGTCCACAATGTCACATATTTGTTGAACTTCAAAATCATCTGCAAGTACTTTTTTAATGTGTTCCTTTGCTTGCTCCATGCCCTTATACACAAAGCTAATGCAAGGTTTCATGCCATCAACCAATCTTAACAGTTGGACAAGTGGGTCAAACACCTTTAAGGCCTTCTTAGCGCTCTCCCAAAATGAACTTCCTAAGATGATTCTCTCAACATCTTTTGCAAGGCTTTCCTTAGAAAACTTAGATTGTGCCCATTCTTCACTCACTATAACTTTTCTCATAGTTGTACTCTCCAGGTGGTTTCCCCTCCCCCTACCTGCCAGATCTTTACTTACACGAATGTGAAGAAAGCCATTTTAGCCATGAACAATAACAGGGCAACTGATGAGGAGGGCTTCCAGGCGGAATTCTTCAAGCATGGCTTGGACACTCTTAACAGCTACCTGGTTGATCTCTTTAATCAAGTTGTTTGTACGGGTTTTCCAAAGTCATGGCCCCATCATATCATTCACCCCATCCACAAGTTGGGTCCCACTTCTGACCCGAAGAACTACATGACGATCATGGTTGGCCACACGTTCTCCAAGCTCTATGCCACGGTTCTCCACATTCGGCTTTATGAGGTCCTGGAGTAGCACCATTGCAGAGCCAAGGGGCAGGCGAGGTTCCGACCTGCTTACTAGACTATCGACCACATCCTCACTCTTCGAGTCATCATTGAGGAGGCTCGTCACCGATCTTTCAAGGTTTTTCTGCTGCTTTGTTGATTTTTGGAAAGCCTTTGATTCTGTGCCACGAGAAGCTCTTTTCCGTAGACTCAGAGATATCGGTATTTCCGAAACCCTTCTTGTTGCCATTATGCACTTGTTTGAGGATGTTCTGGGCCATCTTCACACTGCTGCCGATTTTTCTGATTTCATCAGGAGTACTATATGGATTAAGCAGAGTTGCCCCCCTCTCACCTACTTTGTTTGGTATCTATATCGACGAGTTGGAGGACTTTCTCAGGGACCATATCCAGGAAGGAGATGATTGTCTTCTTTACCAGGTGTTCATCCACACCCTCCTTTCTGCGGATGATGTTGTTCTCCGTGCCTCTTCTGCGGAAGGGCTGCAGAGGCAGCTGGACGCTTTAGCCCTCTATAGCGACCATAAACAGCTGACGGTTAACCTTGATAAAACCAAAGTCATGATCTTCAATGGGTTGAAGACTTCGGACTTATCTTTGAGTTTTATTTACTGGTCCCCACTTCAATCTTCGGCCTGTCCTTTAGCCCCGCGTCAACAAGGGTTATGGCTCTTTGGCAATCTTCGAGAGACAGTGCTTCCGCCACCACTTCCAGGACATCTTGTCGAAGATGTCTCTCTTGGATTCTCTTGTGCGACCCACGGTTCTCTATGGTTCCGAGGTTTGGGGACCATCCTTGCTTGACTCTGATTGGGCTACAGTTGAGTGGGTCCCAGATCCTCATGCTCAAACACATCATCAGGTGCAGAGAGACAATTCCGTATAATATCATCTTAGGCAAGTTCAAAGCTCTTCCCTTTAGATAGAAGACTATATTTAGACTGGTTTCGCTTTTGCATCGCATCCGGGGGGCTTTCATGCTCTTCTGTAGGCAGGGATAGGTATCTCTACCTTGCCTGCCGTCCTCTGAGGCTATTGCTCTTTCTGACCATAACAACCGTTCCCACTATTGGTATGCTAGAGTCTCGCGTCTTCTCGACTCTCTCGGGATTCAGATGGACCATCTCCCACCTTACAGATACTCCCTCGACGCACCTGCCCCACCTTTTTACCGGGTAAGCAGGATCTACACAAAATTATCAGAGAAGACATTTACAGGCAGTTTATCTAGCAGACTTGGATCAGCCCTCTAGATGGTCTTTGTCCTAAGATGGCTTTCTATGTTGCACATTTTCTTGAGATCACAGACGAGCTTATCAGCCGGCCTGCGTATATCTCCCGACATTGGTTATAGGCACTCCGCATTTCCCTAGGCCAGTTCAGAGTGGGCTCTTACAAGCTCTGCGTGGAGGATCACTAGCTAGACCGCTCTGAGACGATTTGCCAGCTCTGTTCTCTCGAAGAGATTGAAACAGAGGATCACTTCATCTAAATGTCTCCTATCTACTGCGAGATCAGAGGGAGATTCCCCTGCTTATTTCGGGAGCAATCCGACTTTTGCAGATTTCTTCAGGTACCGTGATCAACGGTGTCTTGCTCTCTACTTGTAGGAGGCTCTCAAGCTCTGGAAAGAGACCCTTCAGTCTCCTCCCAGACAAGTTGCTACTCTACAGATTACTTCTTTCTTTACGGTGCTCCCCTCGGTGAGGAGCACCAAGAGGCACTTTGATACTAGCCCAGATTCCCGGACCAGATATTGTCAGGACCTGTGGGGCTACCTCCCAGTCCAGAGGTATTTGTGAGCGCACTCGGTTGTGGGTCCTCTCTCTGAGGCCATGTCTGTCCAGGAGAACGCAGAGGGCCCGTTTTGTTCGCCCCCTCTTTCGGACACCGACATCTTAGTCTTCCCATGACTTTAGTTACATGACACAGGCATATTGCTAGCTACTTTCAGTCGGCCTCTGATGCTAGGTGACAGTGTTAGTGGTGGGATTCTCCCACCCTCCTCTTAACTCCATTCATTTGCACTCTTCCGGCCTCGACGATTTTTGCTTCTCCTCCGCCTTTCCTCTTTCTTCTTCTCTATTTTATTGTTTGGATGACCCCTTCGGGTCTCCTTTCTGGCACCTCTTACATTGTACTGTACAGTCGTTTTGACCTACTTTTGTGGTCATTTGTTGAACATCAATATAATTATCTTTATCTTTATCCTATCTTATCTCCTCCACCTCTCTCTGTAAATTGATAAAATTAGATGCAAATCTTGTTTCAGCAAGGGAAAGAAGTTCATGCTTTGCAAATGACCAATACAAACTCAAGGTCAAGCGGTGATTAAGTATGAATTTGGAAAAAAAGTTCCCTTCTATAACAACATTATTTACCCACTCTAACTTTACTAGATCTTTAGGCAAAAGATCTAAAACATGAGTTGCACATGGAGTCCAAAACAGATGAGGAAACCTAGCCATAAAAAGTTCACTTGCTACTTTAAAATTTGCTGTATTATCTGTAATAACCTGGACTACATATTCTTCTCCAATCTCTAGAATCGCAGATTCAATGCATTTGAAAATTGATTTGATAAACATAACACCTTTTGGACATTGTGTCAGGATGTTTAAGAGGCGATTTTGTTTTGTATTAGACCACCCATCACTTACTACAGTGCGCTATGATTTTCTCCAATTCTTTTTCATGTTATCTAGTTCACTAGATATTGATGACACCTCTTCTAGCAGAGTAGTTCTAAGGATTTCAAAAGACGATATTATATAACTTTCCCAAAACTCGCAATCCCCTCTACCATGGATTTTGTATGGGGATTTCTAACAACATTGAAAGGGATGGCATTTGCATAAAAAATCGAGCCACCAATTTGTCAACATCATACTTTTCTTGTGGCTTCCACAACACTTTCAATGAACCTTGAGACATCCCCTGTGCACTTTTACTTCCTCGAGTAAATGCTGATGAAGGAACCGAGCTACTAAAAGAGCTAATCTGTAACATACTGCTTTGGATTTTGGCTTTTTTTGAAGTTGTTGCTGCTGCAAGTGTTTTCAATTCATATTTGTTTCAAATTCAATCAACGAATTCAACATACTTCCCTTGCTCTTTTGTTATTGGGAAAGTTTTCACATCTCGCCCCCCATATATAAAGATTATGAATTCTTGTTAGAGTGCCCATGATATTTGAATTACATAGAGTGCATTTCGTATTTATGGGATTATCGTCTCGTTGGACAATGTATTTCATCTCCATTGCCTTACTTGCCATGGTGCTGTTGATAAGGTACCCTTCTTGCAAAAAAATGATAAACGTTTTCAATACATATAATTTTTATTGACGACAAATTTAAGAGATCATCATAATTAATATTTAAAATTAAACTATTAAAGATGAAATAATAAACTGTGAAAAATAAAATGGCATAATTTATCTAACGTTATAAAAATAATTATATATTATTATTTTAGTTATTAACGATTAATATTACGAAAAATATAACAAAATATAAGCAACCGTAATTAATTATTAATTGTTAATAATATTATAAAATAAACAAATGTTTATAATGAACATAAATCTATAAAAGTAAATTATTTACTTGTAATAAATAATTACTTCAAAATTAAATTATAAATTAATTTATTTTTAATAAAATTAAATAAATAAATAATCTAATTACAATTATATCCACCTAATTATTAATTAGAAAACTATTGTAAATTACTAATATCTATCAAACTATTATAATGAACACAAAAGCTAAATAAATAATACTTAATTATTAACATAAATGTTAATAACTAAGTATTATTTATTTAGTTATTAAATTTAACTTTACAACGTTATATCATAATTTATTAAATCTAAACATAACATAACCTATTTATAACTAAGTATTATAGTTTTTAAAGACAAACCTAAATAATAACTAAGTATGATAATTTTTTAAAATCTAAAAAACTAAAACCTAAAATGTAGCATAACATAAATAAAAGAAAACAAAGCAAAGCAAATAAAGACTTACCTTAGTTTTCATGTAGGTTTACGGATTGGAGGTCTGCCGCCATGAATAGCCATGAAAGCCACTAGGAATAGCCACGAAAGCCACATGAACAACCACCAAGCACACCTGAAGACAAACACCTGATGGTGGAAAGTAGAAAACGTTGAGGAATGATGGTTGAATGAAGAAATATCAGCTTGCCCTCACCATGGAAGAAAAATAAAACACACAGTTGACTTGGAATGCCGCCTGCTTCAAATTGGGAATGCTTCGAACTCCAATGCCGCCGTTATCAACTGAGAATGCTTCACGTTTTGTGTTATATGATATTTTCCATTGCTTTTATTAGTGTTTGTGTCTAGGTTTAGGGTTTCAAAATATTCACTTTTAGGGTTTTCACATAATTGTTTTTTTAAACTTTTTTTTTTAAGTGAAAAAGTGGCGTACCGGACCGGATTTATCCGGCCACCTCCAAAAATCTGGTTCAAACCGGATTTGAACTAGATCCGATCAAACCTGGTAACTATGCCACAATTACCTAAGACTCCGAGACGTAGGGTTGGGGTTTCCAGAATGGCAATTTTTTTCCCAGATTTTGGGGACATCTATTCAAATAATATATAAATTTATAAATATTACAAATATATAAACAAATTTATTTATTTTTTTAATAGCAGTTTGTGACGATCCACTATCCACATTTGTGCTCAAATGTATTCATATATCACTCTTGATTCTTATTATGTCTTTGTAATTACAATAAATCTATTTAGGGGTAAAATTAGTCAATGCCTCGTTGCTTTTATCATCTACACAACCTTTCTCTTCCTATAAAATCATACATATAGGTTTTGTTAAGTGATTGGAGCTTCCATAATTAATTTTAATTAAATTTACACAGACTTTTTTTTCAAGTAGAAATAAGTGGCTTCCAAAAACAATCTTAGTCTACAAGAGTACATTAGGGACTTAACAAACCTTGGGAAATTCGTAGAAAGGGTGATCGAGTAGCTAATCAATGCAGAACCCTTCAATGGTGCAAAACTATGTAACAAATTCAAGATAAGCTCCTTGAGATTGATACATATTGGTGTTTTTCAAAAACCTATTTCTAAAGATATATGAAAAAGTATTTAAATCTTTAAAATAAAATAAAAAAGTAAAAAAATCAATTTTTCAATTTTCATTCTTCATTTGCTGGGGTGAGGGGGGTGGGTGTCTGGGAAACGAGGGGGGGATGCGTCCCTGTGTAACGTTGTGTAGAGCAAGCCTTTGATATTTGTGTCGGCAGTTCCACTTGACCCACATTTAAAGTGGATCTTTGAATGGATGCGGGTGTCTAAATAAGAATTAAGTTATTAACCACATTAAGACAAATCCCTATAAAAGTTAAAATGTATAGATATATATAATATTTATTATTCGTATATATGTACATTATAATGATAGGCTTATAAATTGAAATTCTTAGGCTATTAACTTAGATTTATAATTATATGGGAAACATCTTAACTTAAATTGTCGGAATAAATTAATACTATAATGATTCATTATTTTAATTAATACTACATATAGAGATATTATTATAATAAACTACAAGATATGGTAACATATGAACATTCTAACTTTATAAGCATATCCATGGTACAGATTAAAGTTATTAATACTACGTATAAAGTGCATATAATGATATTATTATTAAATAAAATATAATTAGATACTATCCTATGAAAGCTTAATCCCTAAGACCTATTGAGCTACTTGCCCTAAGACTTAATATTATTTATGTTTTCGCATATCTGTATAGCCTTGGTTCATTATTTCATTTTGCTTCATGGATGACATTCGCAGGTTTTCGTAGGTTGCTAGCGAAACGGCCCCCAGGTTTTTGCAGGTGCAACCTGGAGGATGTTTGCAGGTGATGTGGATGCTTTCGCAGGTGGCGTGGAGGCTATCAGAAACGCCGTAGGACGTTTCCGGGCCAACCGTACCCGGCTTATATATTACAAGGACGTAGTTTATTCCCGTATCCGCTCTGTTGTGTTACTTCCACTTAATGTACCCAAATCCATAGCCTATATTTTTTGCTCAAACCCCCCCCCCCCCCCCCCCCTGGCGTTATCGGTATGCCTAGCTTTGGTGCAAGTATTGTAACATTAAAACTATACTGTGGAGTGGCACATACTTTGGAGCCTAAAGATAGTTTGGGTTATAATAGTGATGTGCATTTGGAAATTCTGAAGATTACTAGCTTATCCTCCATGAATTTATGCCAGGCCAGATATCTTGAGTTTCATGATTTTCAACGTGCTTTCTAAGTCGATTGTATGATGAATTGAAGTCAAAATACACGCTCGCTGAACAAGGGTTTGTTGAATATTTATTAGCTCCATACCTAGGGTATTAAAAATCAGTTTTTTTGCACTATAGTGGGATCGGTGTTGTTTCCTATTTTTCAGTTTCAGCCCTAATGCGAAGGGTTTTGACATTACAAGTGGGTCGGAAACCCCAAATCAGGTCGTTGCCCTAGCCTAAGGGCCTAATTTAAATTTGCTAGGTTAAGCAGCCACATAATAACAATGATCCAAAATTGCAAGGTATAATAGCATATCAGCCTTTGGTCATTTCCTGAGCCCATGATCATTAAATGGAAAATCTATAAGTGGTAAGAGCATCATCCTCCCAGCCTATGAAGCAGGAGAACTTTCTTGCACAATTCACATAACCGTACATATACTGGATCATGTCTAATCAAGCCCTATTAGATCATCCAGCTTCTTCATTGCTAAGGTTTTGCATCTATAACATTACTCAAGGAAGAATCCACATACCTTTTTATTGCCTTGAGACGTTGATTAAAAGTTGAATCAGCTCACTTTCGAGCTTCCTCAAGGTCAGATGCAGCCAAAGATATTCGTGATGCCCTTTCCATTTTCAGTGTTTTGTAAACGGAAAGAGGAAAATCATAGAGTTGGAGCATTGGAACTTGGTCCAAGCCCCAACGTCTTTCATCATCACAAGGATAGAATGAGAAGGAGCTTACACTCCTTGCTTAACCATAGGGTTTGGAATCTAATCCCAATCTTGTGATTCGAAGCAAGTCGAAGAAGTATGTGGCTATGATTTTTGCTAACAAGGTGGAGAAGCCATGATGAAGATCGAAGATGCAATACTTCCCCTCTATAGCAACCTTCCCGGGGTGACAAAAGAGGAAGATATCCACCATGCTAAGGAGAAATAACAATCCACAATATGCAATAAGATTTTTGGTTGATGGACACAACTAGCCTTTGGGAGCCCTTGAAGCACTTGCAATGCAATTGCCAAAGCTGAACTTCCTTGATTGATTTTCTCTTACAGTTATTCTAGGAAAGTGCAAGAAGATGGAGAACATTACCAAGCAAGAACCAAGCAAAATGGAAGGATAAAGAATTTTTAAATGTCTCAATAATATTCCCTTGATTTCTAATGGTTGCATGTATCTAAATATCTATGTGATTTCCTTCTCCATTGCATGTTTATTAAGGATGTTTTGTCTCATGAGTTAGTGAATGATGCCATGAGTGTTGGAGATAACCCATTCTTTAAATCTCGTGTGACATTAGGATGTTGAGGCATCTTGGGGATTTACCTAATTTTGAATGCACGTGTTTTTCCCATTCATTGCTTCCCTTCTCCATTGCATGTTTAGTTTTTGATGTTTTGAGTCTCATGGTTGATGAAAATGAATAGCCATATGTCATGGTGAGGGCATTCATTGTAAATTCGTTACATGGCATGTTAGGCTCTGGATTCACCTAATTTTGAATGCACGTTCCCAGCTATTTTTCTTTTCTGTTGCATTCTCAAAAAAATCCCTCGTACAATTTTGAATATATATGTCTAGGGGATTTTCTATCTTTCCTCTATGTTCAATAAAGGAAACCTCCCCTAAGAATAGAGGAGCATACTTCTGGTGCTCACATGACTACCTTGCAAAATTCGCTGTATTTTTCCTGATGAGCAACCAATGGTAAGCCCTTTGCTAACATGTCCTCAACTACGTCAAGAGTCAAGTTGGCATCATGCTATGCTTCAGATCAGTTGGCATGCATTTGGTGATCATACCTAGGCTAACGCAGTGTTTACAACAAATTCCAATGTTATTTTGATTAACTGAACAATCTCTTGTGCCAATGATTCCCACCTTGTTACATCTTCCAAGCATTGCCTACGAGATTGGCTAACTTTCATGAGTCAGTACTAGATGCTGACTACTATCTCCACTCATATTATTCTAGCGTCTATTATTATTTCTTTGATTACAATACTTACCAGGGACCCGTCATCACTAACTCTTTGTCAAAGATTGAGCTTCAGAGTAATCAGTGGTTGCTTTGCATCATGTTCAAATGGAGCAAATAAGTAGGTATGGTGAACTTTTGTTACTTTAGAGTTGTTTGGGCAAATCTTTGACTGAATCCGGCCTATAACTCTGGAAGATTTCACAAGAACATTGAAGGTCAAACAATTGGCAGTTGGTGTGACCTTTTCCTCTCTTTGCAATGTGGTACACGAAAGGTCCTTCCCTGAGTTTCTATGGTGTTCTCCTTCAACTCCTTATCATTCGACATGCATGCCCCATCATGAAGTAGCTTGCACCAGAAATTCGTGGTTTCACTGTCACATATAGTTGCTAATCATCATGGCTTCACTAGGAATAAAGTTTTAGAGGGATCAAAATCACAATCCTTATGACTGTGAAGCATGTCTCCATCCTCAATGATAAATATTGCATTGCTCTAATCTGTCATGATCAGTTTTCACCAAGACAAATGTGGAACCGCCTTCATCTTCCTCTACAGCGAGTGGTATACACAAATCTCTAAATGAACCACTGCTTTGATTTAATGCTCTCAACTAGTTCTTCCATGTGTTTTACATGAAGTGGGTATCATTATGAGCCTTCTATTGGGGAAGGATAGTCTATTTTTGATGTTCAACATGATGTCATGGCATATTTGTAGCATTTCAGCAAGAACGTCATTTTCATCTCTAAGGTATGACTGTCATAATCTCTCTCATAATGCCTTCTACAAGGTATGTGATGTTCTCATGAAAATGAACCCAGCTCAAGTTATTGATGTGTTTGTGGGGGACTTTGGTCCCCCAATATTTAATAGGCACCCCTCAAAGTTAGCAACTCGGAAAGAATGCAACCGATGAACGCTCATTTGAATCTGCCCATTGGCAGTCTAGATTAAGATACAAGTTCTACAATGCCACACTAGATCTTCATGGCATCTATGTCCAGTAAACTTTTGTATCTTTTGTTGTATTTAAAGTTGAGAACTTTGTGGGGTGCCCATGGCTATGAGCAATTGGATGCTTCAAACATGACTAATTTTACGTATGATACTCAGCTGATTATTATTATGTCGAACATTCCTCTACTATGCTCAATGGAGTGCTGTCAGACACATCACAATACAGCGACCCTTCCTTCAGCCTAAGTTGATCCATACAGTAATCTTCCTCAGAAGATCAAGTATCCACTCACTATCGGGGATCACTCCAAATTGTCACTGTTGGGCTGCCCTTTGGAGAGTTGAAATGTCATCAACTTACTTCAGAAATTAGTAGCATTTTCAATTGTAAAGATAACTGTCTAGGTAGTTTGCGGCTCTTTTGTGAAGACAGAATGCATTGTTAAATTCCATGTCTCAAGATACAAATCACATTCATACTCTAAAGGTATTTTGGCTTTGTATGAACAC
>CM034150.1:658258053-658260553 GCA_019776745.2 Taxus chinensis | reverse complement strand
AAATTTTGAATTGAGAATCAATAATGAGTTTTTTTATTTATATAATTATTAAATGATAAATAACAAATTTGAACTATAATATTATTAAGTTTATTTTATCTTTATTAAATTATAAATTGAAATTTAATCATTTTAAAATGTAGACATAATATATAAAATTTATATATTATTGAGAGATTTGTTTATATATTTAAATTAAATTTCTAATTAGAAAAATAAATAAATAAATAAATAAATAAATAAATAAATAAATATATTGCGAATATGTTAATGAAATTTTAAAAATAGGTCCATAAACATGTTATTATATATTATTGTTAGATATATTTATACATTTAAAATAAATTATTATTAGAAATATATTATTTATTTTTGTGGTCACTATATCAAACTTCATGCATTAAATCATATATGCTCCAAGAAAAACAAGAGGAGAATTCCATGATTTAATTATGGACATGCAAACTGGTTCTATAATTAACAAACTAACTAAAAAACACGGCGATGATAACAATTAAGTTTTTTTTTGGCTTTTTTAATTTGGGGCTTTTGATTTTAATTTTGGTGTCCAATACATAAACACCATTGACGATTGTAAGAGGAGAATATTCATAACAACATAATCCCCATTTTGTTTTCTTCTGATCCCCATCTTGAGCAAGTTTAATTTTTTTGGGAAAATAATGACTAAACCAAAAAGGGGCACGAATCACCCATTAATGGTATTAGACAAAAATAAAAAAGAGGAAGGGTAATCACATTACGGACATGTCAGAGGAACTCAATCTGGAAATATTTTGGAGATTCCTCATGCAAGATTTTTTACAAGTTAAAAGTGTGTATTGCGAGTGGTATAGAATCATCTCCACTAGTAAATGGTTGGACAGTTTGAGAGAAGAAAGTGGCACATACATGTGTATTTTACAGAGTTGTAGTTATGGTATTTCATTGTTTCACATCCAAGGTAGATGACCATAATGAAAATTGAGACATACCTAGTATGCTAGAAAAGGAAAAAAATCAATGCATGTCACATGGTCCAAGGTTTGAAGTGATGGTATGTGTAAAGTAGATTACTAACACATAACTGTCAATTTACATTCAATTCATAGGTATGATTAAATTTAAATTGTGTGAGAAAAATACACCAAAATCCCCATGTGAATGATTGTGCATAAAGATGTGGTAGTGTCTCAAGAAATATAAGGATTGTATCAATGAGGAAAGTCATATTTCAATTTTCTCGGTGGTCTACATATCTTGTGTTTATCACTCCCCTTCTCGGTGTGTCTAGATATTGTTGGAGAGGTTCATCCTTTCAAGAGTCTTCAAAAGGGGGCAAAGTTTTCAAAAGGTCTTCATCAAATCTCTTCATCATTTCATCATTGTGGAGGGTCATCGTGGATACAATTGTCATCTTCATCACCATCTTAGCTAATCTACATCAAGGGCGAAGGCATCTTCATCCATGCTTTAGAGCATCTTTTGTCTCCACTCCTCATTCTTTCTCCTCTTCTCACCCCCTTTTTAATTATTCATTGTAAGAAATCATGATATTTTGGGGATTGGAAGAAAACAAAATGGGGATTCTGTTGTGATGAATATTCTCCTCTTACAATCGTCAATGGCGTTTATGTATTGCACACCAAAATTAAAATCAAAAGCCCCCAAAAAAGCCAAAAATAAACTTAACTGTTATCATCGCCGTGTTTTTTCAGTTTGTTTGTTAATTATAGAACCAATTTGCATGTCCATAATTAAAGCATGGAATTCTCCTTTTGTTTTTCTTGGAGCATATATGATTTAATGCATGAAGCTTGATATAGTGACCACAAAAATAAATAATATATTTCTAATTATAAATTTATTTTAAATGTATATATATAACACTAATATATAATACCATGTTTATGGACCTATTTTTAAAATTTGATTAACATATTCTTATTTTTTATTATATACATACATACATAAATACATACATACATACATACATATGTATGTACACATACATATGTATGTATGTATGTATGTATGTATGTGTGTGTGTATATATATATAATATAATAATTAAAAACATATATATTTCCAATTATAAATTGATTTTAAATATATAAACAAATCTCTCAATAATATATAAATTTTATATAATATGTTTACATTTTAAAATGATTAAATTTCAATTTATAATTTAATAAAGATAAAATAAATTAATAATATTATAGTTCAAATTTTTTATTTATCATTTAATAATTATATGAATAAAAAAACTCATTATTAATTCTCAATTCAAAATTTAATATTTTAAAATTATGGGTTAGGTCTATACAAGTGATGGTTTTATTATTTATGTTTTAATCTCAAGATAAATAAAACTTTCTTAATTTATTTTCATTATATACTGAGAAACATAAAATGAAATCAATTTTATATGGTGTTCCACATAATATAATTAGACGAAGATGTTTTACATTTATGTTTTTTCCACAACACCTAATAA
>CM034150.1:658227783-658257553 GCA_019776745.2 Taxus chinensis | reverse complement strand
TCATATTTCCTACAACCACTTCCCTTTCACCCCTATTCTCCCTCTCCTCGGGGGCATCCTGCCTTGTCCCCATTCCTTCTGCTTCTGCCTACTTCTCACCTTTTCGATCGTCTATACGAGTTCGCTATCACCCCCTCGACACTCGGGGGGCATCTCTCCTCCTACTAATTTTCTTTTCTTCATCTCCTTCAAATCTCTTTTGTCTCCTTCTTTGAAGTGGCATCACTTATGCCACCCCCAAGAGGGGCAATGTAACACCTATAATTATGGCCCAAGCAATTTAATACTTAAATGGTGGCTAATATCCCTTCTTTCTCGCAAATCAACGACAATCATCAAAGGCACTCATTTTCTTTTCCCTCATTCATCTTACTTAATTGACTAAGCTAATTATTAAGTTGCCTATCCAACAAATACCCTAATGTAACGACCTTCGTATAATCCCCCCTTCTACTAGCTAATTAATTATTTTCATTAATTAGCTTTCGCCTCCATTGTAACCAATAAATCAATATTTAATTGATTAATCCCCTTCTAAATGCCTAAATCACACTAATATTCTCAATTGGCTTCTATAAGCTTACACCTACCTATTAATTAATCACCTTTGATTAATTAAAATACCCCCCCCCCACCCTCCCATGACGTGCTAAACATGGTTAACCCGGCCTAAAGTAAGTTACCTTTAATAAAGCAACCTTAATCCATTCCTAATCATCTTTACCTTTATCCCACTTCATAGAATGTGTTGAATCCTTTATCCTTTGGGCTATATAAAGAACCCTCCACCTAACCTTTTTACTTACAACACCTAAACTTCTAAGAGAGTAATGCAAAGTATATAGCAAATAGAACTCAGAGCTTTGCACCTTGCCCTTTGAGAGTTCATCCTCTTGAATAGTTACGCCTCTTCTTAAGGCTTGGGTCATATGGGAGTTTCAAAAGGGTCTTGGAGCCCCCAACTTGATTAGCCCCCATTCCTAGGTTCTTGAGGCATTAAGGACACTATTTTGATAGCCCATGGAGCTTACTTTAGGTCCCATTCATTTATTTTGTTGTTATAGAATCGAGGAGTTTTAGATATTTAGCATTTTTAGTTTCAAAGTTTGTGTATTGATGAATGCTAGCATCTAACCCTTGTTAATTCTTATATGATGGTGTTTATGCTTTGGTTTTTAGCTAATTGTAGACTATTTTAGGTGTTATTCTTGCTTTCATTAGGATTTAGCATTAGTCAAAGTATACATCACACAACATGGCACGCCAAATTAAGTAAGTGTCACGATCCGATATTTCTGAGCATTTTTTAGACTGTTTGTTTTCTCTTGTTTTTTGGGTATCCATTGGCTAAGAGAGCTCATCTATCATCCCAGTCACATGGACAATTGAGCTGGTAATAAATGTTTGGAGGGGTATCTTGATGTTTCACTTCAGATAACAAGACATTAGGTGTAATGGTTTTTCCACTTGCATATGGTGGTATAAATACTCCATTTTCATACTTCATCCACAATGTCTATTTTTTAGCACTTTATGGTACCAGCCCCCATCACTCCCAATATTTTCAATTATAAGTATGATAGTTTGGGATAACAATATCTTGTAGACACAAAATCATGCACTTGGGTACATTTCTAAGTCTTAAAATCATCCTAGCTTTACAATGATTCCTAAGCAAGACAACTAGTGATTGACAACTATCTCAAATAAAAATCTCTGGCCTGGCCCTCTTTTCTTTGTCTCTGCTTTCTATTTGGTCTACAACAACCCTCATCCAGGTTGGAACTTTATTATTTATCTTTTAATGGCTTCAATACACTAGCGCCCACCAATACACACACTAGGCCCTCCTTTTCCCGCTCTAGGTGCCCCTGACCTTTCTCACCTTAACCTCCACTTCCTTTTGGGGTCTCTTTATCTTTTGGGTTTTTGGCATATTTTTTCACTTATGGTTTGGCCTTACAGTTGTCATTACAAAATTCAACAAAGGGAATCAATAATTACATAGTTATTGTTCAAATACAGGAGGGCGGCAAGCCACTAAGCATTAACTATCACCGGAAGCTTCATTCAAACATACACTAAAGTACTCCAGGCATTCATATAACAATCCATTTAGGGGGAACAGGGCTGCATCAACTCTGGCATACACTGTAAGGAAGGGGACAAAGTTCTTCTATTCCATTCACACATTCTACTACATTCCTACCTTCTCTCTACAACACCTACTATCAGTGCATCTTGCACAAGGGCATCTAGGGCATAATTTCTACACCCCGCAAGACTCATAAGAACTAACATAGTCTGAGATTAGTGCAACACTCGGTTGTAAATTCACTCTTGGGGTGATCCCCGGGGTCAGTTCGACTCCCCATTCTTCATATTCCTTATTAGGTTTGATGTGGTTTATGGGCTTGTGCAGGTGAACTCTTCTTTTGTAGGTTACAGGTACCTTCAGCGATCCAAGAGTGACTATTAGGCAATCAACAAAGAATAATTATGATACCCTTACGACACAACAAAAATTAAATCCAAAGTTGTTGCGGGGTCACAGGCGCCCATATCCAGTCATTAGCGCCCATGCATCCCTATCCTGTTGCGGGCGCCCCTGTCCAGCCTTCTTCGTGAGCTTCATAATTTACATAAGTCATTTACGACTTTGTTGGCATCATGTTCATCACTTCTCCCTATCTAGATCAGTTCTAGATTGTGCGGATATCAACTAAGTCATCTTTTCTCTGTCTTTTGCATATGGTTTCATATTCTACAACTTAGTTTGCTTGTGTCACTACAATACTACAACATTTGTACATCATTTATTTCAGTAGTTACTTTGCAATTAAATTTAATTCAAAATAAATTTAATCAATCTATATTTTATGATCCATTTTATTTTTTTTTAAATTAGATTGAGAAATGCTTAAGAACTTTCAATAAAATAATAGTTGTCAACTAATCCTAACACTGTTCTTAGTTGGATCCTTAGAGTTAACCATTTTGGTTTGCACAAAATTGGATCAAACATTGAACATACAAATGGTATAACCACCCCAGGGTGTGATTTTTTTTACTCGTGTTTGCAAGCAAGCGGCAGTTTTAGTTGGGTTATTGGATCTACAAGCAACCAATACTTAGAACATTATATTTTCTTAGATAAAATTCACATTTAATTGAGGATAACGAAAAAAAAAAAAGAAAAAATTCTAACCCTAAACAGGTGCAGAGCCTGGGTTCACAAAATTGTGACACAAAATACCTGAATACATTTAATTAGGAATAGTAAATAGATACGTGTTATACAAAAGTGCTGCATCTTAATTAATCAATAAGAAAACATATAAGAAAATGACCCAACAATTGTTTAGGCTTATATGGATTTATTTTGTAATATAGTGATTCAATTAGGATGTTGTTTGGTTGTAACATTGGAATTGTGTGTACGGTAAGTGACATAGATCTAACCTAAAGACTTGTGATGAAAAAAGCTTTCTCGGGACGTTGGTAATCTTTTGGTTGCGTATTGAAAAAGTTATGAAACTATGAAACATGTGTAAGAAAGAACATGTAGAAGAAATGTATGATGAAACCAATCTTTGAAGTTCATGTTCAAATAGTTAGTTTTGATCTCCAAACACCTTGCTCAACTTGCCCGTTTTCACTCAGATCACATGGCAAAATCATATTGTTATTCTTCTTCACATAATTGGGTATCAGATACCTGAAAGCTAAGAAGAACAACAAGTTCAATTAGGGCTTGCACTATAAGTAGAGAATACCAAAACTACTTCATTTTGTTCACCACCCTAGATAAAAATATTATTGAAACAACCAAACCTCACTGATTTGGAGTAGCTTTAATATATTGCAAACTAATGTTGCAATTTTTAGGTGTTTTGCCAACTAAATATATCATCATTCAAATTGTTTATAAACAAATTCATGTAATTTCTTCAATATTACAGATTCCACATAACACGTATTACAAATTTTTCCCTTAGTTTTCGTACGTAAAGGATCGAACCCACCGATCTAGAAAAAACGGATCTCATTGTAACCATTTGGAGAGAAAAATAATTAAATGGTTGGAAAATGATGGGAGCGATTGATATAGTGCAGAATTTGCAAGGGTGGAGGGTCGAGGAATCCCCTGCCATTTTTTCTTCAAGCTCGTCAATCACTCTTTTCACGCCAAAGCCTTTTCATATCCTAGTTTTTTCCAAAAACATAATCCCTGCAGCTTTAAAATCTAATACGCAGTCCAATTTAAAAAAAAAAAAGGCAGCAGCTCTTTCCGGGGCTTCTTCGAACTCGACCGATTCAAGCATGGACGCGCCTCTCTCTCCCTACTGCAAAGGTGCCCCTTTTTAAGTGTTTTGACCCTCCTCGTTGCTTTAATAATTTCGCTTGATTGAATTTGAAAGTGTTTGTGCGGTTTAGGAAGTTTTTTTTCACTTGTGTGTTCCGAATTTTAAGTTTCTCTTGCATTTCAGTGCTCTGAATTTGTAATGGAGTCAATCTCAATTTTTCAATTGAGAATTTTGTCGCAGCAATTGTAAATAACCAGTTTGTAGGATGGCCAACCCACCAAAATTTTACTAGTTTGTGCTTCTATCTTTGATACATTTGAATCACGTAACGTGCTTTCTAAGCTTCTTATTTTTGGGAAAGAATTGTTAAAATTGCCAATTGTGTCTTATAACGCCATGACTTTTTCAGTACTTGGTCCTCTGCTATATACGTCATTATAGTGATGTTGTGTACGGATTCCTTTCTAGGCTGCTAGAAACATGAAAACATCAAGAGTTTTAGCTTCTTGTTGTGTATATAAAGGTTTGTTTAAACTCTACACCTTGGGGAAGGAAAGAAAAAAGTTTGGAACCCAATAAAATGTGTTGAGATTTAATTTAGGGAGGAGATTCTGGAAGATGATGTTCCTGCCACTTTTTTTCTTTTCATTTTCCTCTAATAGACTCTAATCTCTCTTGTGTCAAATATAAACGGATTATGATATGATATGAGGATTTTAGGGTCATAGAAGCACTTCCAAGATGAACGGCCACACGTTATCTGTGAGTTGTGAGATAGTCAGGTAGTTTAGCTATGGCATATTACAAATTGTTGTCACTTGTTTAACAGTGTTTTAGATAGGGTGGAAATCTTAAGAGAAAATTAATGTTCGTGGAGGTGAGAATGGAGAATGTAGTGGAATTTGCCTCATATTGTTCTTGAGCTGTTTTAGGGTTTCAACTTTCAGTTTGTAAATTAAATGAAATTTGAAATTTCTATTTGTTTAAAAAGGCCAGTGTGGCAAGAGAAACAATCTTGATCTCCGGCATACTAGTTTTAGATAACAAACTTTCAGTTTTCATGATATATAATGATTTGTATTTTTGATTGGCCAACCAGGCGGGACAACAGACTTATTTGCAGAGAAACTACTGGGTTTTATAGGAGGCCATTAACTAAAGCAAAAGAAAATGTTCTATGAAATGTTATAACTGTACATAACCGGGTTGTTTAATTGCGCTTATTTACACTAATGTAGCAACCCTGCTTATGTTTTTCACAAAGTTTTTCCTCCCCCTTTTGGTATACCTCCATATATATAGCCGGTTCAACCAAGACACCGAAGATGCTTCAAGGGAGGAATGAAGTTTCCGCCTGAGATACATCAATCATCAATTTTGGTATAGAATCGGGCAAGCTGGGTTTGCAGAAAGAAAAACTTATTTTGGTGTGTATTACCACCCCACAATTGGGTCATAGTGGATATTTTGTGATTTTCGGGTTCGGGCCTTCCGCATGGTTTTTTGGGGGTTAAACATAACGGAACAGAGTTGATTCCCTTTCACTATGGCTTTTTGAATGGGTTTAATCTCAATGTGATCATAAACTATGGCCTAGGACAATGCAAGTTGTTCCGATTAACACTTCAATGCCTCTGTCTATCTGGATTCAGTTGTCCCTCCTCGGGGACGCCATGGGCCCAATTATTTACTAGTTCTGATTTTTGATGAGCATAAGAAACTTCTTGCTCAATGCAGATGTGATTCCCTTCCTCTTGGGTGGAGTAATCCATCAAATTCATTTTTATTGATTGCAAATATTTATAAGCAGGAATGCTAACAACTAACATGTAGATTGTTGTGGTTGCCTCCTTCATAATTCCGAAGGGTGAAGATCAAGGCTAATTAGAATTGCGACCTTTTCTGCGCCACAATAAACAATTGTGGTTCAAGGAAAATTCCCTGATATACGTGGCAACCAAGCCCTGGGTCTCCTCTTTAGCCTTGAGTTTTTGAATTTCTTGACATCTTTGCTAGAGACCTTGACCATTGCACCCATTTTCTTTAGCTTTTGAAATGAATATCTCTGATCTATATTCCAATAACTGCTGACTTTGAATGGATAATCAAGGGGGTTTGGAATAAGAGGGCTTAATGCTTCCATTTGTAAATCGGACGCATCTTTTTGTTGAAGCCTGCTTCGTTTGTATATCTTCACTCTTTTACAACGATGAACTGTTTTCTCTTTAGCAAGCAAACAATCTTCATAAAGCTTCTGCATAGATTGGTTGCCACTTTTTCTTTGCTCACATAATCTTTTAACGAAATTTCCAACTGGGAAAAATTCCTTTGCATTTTTATAACTTGCTCCATGTCTGACTAAGGTTGCTCAACACTGTCCTTTAGGTGTTGATTCTTCTTCCAGAGTGATCGGTGCTCGTTTTGGGGTGCAAACCTGGATTTCCCTGTAGTCTATAATGCGATTATTGCCAAAATAGTTTTTTTATTGCTTTATCAGTTTTTAACCTTCTCGTGTTGACCGCATATTGGTAGGCTTCTCCCTATTTGACCTTCAGGATTCTGTTTTTCCTTGGATATAGAATCCCAGGTTGCTGCAGTATTTGAGAACCCCATATTTATCATTCATTTAATCCACAAAGTTGTTGGCGGTGGGGTCCCACAGGCGCCCATATCCAGTCATTAGTCCCCGCCCCCCCCCCCCCCAAGCTCCCTAGCCGGTTGTCCGGGCCCGCCCCTGTCACGCCTTCTTCGGAGCTTCAAATTACTAAGTCATTTTACGACTTCTGTTGGCATCATTTCTCACTTCTCCCTATCTCGATAGTTCTAGTATTGTGGTCGGGAAAATCAACTAATCACTTTTCTATGTCCTTTTGCATAGGGTCCAATTCTACAACTTATTTGCTTTTGTCACTACAATACTACCAACATTGGTAATACATCAATTTATTCCATTAGTTACTTTGGGAATAATTTATTTCAAAATAAATTAAATCACTCTATATTTTATGATTCCATTTTATTTTTTAATTAAGATCTAAATGAAAGTTTTTTGGAAGAAATTTCAATAAAAATAAATAAGTTTGTCAACTAATCCTAACACTGTTCTTAGTTGGATCCTTAGAGTTAACCAATTTTGGTTTGCACAAAATTGAGATCAAACATTGAACATACAAATGGTATAACCACCCCAGGGTGTGATTTTTTTTCCTCGTGTTTGCAGCAGCATAAATAAGTTTTAGTTAGGGTTATTGATCCTACGAGCACCCATAATAAGAACATTATATTTTCTTAGATAAAATTCAATTTAAAATTGAGGATAAACGAAAATCTAACCGTAACCAGGTGCAGAGCATGGGTTCACAAAATTGTGACACAAATACCTGAATACATTTAATTAGAATAGTAAATAGATACGTGTAATACAAAAGTGCATCTTAATTAATCAATTAAGAAAACATATAAGAAAATTGACATACAATGTTTAGGCTTATATGATTTTTATTTTGTAATATAGTGATAATCATTAGGATGTAACATTGGAATTGTGTATCTTTAAGTGACATAGATCTAACCTAAAGACTTGATGATGAAAAAAAGTCTTCTCGGGACGTTTTGTAATCTCTTGGTTGGGTATTGAAAGTTATGACACTATTGAAACATGTGTAGAAATGTATGAAACAATTTGAAGTTCATGTTCACATAGTTTTGATCTCCAAACACCTTGCTCAACTTCCCGTTTTCACTCAGATCACATGCAAAACATATTTCTTCTTCTTTCCCTAATTGGGTATCAATACCTGAAAGCTTAAGAAGAACACAATTCAATTAGGGCTTGCACTAAAGTAGAGAATACCAAAACTATCTTCATATTTGTCACCACCCTAGATAAAAATATATTGAAAACAACAAACCTCACTGATTGGAGTAGCTTTAATATCATGCAAACTAATGTTGCATTTTTAGGTGTTTTGCCCACTAAATATATCATCATCAAATTGTTATAAACAAATTCATGATAATTATCTTCAATATACAGATTCCACATAACACGTATTACAAATTGTTTCCCTAAGAACCGTAGTTTTCGTACGTAAAGGAATTTCGAACCCCACCGATCCTAGAAAACGGATCTCATTGTAACATTTGAGAAGAAAAATTAAATGGTTGGAAAATGATGGGAGCGATTGATATGTGCAGAATTTGCAAGGGTGGGAGGTCGAGGAATCCCCTGCCATTTTTTCTTCAAGCTCGTCAATCACTCTTTTCACGCAAAGCCTTTTCATCTCTAGTTTTTTCCACAAACATAAATCCCGCAGCTTTAAAATCTAATACGCAGTCCAATTTTAAAAAAAAAAGGCAGCTTTCCGGGGCTTCGAACTCGTACCGATCAAGCATGGACGCCTCTCCTCTGCCTACTGCAAAGGTGCCCCTTTTTACGTGTTTTTCCCCTCCTCGCTGTAAAATTTCGCTTGATTTGAATTGAAGTGTTTTTTGCGGTTTAGGAAGTTGTTTTTTTCACTTGTGTGTTCCGATTTTAAGTTTCCTGCATTTCAAGTGCTCTGATTTGTAATGGAGTCAAATCTCAATTTTCAATTGAGATTTTTGCGCAGCAATGTAAAATAACCAGTTTGGTAAGGATGGGCCAAAACCACCAAAATTTTGACTAGTTTGTGCTGCTAAATCCTTTGATACATTTGATCACGTAAACGTGCTTTCTAAGCTTCTATATTTTTGGGAAAGAATTGTCTGGTGAGCTTGCCAATTGAGTCATATAGCCACTCACTTGATGAGTACTTGGACAAGTGCTAGCATACTTAATTATAGTGCTTATAATAACACAAAGTTTCTAGGCTTCTTGCAACATGAAATGATCAAGATCTTACGCTCTTGAAATTGGTTACCATCAAAATTGCGTCAGAGCTCTACACCTTGGGGAAAAAGGTTTGGAAACCCCATAAAATGTGTTGAGATTAATTTAGGGAGAGATTCTGGAAGATGATTTCCTGCCACTTTTTTTCTTTTCATTTTCCTCTAATAGCTCTAATCTCTATTGTGTCAAATATAAATGGATATGATATGATATGAGGATTTTAGGGTCATAGAAGCACTTCCAAGATGCACGGCCACACGTATCTGAGTTGTGAGATAGTCAGGTAGATATGGCATATTTACAAATTGTTGTCACTTGTTCACATTGTTTTAGATAGGGTGCAATCTTGAGAGAAAATTAATGTTCGTGGAGAGAATGTAGTGGAATTTGCTCATATTGTTCTTGAGCTGTTTTAAGGGTTTCAACTTTCAGTGTGTAAAATGAAATTTCTATTAAAACTGTCCATGTGGCAAGAGAAACATATTTGTATCTCCGGCATACTAGTTTAGATAACAAACTTTCAGTTTTTCATGATATATAATGATTTGGATTTGATTGGCAACCAGGCGGACAACAGACTTATTTGCAGAAACTTAATGTGTTATAGGAGCCATTAACTGAAGCAAAAGAAAATGTTTCCAATGAACATGTGATACTGTAACATAAACGGTTTTTTAATTGCGAGTTATTTACACTAATGTAGCAACCTCTGCTTATGTTTTATCACAAAACTATTTTTCTCCCCTTTTGGGTAGAAGTACCTCCATATATATAGCCAGGTTCACCAAGAAACGAAGATGCTTCAAGGGGAGGATGAAGTGTTCCGCCTTGAGAATACAATAAATCATCAATTTTGGATAGATAAGGACAAGCTGGGTTTGCAGATAAGGAAAAACTTATTTTGTGTGTATTACCCAAATTTGGGTCAGAGTGGTATTTTGTGATTTTCGGGCCTTCCGGCATGGTTTTTGGGGGTTAAACATAATGGAACAGAGTTTGATTCCCTTTCACTATGGCTTTTTGAATGGGGTTATCTCAAATTGTGATCATAAAGTTATGGCCTGGACATGCAAGTTGTTCCGATTAACACTTCAATGCTCTGCTATATGGATCAGTTGTCCCTCCTCGGGAAGCAATGGGCCCAATTATTATTAGTTCTGATTTTTGATGAGCATAAGAACTTCTCAATGCAGATGTGATTCCCTTCCTCTTGGGTGGGGTAATCCATCCAAAATTCATTTTTATTGATTGCAAATATTTATAAGCAGGAATGCTAACAAACTAACATGTAGAATTGTTGTGGTTGCGCTTCCTGCATAATTCTGAAGGGTGAAGATTCAAAGGCTAATTAGAATTGCGACCTCTTCTGCCACAATAAACAATTGTGGTTCAAGAAAATTCCCTGATATACTTGGCAACAAAGCCCTCGGGTCTCATCTTTACAGATATTGAGGTTTTTGAATTTCTTGACCATCTTTGCTAGACCTTGACCAGTGCACCCCATTTTCTTTAGCTTTTTGAAATGAATATCTCTGATCTATATTCCAAAATAAGCTGATGAATTTGATGGATAATCAAGGGGTTGGAAATAAGAAGGGCTTAATGCTTCCATTTGTAAATCGAGCATCTTTTGTTGAAGCCTGCTTCGTTTGTAGATCTTCACATTCTATTTACAGATCGATGACTGTTTCTTCTTTAGCAGAAAAATCTTCATAAAGCTTCTGCATAGATTGGTTGCACTTTTTCTTTGCTCAACATAATCTTTTAACAATAAGGTTTCCAAGCTGGGAAAAATTCTTTTGCATTTTTATAACTTGCTCCATGGCGTGACTAAGGTTGCATAAGAAATAACAGAATCCTTTAGGTTTTGATTTCTTCCAAGAGTGATCGGTGCTCGTTTTGGGGTGCAAACAATGGAATTTCCTGTATATGCGCTTATTGCCAAAAGTTGTTTTTTTATTGCTTTTATCATTTATGTTTAAACTTCTCGATGTTGACCGCATATTGGTAGGATTCTCCCATATTTTGACCTTCAGGAATTCTGTTTTTCCTTGGATATAGAATCCCAGGTTGCTGCAGTATTTGAGAACCCCATATTTATCAGTCATGTATACCAATCTTTTTCAAAAAAGCACGGAATGCAGTGGTATAGTCACTATAATATTGCACCATTTGTTCTCATCCCAGGCACAAATGCTGCAACTCTCTGTACTGGTCTGGATGGTTCTTTATATGGTAGTCCGTAGTATGCCTCTTTAATGACCGCTACAAAGTCTGTCCAAATTTTGGCTGGGGCATCCTTCTTGTCAAGTGTTAACTCAGCTTTATCCTCATCCTTCTCTTGACTATTTTTAAGGAAACACAATTCCCATGTCATTTCTGGACATGGGAAGCAGATTTTACAAGTGAAAATGACTACCTTTTCATTGTCTAGAAAAATATTTACGTGAAAATATGATTCAATTGGTCAAGATTTTTGCCTACTTCATCTGCACCGATTTCGCCTTCGAATAGAATGATATAAGAGTTCACTTGTACCTTATATGGTGTCAGACTTCCATAGGGTCTGTTTGAAGTAGAGTTGGATGCCTTGGGATTGATTTGTGAAATGACATTTATGAATCGGTCCATCATCTCACTTCTTTTCTTCTGAAAATATTTTCTGAGCTACATTCTCGAAGTATATCTTGTTCGCTCTTTGTTTGCCATCTAAGATCATTTGAACTATCAAGGAAGATAATTTGAATGGCTGCTTGTCTCAAGACCATACTTTCTAGAGTCTGACATCGTTCAATGGTACGTCCGAAATTGATTGACAATCTGGTGGACAACACACTAAATTGCAGATTCTTAATGTAATTATAAAATCACTAAACCAAAAAAATGGAAAATTGAATCCAATAAACACAGATGATACCACGATGTAAATGAAAGCATTATTGAAATGAGAGATCCACACCCTTTCATGATGGTCTATGTGTTCTAAGCTTTTCAATGTTTTTTGAATAGGTTCATTTTGAACTACGGTCACAAAGATATGGCCCCAACAAGCTAGGAGTCCCTATTGACACTACAATACTCAGCCACATGTATCATATAATCTCACTTTTACTGCAAGCATGAACAGATATGTTTTACTTTTTCGTTGTATTTTTCGGTGGTTCTGTAACACTTTTGGCTAAGATGCAACGGATAAGGTGTAATTCTTCCATCAAATTTACCCAAGACTTCATCCTCTGTAATTCATTTAGGCACAAAGGTACAGGGCTTCCTACCTGATGGACTGGCCAAACTACAAGAATGTACAAATATTTGGGCATCTATGCCCATGAATGGGGCTGTTGCAAGTAACAAGAAGATTCTCCACCATCTATTTTCTTTGCAATGAGTTAATAGCATGAGATCTACGTTGCATGGATACGCCAACCCCCCCCTAAATCCCCATGGAAACGTATTGGATACAGATACGTTCCTGATACGTACGGGGTACGTCACGGATACGTACAGACGTATCCGTGACGTATCCTGACATACCCTGTACGTATCAGGTACGTATCCAGCAGTATATACATTTTTTTAAAGTTCTATTTCATTTTTTTTTAATGTTTGACTTTTCTACTCCCTAAAACCGAACCCTAAACACTAAATGAATAAAATAATACACCCTCTCCCCCACAAAATGTTATAAAAAGCACCCACCGCTCTCATTTGAAATCACACAAACAATTTCATTGTCTTTTTGCAAGTGACAGACATATCCGTGACGTATCCTGACATACCCCGTACGTATCAGGAATGTATCCAGCAGTATATACATTTTTTAAAAGTTCTATTTCATTTTTTTAAATTTAATTTTTGACTTTTCTACTCCCTAAAACCGAACCCTAAACACTAAATGAATAAAATAATACACCCTCTCCCCCACAAAATGTTATAAAAAGCACCCACCGCTCTCATTTGAAATCACGCAAACAATTTCATTGTCTTTTTGCAAGTGAATGAGCAAAGAGCCAAAGAAGAGTTGTGAAGAGCTTAGTGGAGGCAAAGATTGGAAGGAGGTTTTGCAAAGAGCTTAGAGGAGGCAAAGATTTGAAGGAGGGGCAGTGATTGCTTCTATTGTTTGGAGTCCACCATTGCAAGGAGGAGAAGGAGAAGAAGCCATTGTTGAGACTTGAGAGGAAGAGATTGTTTTAAAATTTAAAATTTAGTGTTCATTCAAGAATCAAAACTAGAAGAGTAGACTTGAGAGGAAGAGGTAGCATTTGTAATTTTGTTTAGAGGCAACTAGGATCTACGATTCTACACTACAGTATACCGTATTTTAATTTTAATTTTATTTTTAATTCATCATTTCGTTTTATTTTTTTAAGGTTATTTATTTATTTATTATGTTGCATTTTTTTTAAAGTTTATAATTTAAACACATCCTAAATCTGTGTGTGTTCTCACCTCGCGCCTTTATGGCAATCTTGGTGATCAAAAACATATTAGGATGGCATAGTTTAGGGTTATTTAATTTATTAATTGGTAAAAAATCATTTTTTAATTTTAAATGCACTGTTCAATGTTAATGTATTTGTTTTTTATTTTTTTAGTTTCCTAAATCTGTGTATGCTCTCACCTCGCGCCTTTATGGCGATCTTGGTTATCAAAAACAGATTAGGATGTCATAACTAATTAGTAATTGATTTATGTTAAGGAAAATCGTGTTTTAATTTTTTAAACATCCTAAACATGTGTATGCTCTCATCTTGTGCTTTTATGGCGATCTTGGCGATCAAAAACATATTAGGATAACATAACTAATTTATTTAAGGCAAAATGTTTTTAATTTTTTAAACATCCTAACTCTGTGTATGCTCTCACCTTGCGTTGTTATGGTGATCTTGGTGATCAAAAACAGATTAGGATGGCATCAAGTTCTGCTTCGGGTGGAGTGCAAGGCCAAGTTGAAAACACATTAGTTCCTATGAAACATGATCCTAATTCCCCTCTTTGGAGACATGTGACAGTGGTAGACAACATTGTTGGTGGTGGGTGTCGGGTTTGGACATGTCATGGTTGCCAAGCTCAGTACAAATCCTCATATAGCCGAGTGAAAATCCATTTGACTGGTGTTGGAGGTGTGGTGATAAAGAGGTGCCCAAAAATATCAAATGAAAAAATGGTAGAGTACCTAAGAGAGCAAGAGGAGGCTGATAAACAAGCTGAAAGAAATAGAACTAGAATAATTCCTTTGCAAAGAAGGTCTTCATCACTACCACCCACACCTAGACCTACTTCTCATCCTTTCATTCAAACTCAAAGTCAACCATTTGATGAAGAGAGTCCAGAGGGCTCACGAAAAAGGCCAAAAGGAGCATTGGAGAAAGCATTTAATATTGAAAAGATGGAGGTTGTTGATGAGGTTGTTGCTCGATGCATTTATGCATGTGGGCTGCCCTTTAATGTATTGAGATCTCCATATTGACATCAAATGTTGAAGGGTATTAATGAAACTCCACAAGGGTACAAATCCCCAAGTTACGAAAATTTTTGAACCACATTCTTGGGAAAGGAAGTGGAACACATTCACAAGACTTTGCAGCCAATCAGAGACTCATGGAAGGAAATAGGGGTTTCCATCATTTCAGATGGATGGAAAGATGCTAGAAATAGACCCCTCATAAATGTTGTTGTAGTATGCCCTAAAGGGGCAATGTTCCTTAAAGCCATTGATTGTGAAGGGGAAGTCAAGGATGCAAAATTTATTGCTGACATTTTAATAGAGACAATTGAGTCGGTGGGCCCCCATAATGTTGTCCAAGTCATCACGGACAATGCTAAAAATTGTAAAGCAGCAGGAATGATCATAGAGGGTAGATATGAGCACATTTTTTGGACCCCTTGTGTTGTCCACTCCCTTAACTTGATGCTCCAAAAGATTGGAAAAATCCCATGGATTGAGCAAATTTATTTTGAGGAAAATGACATTCAAATGTTTATCACAAACCATCATATGTCACAAGCCATTTTCAAGAAATTCTCAAGGTTAAAGTTGTCAAAGGTTGCAGAAACTAGATTTGCCTCTCACAACGCTTGTTTTGAGACGACTTGTGAAGGTGAGAGAGGCTTTAAGCAGTATGGTGATCAGCAATGTTTGGTTAGTGTGGAGGCAGTCAAATACAAAGAAAGTTACAAGGGTAAAATCATGGGTCCTTGATGAGGATTGGTGGGCCAAGGTTGAGTACTTGTTGAGTTTTACAGAACCCATTCTCTCCATGATCCGATATGTAGATACTGATGAAGCATGCTTGGGAGAGATATATGATGGCATAGATTCCATGCTTGAGTGTATCAGAGATTTAATACAAAAAAAGGGCAAGATCCAGAAGAGACCTTCTACGGTGAGGTTAAGACTGTGGTCATGAAGAGGTGGAATAAAATGACCACCTTATTACATTTCCTTATGCACTAACCCCAAAGTACTATAGCTTTGATGTACTTGGGCTACCAAACAGGCAATCACCATTTTTTGACTCCGAAGTTGGAAATGGAACCAGGGAAGCATTTAGAAGAATTTTTCCTGATCCATCTATAGCCAACATGGTCAGAAGTGAAATGGGCATGTTTATTGGTTCAAAAGGCAACATGGGATCGATTGAGGCTCTTTTCAACAAGAGCAGCTTGACTCCAACCACATGGTGGCGTGTACATGGCCATGATGCCAAGTACTTACGTCCTATTGCTATAAAAGTTCTTTCACACGTATAACATTTATAAATTTTAAAATTTAGAATCAGTTCGAATATTTTAAATTTTATTAAGTTAGAACTTAGGATACTAACTTGTCTTTGAATTTCAATTTTCTAACTTTGTATTAATAGGTGGCTAGTAATTCTTCCGTAGAGCGGAATTGGAGTACTTATAGCTTTATCCACTCAGCTAAAAGAAACAAATTGGCATCTAAAAAAGCTGAGGATTTGGTATATGTGCACTCCAATTTGCGCCTCTTGTCACACAAGTTTGAGGAGTATGCTAGAGGGCCTCACAAACTTTGGGATCTTATTCCAGAGACCACAGACTTGGATGCCTCCATAGCCACGCTTGCCCAACTTTCATTATTTGATGGCAAAGATGACACTCAAGGGAGTTCGCAAGGAGTGGAGAGTGGAGTTAATGAGAGTGGAGCTAGCGCAAGTGGCACACAAGAACTTGATTTTGAGGAAAATCTAGATGATATATTCTAGATTTGTTTGCATTCCTATATCATATGCATGGCAGCCACATGAACAATGAAATGTAAAATCTTAAGTATATTGTATGTTTTGAAAATTTGAACATGGATCCTAGTATATTTTTCAAATTTCAAGTTTTGTTCGTATTCATCATTTCATGTTAACATGATATTCGTATATCATATGCATGGCAGCCACATGATCAATAAAAATGCAAAGTCTTAAGTATATTGAATGTTTTGAACATTGATTCAAGTTTTGTATTATTATTTCAGTTTTTTATGGACTAAAAAATGAGTAGATGTACATAAAAAATTAATATATATATATATATATATATACGTCTTGGATACGTCCGTACATATATATATATATATATATATATATATATATATATGTACGGACGTATCCAAGACGTATCGTATCCAAGGGTTTTTTAAAATTGACGTATCCGCGTATCGTATCCGTATCCAAACCGATACTCGTATCCGTATCCTGGCAACGTAGCATGAGATGAGAAAAAACAATTCCTAAATGACCCCTTTCATTTATACCAACTCATTAGGGAATGTTGAAATGATCACAAAGCCTATGGAGTCAGACCTACGAAATTTATTCTGCTAGTAGGTTTATCTGATACTTTCCATTTCTTATCAAATACTGTCGAATATTGATCTCTGATTCACTCTTTCTGTAGCTCAAGTAAGTCCATCCCATATGCACTTGAAGAAGAAGAACTGCATTGAATTAGAGATGAAATTGTCTCTATAAGAATCCCTGCATACACATTGAAGGTGGTGGCTGATTCTGAACATTCTTTAGCAAACTTGAAACATGCAGCTTGCTAAATCCTCTAGTAGAGTCAGCTCAGTTGCAGAATTTGGAACAGTTTTCTTTCCTGTCTTTAGTTGTAAGATTATTCCAGTGGCCATTCTTCTTTTTATTTGTTTAGAATTTACTTCTTTTGTAACCTACCATTTCTGACCTGTATGATTTAATGATGCTGCATGTTCCTGGTTGGTGTTAGTGAGCATTTTGATATATATTAATTAACTAATAGTTATTTTTGTCTTTCAGATTCCAGAAACATTTTTCAGAAAGGTATTGGAAGCAACGGAGAATATATATCTCAACAAGAATCCAACAGCTACTTCTGTTCTGGATCTTGTCCGCAGATATGATGGTGGTCAACTTTGCTACGATCATTTTGCCTTCAGAACTTTTGATGTATGCGTAGCAGTCAGTTAATGTGAATTTACACAGGCAGTTGAATAACATTTTTCTTATGGTCAAATAATAATATTTGAATAAACAAATTGAAACCTTCATTTTGATCTGTATGTATGATGCTCTACCTTTTGTCCCTGAAGGTTGATGGTTGTGGAATCAGTGCTATGGCACAGTTTTTCCTTGATTTTGGTTACGTTGTTCGTGATGAGTTAAGATTTCCAAAAAAGCATTTGAGAGCATTGTGGTTTTCTCCTCCCGAGCATCTTTTGGATTGCAAAGGGGAAGGTGTTAATGGGCCGTTGCCAAGAATTTTTATCTCAGAGCTCCTTGTTGACAAATTGAGCCCTGAAGCTCAGGTTTGTGATTTGAAGATTTTGTTTCTTCCTTTCTTCCATGTTTTCCGAAGGAGTACAATGCTCTATAGAAATGTAAATCAACACGGTTGAGTATCCAATCTCATCTCTTTTCTATCTTCTGGATGTTTGATTTCCATCTTTGGATTTTTGGCAATTCAAGTGAATTGCTTCAGAAGCAGATGGCTGTATGCTCTGTGACACCCTTAAGCTTTGGATGATTGATTTCCATTTTTGGATTTTTGGCACTTCAAGTGAATTGCTTCAGAAGCAGATAGCTGTATGCTTTATTGGTTTGGACTTAATAAAATTTATTTGTAGATTATTGTCAAAATTTGTTACTGAATTTCCTTGTAGCATTATTTTACTGAAATAAGGCTAAATTTTTATCAGAAAACTAATACTTTTCAGTTGTTCAAGTCTTTTTTCTTTATTATAAGGGCAGGATATTTAAACTAGTCTATTTTTGTGATAGGTAATAATAAAGAAATACACAGATGTCTCCGCACATGGCAATAAATATGCTGCCCTTGCAAGTGTTACAGGATCTTTAACATGGCCAACGCCTTTGTTCTCTGACTATCAGCTCCTAGCAAGGTAAGTGCTCTGATGCATCTTTTTTATAAATTGATTCGCTTCTGCTTGATTTGGCTTATTTCAAAGGATTTTGGGGTTTCTAACTTGACTAACACTTTGCCAATATAGGATTTTGTTGTTTGAAACTTGATTAACACTTAACCAATGTAGATATCAATACTTGTGGAGGGATTAGTAAGTGATTGGAACCAATTAAATTTTCAATCCTATGATTGTTGTTACTTGTTGTACATGGGTTTTGTGAATAAAGCTATTCCGCATTTACTATGGAGAACTCTTGTCGGGATTCATGTTAATATTAATAGTTATATTTTACCATTTGACTTATATTGCTACTCCTGAGATATAAGTGACCATCCTTGTTGCTACTGTGGTGAAAAGTGAAGAGACATATGAGATAGCCCTTTGTGAACTTTGATTTTTGGTGGCACTCTTTTGCTATATCCTTCCAATTCTTAAATTTTTCATTAGTAAACATATCATTTGCTTCATGTTGAATGACAATCTTGTGTTACTGTTCTAGAAGACTAATGTTTCTTCTTGTACCGAATGACAAGCTTGTACTACTCTTGTAGAAGACTAATGTTTCTTCTTGTGCTGATTCACTTAATGTCAAACTTGTGCTACTGTTCTATAAGATTAACGTTTCTCCTTGCACTAATATGCAATTGCTGTACATTTTCTCAGGGAAAGTGAATATGCGGCATGGACTCTTGTGAATGGCTATGCCTTGAACCACTTGACAATTTCTGTGCACAGATTGAAGTCTGATGTTCGAAAAATTGAAAAGCTCAATGAGCTTATCCAATCCAATAAATTCAAACTCAATTCAGAAGGGAGTATCTTAAAAGGTGAAATATTCTTCAATCTGTTTTTTTATCGTGCCAACAGATCAATATAATATTCATGCTCGAGACCAAGGGGGAGGGACTCGACCAATAGGTTGAGGGCCTTTAGATGCTTTGTTGTAATGCCTCACTATATTCAAAATTTACATTTTATGTTTGAAGTGGTCCTCTGATCACGATAAAAAGCTATTCTCTGTTCATTGACTGTTTAAATACAAGAAGTCTTACTAACTTCATTGAATGCTTTAAGCAGTTAGCCCTGATGGTCGATTGCTACAAAGCTCAACAGTGGCAGATTCTATGGTTTTCCATTTTGCTGAGGGTACCTCTGAGTCTGTACCTGCTTCATACATTGAATTTGCTGAGAGGCTGGTATCACCTGAATACGAAAACTTACCTGATGATAAGGTATGAGGCATACAATATCTTTATCATTTCTTTTGATAAATATATATCTGGTTTCCAACATCAGCTGTAATTCTTATTGCATCATTCTTTGTATGTTCTTTGACTTTTTGTTTCTTCGCAGTCACTTCTCGATAACTACATAAATACTAGTGCACTAGGCAATTTTCTTTCACTAACAAGTTCTTTGGGTCATCCCGTATGATCCACTCAGTACCTTATATAATAGATCTAAGGTTCAAGATGATGATATACGTAGATGGTAAAATATATTTATATCCCTTGAAGATATGCCTTTTGTGGTCCCATTTATTCACCTAAGTCTCTAACTATTTATTAACGTTTGATACATCTTTAAATACATTATAGTTTATATCATAGCTAAGCTTTGTGGAGACCTTCTAGTCAGATTCTCTGGGTGGAATTTATAGCATAGCCTCGTGATCCCATTAACTTTATGCTTTAAAATGATTATTTTCTTATTAACCTTAATGTCTGTTACCTTTCATAAACTGCGTAACCTCATGATCCCATAAACTTAGTGCTTTAAATGATAATATTAATCTCAATCTTCATGGTTGTTACCTTTCATAAACTGCTTACCTTCTTATCCTTCCTTCGTCATGATCTTTCAATCGTCATAAATACAATCTCCAATCAATTTAATCAAATGGTTAATTCATTATATTTTTATGAACACGTGGCTTAAGCCAAAATAATTATTTACTAGATGATAGATTGAACATTCCACTGTGCAACGAGCATCATGGTGACCAAGGTCTCTTTTCATGGTGTGAATTCTCTTAGAAAATATATAGAATCACCCTACCATCATATAAAAGGGCTTTGGATCAATCACTATGGATTGAGTCTCACATAAAGTACCATTGCTATAGCTTACCATGCTATCTAACTAGCTGACTCATGAAAGATGACTCAGTTGATCTTCAACCAGAAATTCTACTGCCAATATCAGAGCAATTTTTGTATTAAATATATCCAAGTGGGACATAAAATTGTGTTTTTATGTATGGTTTTTTCTGCAAAGCACAAACATGTGAGAATAGATACTGCAATATACATTGCCTTATATTGGTCCCCAACAATGATGATAGAGCCATTTGAAATTTTGGCAATTCCAAGGCATGTGCAGAGTGAAGCTTCTGTTTTTGAGTGTCATGTCCACCTTGCTCATGAAGGAATGGGTTCAAAACTTTCACACTGTTGAATATATTTGCTTCTTAACATGCTATAAGATTTACTTCCCTATTGTGTCCTTTAGTTCTGATTTACGTTTTGTTGAATAGGATTTTTAATCTTTCAGATACAGTGATACTTAAAAGCAAATTTTACTCTGCAGATCTTGGAGTGTCACAGGCGGGATGGATTTGAAGTTGGCAATGCTGACAAGATATTTGAAAGCACTTCTGCGGGCCAGATCTGTCAAAAACTTGCTTGTTAATCATATGCTTCAAAGAGCAGGAACTTTATGAATACATGTACATCTCCTTCATGACAGATTCTGGTATATAAGATCTATTTCTGATCATTATATCTGCAGGGCATTCATTAATTGATGCCAAGACTCATATAATTCATATTGCAAATAAATAGCACTCTAAATGGTCTTGCAACGTATAGGATTTGTGGTAGATTTTGTTTGGTTGTAATCTACACCGACAAAGGATATATTGCTTTGGCTTTAATCAAAATGATATTTAATAACAAATCATTGCCCAATGTGATATTTGAGTTTTGCCAATTGGCCATCAGTTTGAGCAGCAGTTAAATTTCACTTGATTAGTTATTTGTGGTTATGTTTAAACTATAATGCTAGTTTGCTTTCAAATAATGGTAACATGCCGAAATTTTGTGAGGGTATTTGTGTCACAGAACCATGAAATTT
Organism: Taxus chinensis; assembly: GCA_019776745.2. Taxonomy (NCBI): domain Eukaryota; kingdom Viridiplantae; phylum Streptophyta; class Pinopsida; order Cupressales; family Taxaceae; genus Taxus; species Taxus chinensis. The sequence goes on along the minus strand of CM034150.1, from coordinate 658,235,820 downwards.
GCGTGTTCTCTGTCAATTACAATGTTGATGAATATATCCATGTGCTGTTATTCTGGATGGATATATAAATGATTGTCTTGGTTTTATTGTTTTCGTTGTCCTGCCATTGTTTAAATTTTAAAAGGTATATAGCCAGGTCATAATAAGCAGTATACCCTTGGTGAAATTGAACTAATTGATGCACACATCAAATTGAACTTAAGATGTTATTGGGGTCTATGTGGTTTTCCTTAACATGACAATGTAATGCGACACAATGGAAAATGAATTTTGTTTAAAGAGTAAATACGTATGAATTTTAACTCAGCATGTCCCTTTCTTGACACTTGTGCATGCTTGCAAATTCAAAAGAAACTTGCAAAATGGGCTAGTAATGTTCAACAAAGTAAAGTTAGAATATTAACTAGGGTAAAGGTTATCAACAAACATATAGGTAACAGAGTGTCTATTGATGTGTTTCGATATCATGTTACATTTATTTTGGACTCCAAGGAACTCCCCATCCTTAGGTACCCTTGAATAAACAATATGGTTGCTTGGAGGCTGACTAATTTCAAGGTACTCCTTCATAGCTATTCGGCTAATCCTCTCTACCAAGTGAGGAAATTTGACTCGGACGACCTTTCTACATAGATGGACATTTGTAGACCCATAGGCCTCTTTTTCCATGGTGGGAGGGCATTCAACCTGCAAACACTTCTCCACAGAGGGATGCTATTTAATCGGCGAGATGCACCTCTCCACAAACTTGGTCTACTGGACATGTAGACTCTTCTCTACAAAGAAGAAAATTAGTTATTTATTTTAGTGTTCGATGGAGAATACTTTGATTTTTTATCTATATTTCTAAGATAGAAAATATGAAGAAAAAGAAGACAAACAACATGCCCCAGAATATTTATCGCAAGTCAAAATCAGAGATATATACCTCTACATATGTTTATATTATTTACAACAGTTTCAAGGAACAACATTAGATATTCATGTTGTTGCTTAAGGGATTGGAGCCTGATTGATGAGGATGATTGTTCGTCAATATACCGCCCATTAAGGTTTGATTCCTCAAATTTACTGGTCGGGGGCAAGTGTAAGCCATCACAAAACCAAAAGTGGCTCTGTTCAACGGAGCTATAGTGCGGCCCTCACCAAAAAGACAAAAGGCGGCGTTCAACACAATTGTTATATAACCCTTACAAAAATATGTGATATAGGTGGCTGTGTTTAACATAGTTGTAACACGACTCTTAAAAAAGAAGTGGTTGTGTATAACCCAGTTGTAATGCAGCTCTTAATTTTCTTACAAGCAGGCCGCAATGTCTGAGAAGTCATAATATTGTCACTGCAAATGGTTAAATAAAGAGTAAAATATTTTAAAAGTTGTAAGAACACTTTTTGTCTTTTACATTTATTAGCAAGTTGGTTCTACCAATCAACAAGAATCAAAACACAAATCTACACATCAGTTGCCATGTATTCATCCTTTTGATTGTGGTCTACATGCAAGATTTCTACCTTGAGATCATTAAACTCCTGCAATAAATAACTGGTAAAGTAGTTATATAACTATTTAAAATCATATATCGAGTCTGCCAATTAAGTATGCAGTGTTTCTGAGAGGCAACTAACAGAACAGTTAACCTCCTGTGCTAGAATTCCATATCCACACGACAACAAAAAATACTGATTACAACATCAAGGGAGCATCCAGCAATGATGATTTGGTTGCTGTGTTATATTAATTGCTGGATACTTAATTGCCACCACAACCACCATCAAGTGAAATTATGAGAGCAAGGAATATGGTGGGAGCAAATTCCAAGAGATACCAAGAGGCATATCCTACTTGAAGTAGTAAGGCATGTGTTTATAGGTAGTTGATAGGATTTTCCAGTATTATGACACTGTAGAAGAGGAGAAGAGAAGGTAGAGCAAGTAAACATGCTACTCCCTAGTCATCCCGCAACCTATGAGTTGAGTAGACAATCACTAGAGACGTGAGAGATTGGATCCTAGAGGGAAATATGGAACCACTATTGGAGCCTTACTACTGCTTTTCTTTTCCATCTTCACCGTCTTACCGGTATCACCAGGCCCTTGTGTTTTTGAATTAGAGCAAGGGTATTGTTCAGGATGAACATCTTGCTCATGTGTACAAGGTAATTTGAAACAACTCTGCAGAAATCTGAATCCTCCCATCGAATACCGTCCTCTCAAAGAGATCAGATATTGGAGATAATTTTCTCTTCCTTACTATCGAAGGATGCATGGATTGTAGACACGAGACTGTATCGTTAGTTGGGGGTTTTGTAGGCAAAATGTTGGGGTTTGAACTTTGAAGACTCCACGTGTTGATTTTTATACTTTACGTGGAATGGACGCTAAGTTAAGTTTGTCCCTTCCTCGCACAAGGCACGTGGGAAATATGAGATGCCTGTTTAACCGGACGATAGTCAGGCCGGCGGCTCGGCCTATCACATGGTGACATGTTCAGAGTCACAAAAATGGCTTAGATCTAATGACGACATGTCAAACAATTTTGTTTTGTGTATCGGATGGTTCGTTGTACTTTTCCTCATCTTTTCCCTACCGTGGACTATGGTGAATTGTGAACATAATAAACTTCGCCTGGTTACATATCCATTACCAATCAGGTGAAATTTTACTATATAATTTTTTTTTTTGATATTTATGCCGAACGCGTGTACCATTAGATTGTATATGGATGATACTATGCTGAGTCAGCGTCAACCGCATATAATTTTTTAATTGTGCTCATCTAATCAATGTTTTAGAATGCGGATGCATTTTCCTCAGCCATTCTCAACTTTTTAACCTTTTCAATGGCGCAAAATTGTTGCAAGGAAGAGCCCGAGAATACCAAACACTAAAGGTTTTAGTCAGTCTTCTGATAATTTTACTACTTCCTTCGCTCATACAAAACTTGCACGTTCAAACCCAGGGCACCGCAAAATAAAACTGCCTTTTTTGCACAGTCTTCATAGTTTTTTACTTTCCTTCTATGCATACAACTGTAGCGAGTTCAAAGTGCAACAACACTAAAAACAATTTTTTTTGTCACGCATTTCAGTGTACTTGTAGCGGTTGGTGAACAACATACAATTTAAAAAAAAAAACAATTGTACAATTTGTCACTTAGTTTGAATCATGCCTCTAGTGCAGCCAACAAACAAACTTGTAAACATCTTCTTTGAAATCATGTCTCCAGTGCATCCAACAAGAAAATTTTCACTTGGTTCAAAACATAGAAAATGAAACGAATGTTTACATGTTTTCCCTGTTTTTGATTGTAAACGACATGCAATTTTTCTAAATGCCCATCTCTTAGAACTTGTGTATGTTAAACATGGCATTGTTTTTCATATAAATTATATACAAATTCATTGATATATAAATATATATTAAAAAATTACTAACGTGGTAGAAAAATAGACATTCAATAAATACTTTTACTGCTATTATTAGAAAATTTCTATTTAATGATATAGAGTAATAAACCTTTCAATGATTTACATTAAATAACAACATAAAACAATACTTACTTTTTCAATATTTGATGATGCACACACATGCAGTTAATGTGACCACGTGCTTGGTCCATAAATATTTTCGAACATGAAACTGAAGTGACATTGTAGACCATTTGGGTTTATTTAATGACTTAGGTGACATAGTAGACCATCTGGGTTTCAAACCTAGAACCAATCGTATTTTCCCCATTTTTTATTTTGGCCCATTTTAAGTGCAAATTACACTCAGATGAATAGTATGAGCAAGATCAAGACGATAAAGTGGAGCTCATATCCCTATCTCTATAGTGTCCAACGATATGCGCAAGCGAATTCACTTTACACTTATGTGTGTTCTAACTACCATAAAAATACAAGGGCTTAAATTACAAGTAACTATTGACATTAATAGTATTGATTGATCACTCCTCGCCTTCTAAGATATCTCCAAAATACGTTGCCTAGATATCTTAAACACTGCAACCCTTTTCTCCCTCTAACAATTGACAAAGAATGACATCTGGTTGTAGGAAAGAAAAGTTTAGCATAGTCCCCCTCAACATTTTCTCTATCCTTGGACTTCTCATCCCTCTACCCCTTCTTTATCAACCGTTTTCATCTTATGCTATTCCAGTCCCTCCATTTTCACTTCTTTGATGCATCCCCTTTGGCATTTACATCCTACATTTCACGTAGGATAACTAGCTAGGTGGCTGTCAAATTTAAACCATATTTGTGACAAGCTCATCCAGGCACAACAAATATTTATTTTCGAATCCATGTTCTTTGCTCTAACAAAGAGATATTTGTTGTATATATTGTCTGTTGTTGGGTGGGTTGTGAATAGTCCCTGAAAGTACAAGAGTTAACCACAATTTGTAGGTATAGATCATTGGGCTGGTAAGGGCTAGTCTTAATTTCAAGTGGAAGGGTATATATTCATCCAACCCTTTCGTGATGAAAAGTTACTAGAAATAGTTGCATTTCAATTGACACGAGTAAATTGAGTACAAAATTGGTTTAAAACATACATCTTACATATTTTTCTACTTCCAAATTGTAGAGATTCTAATTAGACATAGTATATGCATTTTAAAGTGATTTTTTTTTAAATGTAAAAAGTGACCATGTTTTTATATTATTTATGAGGCACGATGAGTAACATATATTTGGAGGTGTACACAATCCTTGTTTCTCACCATTCAAAATAGTTTTGGATTATTATTTGGTTTATGTCCTTCTATTCAAACAATAAAATACAATCAATATTGCAATTAAATAGATTAATCATTAAAAAGTATAACATAGAGTTGAACTCTTTTAATTTTTAATAACCCCTCTCCTCAATTACAATTGTATACTATGATATAAAAAATCAATCTTTGCATAAACAATACCATGTAAAATCACACATCTAACATAACAAACAATTTTGGTACTCAGATCAACAAAAAAACAAAAAAACAAGTTGATAAATACTTTCATTTACGTTAACATTAGTTAATGCAACAAAATTGAAATGCATATAAAAATTTATTGTCATATCTAATAATATGATAAAAAGTAATGCATATTCCAATACAAAACCATTATTTGCAACTTACAACTCTATTTTCATCAATCGATAAATAATCTTAAATGTTATAACATTGCAATACCAAGAGATATTTAAACTGTGAAGCTTAAAATTAAATAATTTTCCATTACTATTGAAATGAGGGTAGAAGTTGATGAGATAGACATATTTAGATAATGTAATGATGTTGGTAGGATTGTCATATGAGTAGTTATAAGCTTTAGGACATTGTTATAGAGGCAAGAGAAATTAGTGAGTTTGCACATCTAGCATTTTTCATAGGATGTCGCGCAATAACGAGACATGCTAAAGGAAAAGGAGCAATCTTATAAGCCATGACATAACCATGCTTGTTTTTCACATTAACCAAAGTCATGCTTTTGAATCAGCCTTTATAGGGAGATATGGTGATTGGAATATTCTAGACATACACGAGGATGAGCATGTAGGAATTTTAGGCATGAAAGGCAAACTAAGAGAGAATTATGAGTGGCACACCTTTCACACCATTATAAGAGAGTTGGCCTCTGTACTCCTATGATCCTAGATTCAATTCGAACAGAGTAACAATATAAAAGCGACTATTGAAAACCCATATTTGACATGGCCATTCAAGGGGAGCTATGTGATTATGCTAAAATGTAATATTATAGCCTTATCTAATGCAAGTTTGTAGTAAATAAATGAACAATAAAATACTGAAATAATACGCAAACAACTAAGCAATAAAATTATGAAACCTTAAGTACAAAGAGGGTTAGAAGAACCTTAGTTGATTCGAAAAGGTTGTTGGACCGTGTCGTAATTGAGACCGGTTGAATAAGCGAGGAAGACCTTCACACAGAAGCCTAGAAAAATGCAGATCCGAGAAATTTGTCTTGACTTGGATTCTTGGAGAGGGATGGGGGCGCCCAAGGCGCTCTGGTCTTGTTTATGGGTACTTTGGTCTGTGTAAATGCTCGAAAAACCTCCTCTGAGGTGTCGCAAGAGGTTCACACTTGGTCTCCTTTGATCACCTCAAGGTCACTGTAAGATCGCTGAGGTCGTTGTGAACCTGCAATGCAGAAAGCACCTGCAAAACTCTCAAATAGACATCAAATCCTAAAAAAGAAAAATGCATAATGAGGGGTCAGACTGTCCTCAACCACCACAATGGCAGACTTATAACTGAGTGCTAAACTACATCTCAGACCTAATGTAGTTCTCTGTGTGTGTGTGGAATTGTGCCCTAGGTTGCTCTTATGCGTGTCACACTTGAAGTAGAATGTAGAATGTAGAATGTAAATAATGTGTGCATGGAATAAAATAAACTCCCCTTTTATGAAGTCTGATGCAGATGAACCAACCTTTGTCCCTTGTGATGGAGCTAGATGGATGCAACCTTAGGTGGTGATAAGTAGTGCTTAGTGCTTGGTCCTTTATCATGATCAAATAACTTTATATTTATATGATTCACTCGCTTGAATTTCATAATTAACCCCAAAAAGGCCGACTACCAAAAATATAAGATGCTCAAACGGCTAGAAAGGACCCAAAAAGTGTGACCAAAGTGCAAAGAGGACAAGGGCACTCATAGGGGATGGGGGCGCCTGACGCTAGCATCTTTGCTAGGCGCTAGTGTCTAGAATGAAAAATGCCGAAAGGTAAAAAGACATGCTGAGCAAGTAAAGGTGCAAGACTGAAAGTAGCAGCATAAAATAAAGAAAGGTGGCCAAAGACTTGGGTTAATCATTACTTTTCGTACTTAGGAATCATGCAAATAATAATATGTAATCATGACTAAATAGTTACCGAAAGTGCATGATTTTGTGTCTACATTTTCCCCCACTTTATGTTGGTAGTCAGAATGCTCGATAACATAAATTAGATAGAGATGCTTACCTGATATCCATGTAGATTGACGTAGAAAGCATGTCGAGGGACTAGACAAAGCGTGGAGTGATACAAAGATGGAATGTGGAGACTAAAGATGAAAAAGTGTAAAAGTTGATGAAAATGAACTGATAGTGTGTAATCACAGCACCCCCAAATGAGCTCTAAAAATATGCTTTTCTAAGGCAGACTCATTTGGTGTGATTTGCATAACATTGGATCATTCCCCAAGCTATGGGACTTGAAAATGGGAATGATCCTCTAAAGAAGGCTGGTTCCTCTTCCTAATCCTAACACTTCACTAAAATACTTCCAAGGAAGGAAATGCGACTATCTACTCCTAATCTAACAATTCCAAGGGACCAAGGAGAGAGAGAGAGCATGAAAATAAAGAAATCCTACACTACAGAGGTGATAGCACTGAGAAAAGGGAACTGCTGATCACAAACCCAACTACCTAAAATGGAGAGAGGTGAGCAATGGAGAGGATGGGCAGATGTATCATAGACCAAGGATAAAGTTCACACAAAAACACCATTTCAAACCCCTTAAACACAACTCCCAAAACCTGCAATGGACATCAGAGATATGCACAATATACCCTGCAATGGTGAGAGGCAAGAAGAGACAACAAAATGAGCAAAGGATGGAAAAAACGCATCACGAAACATATTTTATTGCTCCAGGAGTTCACACAGTACACCATTAACGGGCAAGAGGCAAGCAAATGCCATTACAAAGCCAAGGGAGGAGGCTTAAACTCCATATTCGACCCTGGAGAAGAAAGAGAGAGGGGGCAGGGAAGAAGAACGAACAACCCTTTACAATGAATCTTGCCCTTGTATTTATAGATTAGATCAGACAGAAGGAAGAGAGGGAGAAGCGGGAAAAGTAGGTTGAAGTTCAACCACTGCTGTTAATGCTTCAGATAAAATCTTGCCCCACATCCAAAATAAATGATAAGCAGAGAACCGGGGGGAACGCGGGTAATAAATGGAAGGGGGGTGAAGAGGGAGGGGGGAATAAGGTGAGTGAAGACGGAGGGGGGGGGGGGGGTCTGGA